>CM052343.1:939999-1167024 GCA_028455595.1 Lasioglossum vierecki
AATAAAATTGTCGCTCCGGTTTGTTACAAATCGGACGAACAAAATTTGTATTCTGCATAAAGATTGTCTGCGCAATTATAAAGTCAGATGAAATGAAAATTCGTTAAGAAAGATAATGTCTACACGTGGCAAAGGAAGTTGTCTAATGAATACCGATTTCGCAGAGCATAGGCCAGAGAACAATATAGGCTCAGAGCCATAGGCTGATTGTCAGACGAGGACCGGATCAGTTAGCCGAGCGTATGCTCTAATTCGAGGGCGAACCATGTCGCAAAGCTAATCAACCTTCCGAACGATTTAATAATCCCGACTATTGTCGAGCAGCTGGAGAGGTCAGTTCAATATAGTCGTTACCTGCACAGCGAACACGCGTATTATCGGTACAAGCGAGGCGCGAGTGGTCCGTACGAGCGAACGTGCAGCGGATGAGGGAGAGAGAGAGAGGACAGGCGGTTGATCGCCAACAATCGTGTACCGCATGTGAAATACAATTATTTCTACTTAAACGATAATCGCGAGCTAAGCACTTCGCGTTCCTCCAACAGACCCTTACTTTTTTTTAAGGGTGTTGAGGAACAGGTGGTACCCTGTCCTGCAAGTACCACCATAATGGAGTCCCAGGGGTGCCGTAAATCTCCACACCCAGGGACACCGAGTCCTTTTTGGCACATTAAATTGCTATTCCCTCCCCCCGACCCGCTATATTTTTCCTCTCCTCGCGATTATTTAACAACTAAATACTAATTTCAACAAAATATTAATGTCAACACTTTTAATATAACGCAAAATATTTATGTATTATTAATAAACAAACCACTACTGTTCTTTGCTTTAACAACAGAGACTTACCTTACGATAGACTACTGCAAGCAAAGACGCGATTCTTGCTCTCCCCGAGGAATCTCCACGATCACTGTTCCTTATCGTACCCCCTCCACTGGGGCGGAGGCATTCCTGCGGGATGCCATGGAAATCACCGACACAAATTTCCCTGATACGGTTTTCACCGACTGCAGATTTGTCTGACAACGTCTTTAACCGACAACGATCGAAAATCGTTAGTGATCTAGTATAGCCATATTAGGGGAGTCACGGTGAAACGATGTACTCCCTCTCTGATGACGGGAAATGAGTGGGGGAATGGGAGGAGCCAAACGTTGCGCGTGCGCACGGTGCTGGAATGGAATAGTGGAAGAGGTAAGTTGGGGATTACATGAGGTTCGTTTCAACCTCATTCTGGCTTCACTGGTTGGTGGTCAAATTCGTTGTCGACCAAAGTAACCAGCACGTGTTTACAATATTGACTCTTAAATAATTTTCCCCAAAATTTGTGTCGGTGATTTTCATGAAACCCTTAATGGACATGGCTGGTTACAGTCCAATATTTATGAAAGAACATCACCTTTGATTTATCAGAACTCCGGTACGCCACAAAATGGCGACCTGGAGACGAACGAAGAAGGGAAATTGAAAAGAGCAGTCACGCAGTTACGATCGAACCTAAGTTTCCTTAGATTTATGTGGTTCACCGAACATATCGATCGTGAATGGATCTGGATTCTTTGTTAAAGGTTCCTCTTCGGGGCGAGATACTTGAGCCCGAATTCGCCGCTTCTCTTGCATGTCCTCCGCTAGCTGTTGAATAAGATCCTTGAACACGTAGTTGTCGAGGTTCTTCGCGATGTAATATAGGAACAGCCAATCCCCGAAATGATACTCGTGTGTGACTGTCAGCACACTCCATGGGTTGTACTTTCCAGGACAGGCAAACTTGAAGACGTACTGGTTGAATATCGTGCTCCTGCAAATGCAACAAACAACGGGTTCCAACTGTGATTTAAACATGATTCTCGTCGTTCGGCGATGGAATTATGGTTAGGTTAGGTGGAGGGGGTAGAGAGGGTCTATACAAAGGTATATACAAAAATTTTTTATATGAAAATTCAAAATAATTTTAAATCGACGATTTAATTTTATAAATTTAACTAATTCTTTACTTTATTAAATAAAATAATTATATAAATTATATATATATTATAAACATGGCGTATAAACAGTACTAACCTGGCATGCAGCAGCATCGTCAATATTCTCCACACCAATCCCAAACCGGTTATCACGGACAGAATGATAAACCAGTACCAGAGGAACACGTAGATCTTTTCGTTGACAATGTTCAACGCCATGACACAGAGGGCGTCAATATCTTGCACACTCCCGGAAGGACCGTATTTGTAGAATCTGCACTTGGTAACCTGAAACATCCACGAACAAGATTATGCGCAGGATGTCCCAAAAATATTGCACCTCCTTGAAAGGTTCCTAAAACCAGTGGCGCACTTAGAATTTAATTTGGGGGCGAGTTGAAAAAAATGATCTTTTTCTTTTGGTACGAATGTAAAACGTTTGTGGGACACCCTATGTGGATCACCCGGTGCGTTTTCCGATGCTTTTGAATCGTTCCATTCGAGTTAACACAGCTCCGTTGACATTCGACATTTCTACAGTCGAAACTGGTTCCGCGATGTTTTCACATTTCAATACGGAAGGCATTTCCGACCTTGTCTAGGCGTGCCTACGCTTGTAACGTGTCCTGCGATTGAAACGCTACCTTCTGTAGCACTGACCCTAATAGCAGAAAATATTGTACAATAAATATTAAATATACTAAACATGCATAAAATAGTTAGATCCAAAATTTATCTCATATGAAAAAGTGTAGCTTGAAGAATATTTTTCCAATATTTGAAAAAGATATTTATCCAATACTTTTGTGCTACTAGGGTACCTTCTGCAGCACTGATAACCACGAGATATCCTCGATTCACTCGAACGATAACAGCAATCACTAGACGGATAATTTTATTTAAAAAAAAGACGTTCGTTTCCACCAATCTCTAAACAATATCCGCGAAGATAAGCGATATATCGCAGCGACATGATCCAGGAAATCAAGCGTTTCAGCAAGGGCACGTTGAGCGCGCTAACACTCGTGTCGATTCATCCTTGGATCACGGATGCAAAGTTTGTTTTGAGTCAGATTCAACATCCAACTGCTCGCTTCACTTCACGCTGATCCGCCGGAGGCTGACAGTCACTCACGATACGTATTCGTAATCGTCTTTGAAGTTGGATAGCAATTCAATGAGTAGCCAGATGGAGAAATTACACCATCGTGTTACAATGCAGTTCATTTTGCTCTGAAGGAGCTAAGATATCGAAGGCTGAAGAGCTGTGTCATTTCGAAGAGACCCGCACGGGAAAACTGACTTTTCTCGATTCAAACAGAAACAACTTTAGATACAAATAAGTTAGAGCGATGATTTATTTTTAAAATGAAAGCTGAATCTTTGCAGAATATAGGAAAAATATGGAGATTATGTTACGAATGTTTTTAACCTTGAAAACAATAAAAGTTTAACTGTTTAATTATAATTCGATTTTTTTTTTAAATCCTGAGGTCGTAGAAAAATTTTATAGTATGTTAAAAATAAATTGTGTGTGTGTTGTGGAATGTACCTTAGGAAAGACAACGTCAAGGACATCCATCTCTCCGTGGGCCTTGTTGCCCACCGAGTGTCCTAGACCGAGGAAAGCACCACCCAGGAACCGATCAGTCATGTATATCTGCACTAGAACGTTGATGAAGTTGAGAACCTCGCAGAGGCCTAGGTAGTAAGCCCATGGTCGGTTCAAGTGGATGCGATTCACGAAAGCGATGCGAATTTGTCGGATCTTCTCGTTTCGATCCTTCTTCGAGGGAATGGTTACGTTATCGTCGATCTTCATTGGCTCGTCGCGCAGAGCCAGGTTCGATAATTGCAACCCGGATACCATGTACTTCAGACGACCACCTGGACTGACAAAAATCATTCATTTCACACGCGTTACCGGTGTACAGGGTGTCTAAAAATACACCGTAAAAATTTCTTTTTACCTTGATTTTCAAGGTCAATTGAGTTTTTATGTCAATGTTCACTAAATCGTAGGTGTAAAATCGTGGTATGGTGGCCGTGACATATAATTTTTAGACACCCTGTATATCTGAAGATTTGGAGAAACTGACCTTCAGCATGTCGCCACAGGTAGTGAGGCACGTAGAAGAAGATTCCCTGGAAAAACAGAACGAAAGGAACCCATTGATAGTAGGCATGGTGGACGATGGAGTCGTCATTGCCGGCTGGACCCACTCCTGGATGTGGCAACTGGCCCGACTCGACCAACGTCATGTTCATGTGCTTTGCCTGAAACATTTACTCTTTCGTTTCGGCATACTTACGCCCCCGTATTCCTAGCGGAACAAATATAGCAACTTCGTGGACGCTTCACACTAACTTAATAGTCAAGATAATAATTTTTGTCTTTAATTATTTACTGACGCAATTATTCATTTTCTTGAAGAATCGCAGAATTGCTTCTAAGTAAAAATTTTGGTCGAACCAATTCGCCCAGAGCACTAATACATCTTTTATAAACAATGACAGTTTTTATTCATCTTTTAATCGTCTAAATGTTTATATTTCGCCACGCTAGAAAGAAAGGAAGACATTAAACAAATGTAAGAGATTAAGTCTTACGGACACACGTGCACGACCTCTCCGCTACACTGAAGATATGGGTCACAAATGACCCGGTGTCAGCCAGGCGAAGATTAGAGAATGCAACTAGTAATTTTGCAGTAGACGAAGTAATAACTCTATTACGTGAGATTGTTATTTATTTCGGAAAAATATAAGGATACTCGATAATTTGTGTTGTTAATTAACGTTCGATCTACTAATATGTTAGTGCTCGTGTGGAACGACATAGTATTTGCCACATAAACCACCTCGTTTAAAGCATCAATAAATTAAAGAAAAAAAAACGTCAGCCACTATATTTGTTTCATTCAGTAACTTTGATATTTACTATTTACCACTGTGTATGTAGAGTTGAAGAAACAAAAAGTGTTCATCACATTTTCCGGTACCGCCGAACCGCTAATGCACCTTATCATGGAAGAAAAACCGATGATTATAGTTCCTTCGTATCGTTCACTTATAATGGGAACGATCTGATATGATTTCAATCAATCGAGGATTTATCGGAAACCCGCTTGTTTTACGGGGAAAAAAGTAATACAATATTTTATCCATAAATATAAATATTTTACAATGGACGCTTCGTTATAAATCATGAAACAGTTAATGAACGCTAACTGTGTGTAAAATGAGGTGAAATAATTTGACGTCTGGCATATCTCAAAATCTGTAATACTGTTGTAACACGATAGTAGTAACTGGCAACTCATTCACCATTTTCATATTCACGATAACGGACAATGTTAACACGATATGTTCAGTTTTTACGATTCCCCTTGTGCTTTTCATACCTGTCACGAATAGAATGCGACCTAGTGAAAAATAATTTTGTTGACCTATTGACCTCGAGATGCAAGGTCAAAGTGAATTTCGAGACATCACACGAGAAAGCACCCCTAGCAGCACAAAATATTGTATACGCATTCATATAATATTAAAAATATTTTAAATATTCAAATGTACATACTATATTTAGTTTAAATTAAGTAATATTTTTTTCTATCTTTTCTTCTTTTTAATTGAATGTCATTTAAATATTGAATTTATATTTTTCAAATATTGATTTCACGTTTTTTCTAATATTTAGCTTATATTTTCTAAACATTCAATTCACATTTCTTAAACATGTATACAATAGTTACATCCAATATTTATCTGATATAAAAAAGTGTGGCTTAAAAACTATTTTTCCAATATTTGAACAAAGATATTTATCCAATATTTTTGTGCTACTAGAGACCTCTGACCGATAGAAGTAAATGGCCTATTGGGTCACATTTGCATGGCTATCCGCAGTGTAGTTGCGACCTTCGAACTACCTGATGTGCTCCCCGAAGAACTGCCTAGACGTGACGAGAACCGAGCCGATCAGCATGATGAGGACCGTGGCTCTGTAGTGTAGCTTAAAAACTGATCACAGAAGAACAGACATAAATGATGTTTTCGAGTAACAAAAAATAACAGAAGTAACTGATGCACGAACTGAATGGTTTTCTTTACCGATATTGTCGATAGCCACGGCATCTTGGCTAACTTTCAACTTCACGTGGTCCTTGAGGACCGAAAACGTGGCTAGCAAGGTAGGAGTAGCCATGCTTGGCTAGACTTCCTTCTATCAGAACAACAATACCCTCATTCGTTCCCACAGGATAGTCCCGATTCCAGGCCGTGTGCGGATTTCGAAGCGACAACTTCCGGTGCTACCAACCGTGCGAATTTACACCCCGGCACACGCTTTTGACAAGCGAGACTTTCCACAACACCAATTGAATGTTGATCGAATCCCGCACTGAACTCTTCGAGCTAGAAGAATTCTCATTTCTTGTTATCACCAGCCACGATTGCGCAGTAGCTTAAGACTGACAACGCTTCAAGAAACTAGAAAGAGTCAGCCGTTATTATTGTGAAGGCACTTATTCGCGCTGATAACGTTAGATAACATCAAAAACTGGAGTGAAGAATGTAATACGATTCACGGGGAGAGGCACGCACCGTGACTCCACCTCGAGAATCATTCCCTCTGGGAATTTCTCTCTGTCAATCTTGGCAGTGTATGGAACACCGAGTCCAGAAATCAACTGACCTTAGACTATATCGAAGATTGCGCAAATTTATGTATCATCCCTGGTAATGTAAATCGCAGAATTGATTCTAAGTAAAAATTTGATCGAACCAACGCACCCGGAGCATTAATACATCTTTTACAAACAATGACAGCTTTCACTAACTTAACAGTCAGTGCTACTAGGGATGCGAATTGATATTCGGTAAATGATCTTTTTTTGTAGTGTTTAAATATTTCATAAATTTCGCTGAACAGTTTCTTTAT
The DNA here is from genome assembly GCA_028455595.1 of Lasioglossum vierecki. NCBI lineage: Eukaryota > Metazoa > Arthropoda > Insecta > Hymenoptera > Halictidae > Lasioglossum > Lasioglossum vierecki. The sequence continues at coordinate 946,909 of CM052343.1, forward strand.
CATACTGCTTATCGGAATCAATTTGAGAATTACGCAAACGACAAATACGAACTGATAAGTCAACAATTGACTTAACAATCGTATAAATAAACAATCGCGGTACAGTGTCGGTGAAATACTCGTTCATTTTAAAAAGTTCTTGAATTCACTGAACAGTTTCTTTTCTTTCGGTTTATCAGAATCAATTCGATAATAATTAAGCAATTAAGTACATCCGATAATTCAACGATTGACAGCATCCTTAAGTAATTCATTATCAGATCGTGTCGATATCGAACAACTTTCATTCGAAACCTTTTTACCACGTTTTTTCTGTACAACAAAAAAATTATTCTATATTTTAAATGGACTAATTGTTTTATTACCTGCAGTTTGCATAAAATATTCTTATTATTTAAGTATCATTTTTAATTAAATTGATTTAATTTTAGAATAGAAGTTAGAATTTAGCAATGTTGGATACCGGACGTAATATCTGTTTCATCAACAAATTAACAAGTTAGATTTTGTTAAATCAATTCAGAGCTTGTGGATTTAATTAGGCGAACAAATGAGCGCATACATTGTATTGATGCATAACTGAATAGAAGTGTAGGACATTTCTTTTATTTATAGCGGATAGAGGTATATTTAGAACTATTCAAATGAGCATTCAAGGATAACCAGCGGTAATTGTTTTTAGGTCTTGACAAAAAGCACTAAAAAAACATGTGCGAGTACGCACCGTGCTAATAGCATTGCAAACTGCATGTAAATGATAAATTGCAGTAAGTGTGAATTGGAATAAGTTTGTTTTTAATATTGTTTTATATAGAAAATTTTGAGAAATTCTAATCGAACGACCAAAGACTGTACGATGCACATCGTCATTTTACACGTTTACAGTTATTATTGTTACTCATACGATAAACCTATTTTATTACTATTATTATTGACTCAAAGCTTATGTAGGCTATGGATTCCATGAGTTAACGAGCATAGTTCATCCATTGGCACAATAAAACACAGACCACGATAACTTTAAATTACATTATTACTTTGCTTATAAAAGCTGTATTTTATAACTTGATCTAACAACAATTTTTATAGGAAAATTTCATTCTCCGTAGTTATCTTTAATACATGTCTTAAGGACTAAACCTTTGGAATGAATTCCCCTGGAATGCATCTTTGAATCTCAACAATGAAAGATCGAACAATTTGAAGTCTGTTAAAAAGGATAATAGTTATAAAATATAATTATATTTATATTTCGTTATCGTAAATACTTATGGAATGAGTTCCCAACAAATTCATCTTTACAAACTCAACAATAGAAGATCAAACAATTTAAAGCCTGTTAAAATAACGAGGTTCCAGTGTTAAATTAAAATTGAATAAAATTTCGGTTCGAAAGTTCGTTTCTAATTCAACCTGAAATGCCACACTTCTCGAAGATTTTATATTTGACTCAATAACGAGGGAAAGGATCGATCTACATTACTCTACGTGGTAATAGTAATTTCATACGTGGAGGGTACGTGGGTGTTCCACGTTCATCGATGATATACGTGATCATCGTATCTAGCACACCGGCCTAAGTTACGAAACAATCCTTCGGCAATCTATATCAACCCGATGATTTCACTTAATCACATCGATAGCAAGACAAATACGATGATTAACTTGATTGACGATCGCTCTCCGACAGCAGCTTTATTCTATTCAAAAATACATCCGCCAGATAAGGAACTTATATTATCAAATAATGGGGAACTACCATTCCAGTGATTTAATGGAATCTACAGAAACAAAAGATAAAAAAGTTATTTCTTCTGTCTGGTAAATAGAAACCAAAAATTCCAATCAAATATTTCTTTCGAGGCAATTTTTTTAACGAAATGCTTTTACCGATATTAAGAAAAGTTTGATAATCCTAAACATCCGCAGTCTAATCACGAATTATTCAACCCCGAATCCACGGCTGCAGAGCGAGCGAGTAACGAAAAGAATTAGGGAACTCGTGATGGCTGTAGAGTGAGAGTGGGGGAGGAAGAAGGTACGCGAGCGAGGGGACAAGAAGATAAACAGGTACGAAGCCAAGGTGGAAAAGGAGTAAGGTCACGAAGAAAGAAGGAACGGTGATCAAGAAGGACAGGAAACAAAGGAGTAAGAGGGGATAGAATGTCGAAGGTAGGACTTTGACCGGCCGTTGCCCCTGATGCGGTTGCCTCCGGCTTGCAAACCGAACAGATCCTCCAAAGAAAACTCTGTCCTCTGGTTTCTCCATTCCTGTACTACGTATACACACCGGGTTTCATCATTCTCAGGTACGCCGGTACACCTACCTGTCTATTTACGGTTTTGCCCAGCACCCATTGTGGACTCGCTAGAACGAAACATTCGCTCGCGAAACTTCTTTTCTCCTTTATCACTTGGAAAACCAGTTCCTGAAATAAGGGAATAATGCTGAGTTTCTCTTTTCCACGGAATTGATAACAATTTTTTTTTAAATAGCACATGTTTTTCGAAACGGATTAAAAAGTATAAAATCATTTTTCCTGACATTATAAATATATATAATATATATTATAAATTAAATAATTTTCTATTTATGAAATAGATAAGTGATGCATCTTGCTTGGAACGTGGTAATAATAAAAAAAGAAAGAAATTAGTATCGATGTGTAATCATCCGATTAGTCAGTACGCAACGTGGAAGCGGTTGATTCAGACGCTGCTTCGATGCTCGTGGCAAGTCTCTTGTAGGTTTGAAACGTTCCTGCATTTAAGAAAGAGAAGTTTGGAGTATGCTTCGATTAGATGGGACTGGGTAGAAACGTTACAATTTACATTTTAGAACGGACCATAAATGCCAGAAGGTCCATCCCTTCTCCTTCGTTTTACTCTCCCCGAGTTCGTTTACCTGGAACGTGTCATTTCGGGCCCTCTGGGAGCAACCGTCTTACGCAACCCGTGATCTCAGTTACGTGGCAAAACTAGCGTACCACAGGCCCTTAAACAAAGTAGTATTTACAACGTAGTTTATATTTATTTGTTGGCTTAATATACGAATTGTTGGTAAATATACGAATTGTAAAATATTTGAAAATGTTTCTACACAGTTTCCTTCGTGACTTTCTCAAATTAGTTAACGTACAAATAATCTGTCAATAAATTGCAGTGAGAGGGATTTAATCCGCTTACCAAAGTGTCACTTCCATCAATTCTTATTACGCTGGGAACTATAAATGTGATTTATGATTCGAACGGGGGGAGGCAGGGATATCAAAATTGATTTCGTAATTACTCTGGAACACAGTAGAAAAACGAATATTTTAAAGATACAGATTACATTTAGAATTATTTTTCATTACTTTATGAATATCCATACTTGGTGTGAATCGCGCATCTATAAATGTTTCTTCGGAGGAGTTTGATCGAAGACTTTCCAAGTAAGACAAGATGCTATCAATCAATTACCAGAGAAAATACCCTCGATAAATTGCAAATAAAGAGAATATCAATTGTTAGGTTAAAAGCTAGAAACTAATCACTGCGGAGCTTAGATAAAACGTTAATGAAGTATCGTTAAGCCACGGTAGTTTCTCTAAATGGTGTTTTCGCCGTATTATTCCGTTAGATAACGTAAGCTCTTGTTTTTAAGCTCGTTAAGTTCGTCCTGACGTTTACTAACGAGCAAAACAAATTATATGTTATCATACAAAGTGTCTCAAAAATGTTGTACTTTAAACAACGTTAGAACAACATACTTTTCGAATGCATTAAAAAAGTGTACTCATTTTATTCGAATCAAAATATCTTCTAAACTATTAATATTTTTCCACGAGTGATTTAGTACTTTTATACAAGGAATAAAAAATAGCATTTAAACAGTGCATTAAAAAATATAGGATTCCGTTTAAAAATACAAAAAGTCAAATTATATGTATGTTTGCAAATAAGTTAGATGGCCCGGTTAGCTGAATCACCCTGTACAAACAATAGTGTATTTCGCAAAATAACTGCAAAAGAATTGCACTGCTGATTCAGATAATTCACGAGCGAGATAATAGTACGATTTCACGGCACATTGACGTTAAGTCTGCACGGTCGGCTTACTAATCAGCAAAATGAGAATAATTTTGCTCGTGTCCCCCAAGCGCAGCGCTGATCGAGGGATCTGAAATTGGTTGGACCTCGAATATCCTCGAACAAGCGCGCCGAGGTTCGTTTTACTGATCATTAATCTCTAATCGGAGCGCACACATGCACGTGCAAAGAGCCCCTGCGCGGTCGTTAGGCTATTTAATAAATTCCATCGGTGTGTGTTGGTCGCTATTGCGCAGGGTCATCGGTATAAAGTTGAACGAAAGGTCGGGATTAAGCGGAAATTCAATTTCGCACGGGTACACGCGGATACCTCGAATTCTTCGTACCCCAAATCAATTTTCTATTTCGTCTAATAAGCTTAATAAAATTAGTGCAAACCGCTGGTCGCTGTTAACGTGACCACATTAAAATAAACCATAAATAAATTAATAGTAACCTTACAGAGTTGAGAGCGACGTAAAAAAAATAAAAAAGATAAATAAATAAATAGTATTAGTAATATTTTGATGAAACCATCACGGAAACCCTCCGTTAAAGTAAATTTCATATCTTTCGCAAGTACACTGACAGTTACTCTTTTGCAATCATTCGGAAATCAGAAATAAGAAAAAAACACCGTGTCTAGTCTTATCGGAACACTCGGCAGTTTTTTTAGATGCGAGAGATACCGTCGTATCTATCTCATTGTCAGCGCTAGCACTTCAGAGAGGATGACGGGTGAGTTTTTGCCGTGTTACAGGTGTTCTAAACTTTCCGAGCGACGCGAAATTTCACGTTTTGGCCCGGCTACTGCCGAATTACTATTCACAGTCGAAACGTGCGACTGTGTTACACATACACACAAGGAAGTAAACGATGTAGATTACAACGGTAAGCTCGGACGCGTGCTGCATTTCAATGTCACGCAACAGGTCAGATAAAGCATCCGCAATTTATTCGCAATTAGTCCAATTATAAAACAGCTTTGTCGACGTCTAAGACCGGACAACAATTATTATTAGTAATGTCAAGTGAAATCAAAGGCTAGTAGAACGTTTCAACGAAGGACGCAACATTTTCGATTTTTTCTTTTCCCGGAAATGCTGAAAGTACAACAAATAATATTAAATATTCCGTCTTGTCGATCGTACGAATTAATAGTCGATGTGCAGTTTTTTATGCATTTATGCCCGTATGAAAATTTTATGGAGTTAACTATGTATAATGAAAATTTTTTTTATTTATTTTACGTTGCTTTTCTTTGATAAAGAACATTTGACGAGCCGAGATTCTCCCGATTAAAATAAGTCCAAACACGACGCAAATCGGACTATTTTTATCGATTTTAGCATACAGGGTGTCCGAGAACACACCTTCACAATCTAAAGAGCAATGGAAAATCTGTTGAGACAGTGAGATATACTGAGCCAAGAGGATGAATGTAAGCGCAACCTTTGCTGCTGCACTCAACGCTCAATGTTGCCGCTATAATCAATTAAGATTAAAAGTTATCCGACATCGATCGAACGAGATTAATGCACAAATCTCGTTGTTATTGTTGAACTAACACAATATGCTCGTTGAAAATTGATCTTTGTGTGCTTCATATAAAAATTATTGATCCCCCCCTTCACACGTGAAAGTGTTTCCTTTCATTCGCTTAGCCTCCGAGTCTAATAGATGTGTATTCTTATTAACCATTTGCACTCGGAGATATTTATTAGAGAACATAGGAACAGGCCCAGAAGAGAAGGAAACCAGATCTGAAAGAAGTGATTGGAACGATAGATTACTCGCTGACGTTTATTTGTTCAGTTTAACAATAGAACATTCGTACGAAAATATAGGATACTCGGGGCAGTATTTTGTCAGTCCTCGGAAAGCGTGTTTTTTTAAAGGCGTATGAACGGCCAGCCATACAATATAACACTGGCTACTCGCCTTTCTTCAATAGTTATCTCGCGCGAGCGACTCATTATAACATACGTGAACTTGAAAATTTTCGTTAGCGACGTTCGATCGCTGAAATTATCAATCCCTCTCGTTCGTAAAGAACAGCTAGGAGTATCAACGAGTAAAGAAAACAGTATTATTGATAGAGCAGGAGAATAACGCATAAATTGTCATTACTAATCGATTATCACTCGTTCGTCCAGCAATTCTCATCTAGCTGGGTCGTTAATATAACTATATATATATATATAGATATATATATTTATATTTTTATATATTTAAAATATAAAATATATTTATATATTTAAAATATAAAATATAATTATATATTTAAAATATGAAATATATTTATATATTTTATATATTAAAATATATTTATATATATCTATATCGCATCTAAAGGCGCGAGGAAGCACGTACGTCGCGGCGCGTGCATGGTATGAGTTCGTATGTATATTAAAATAATATGTTGCTCCTAGTCAGCATGGAAATTCATCGGACCGATGCACTAATAATAACACTATCACTATCTACGAATACATAGATATCGTAGCTCCCATTCATTGGTCGCAACTTGCTCTCGCAGAATCGGCACTGCTAACAATCAGTTTACAGTTTTGCTGTCTTTCTTTTTCACTCATTCTATCTCTCTCTCACTCTTGATTTTTATCTCTGACGGATTAGCCATTTCACAATAATGGGACTTGGAAATGCCCATTTCGTAAGACACTACAATACAGCCGTTAGAACCAACACAGCGCCCCCCATCAACTCTGTGCATCTTCGGGCCCGATTAATCATTATAAATACGTATCGACTACAAATCACTAATGTAACGTTGAAAGAAGACGAGAGAAACACACAGGAGAAAACGAGGATGAAGAATAGTAAGAATAATTAATTAAAAATATATATATATTATGCAAGTGGCTCGCAGAGGATCGAACGGGAAACGAAACTCACTGTGAAACCGGAATGAGAGGGGAGAATAAAACGCGACAAAGTCGTTGGGGGAGGAAGGTGTTGTAAAATTCTATTCACGTGGACGATGATCTTAAATAACAATACAAAATACAAGAAAATCACGATGATATGGAGTGTCTCGGTTTATACTTGGCAGTCTTACTTTGAGCATGGACTTTTCTCGCGAATCGTTGCTGATACTATCTCTATCTATCGCCAGACTGCGGATGTCACGCGCTTCTGTGGAATTGCTCGAAATGCTACAATCAGCACAGAGATACCCCTCCCCGAAAAAAGCCACCGATTAAATGTTCATCTCGCTTGGAATGTTTCTAAGCAGTTTTACAAGCCTCGTCAAACTATTGGCAAAGAGATTTATAAAATCCGAGATATATCGATTCAACAGTAGAGGCTGCTACAGATTTATTACAACCTACCGAAGGCGAAACGTTGTTGCCAAAGGAATATCTATTTTTTCCACAAACATCTGCAGTCTACTTATCACTAGGCGCTTTATTGTCTTTTTTTTTTAGTAGCCACTACGCGAACTTTCTCGTCGAATTGCATTGCTTACGTCGATTACAGAAAAACGGCGGAGGCGACGTGGGAATTCGAGTCTGCAGAGAAATCGGCATTTTCAACGCTAACAAGACCTCTTTCTCGCGTCCATTTTACTTCAACTTGTCTATTTCGTGTTTATCTCGTGGTCCCTCGATGAAATATTATAGTAGATGATCGCTAGATTGTCGTAACACAACGATTATACTCTCAGCAAAGACGTATTCAGAGAATTTAGTTGTCTGAATTTGTTTACCTGCCTCTGTATTTTCCTTTTCTTTTTTCTCTCAACACTCATTCGTTTCACCTCTGACACACGCACACACTTATACACACACACATTTTCTCTTTTATTCTCATTTATTTCGTTCTATATATCCGTTTCTGTATATATATATATGATAAATTTATATTTTCGATTTAATAAGACTGTCTACAATATACAGATGTAATTCCTACGTCTACGATATGAAATGTAACTGGTAAGACAGTGAAATTACGATTCTGGGAGAACGACGAAGTCTCGATTAATTAAGAATACGTTAGTTATTCGATCGTCGCGAATAACACAATTGGAAATCCTACAGTAACTAAATCTACGTGTCCAAGTGAAAAACATAGAGGAATTTTTTCGAAGCGATAATTGTTTTCAACAAAAAAAAAGAATCACGTTCATTTACAGAAAAACAATCTGTCCGGAGCACCTGTTTTTCAGTATTATTTTACTTTGATCGTGAAAGGTTTAAACATTTCGTTTATGGCAGGATTAGCAGTGTAAATTAACAATACAGCTGACGAAGGACAGAACGATCTTTCCCAAAAGAGTAACTCGACAAAAGGAATTCTAAATGACCAACAAAAAAAAAGTTTCTCTTTGTTCTTCAGTGGATGTATACAACTCGGCGAGGAAAACGAAAGAGAAGGATAATGCGTTAGAAGAGAGAAAAAAAGAACTAACGTCGTCCCCCATTTTATCACATAATCAGAGTCTACGAAGACCTCCAAAAAGTCAGTTCGGAGGAATTTAATACTAAGCTCTTTCACGGATGTTTCTCGTCATTGCTGCCTGATGCTTCGATGAACGTATCTGGAGATATCAGCCGGAGAAGGTGAATCGTTTTCCCTTATCTCTCTCCACTTGTTACCCTCGGATTAAAAACAGCTAAACGTCCGAACGAGGCTCAACCGAGCATCGATGTCCCGATTGTTATCTCCAGACAAATCGTGGTCGAGCATTTCATTTTTTTGGCACAGTCACTCGCCGCGAACTCTCGTCCACATCGAACTTCGTACTCGCCCACGAAAGAAACAATGGCGTTCCCCGTTTCTTAACGCGTCGACGATCGATCACCGTTCGCTAGATCGCGGATTGCCTATGCAGAATAAAATTACAGAATCTGCATTTATTCTCTCAATCTTTCCAATTAGACGAATGCAACACACAACAGAATTTTCAAGTGCATCGAATCCGCTGTCCAGCTAACGGTCGCGTACGCTGTCGTGGCAATCGACGAGTTACCAAAAAAAAGAAGAAAACATAGATACACACGGATATCTAAAGTAAGAAAAATTTCTAATGGTCTCAAGATGGCTAGGTTCAAAGATCTCCGGCGATCTTCAGAATCGTACGAAAGGGAATGGCTCGATTAAACAAAGAAAGAAACGAATGATAAAATAGAGTAGAATTTCAATGTTCGAATCCGCTGTCGTGGCAATCGACGAGTTACCAAAAAAAAAAAAGAAAAAACATAGATACACACGGATATCTAAAGAAAAATTTCTAATGGTCTCAAGATGGTGGGGTTCAAAGATGTCCGGCGATCTTCACGACAGAATCGTACGAAAGGGAATGAATGGCTCGATTAAACAAAAGAAACGAATGATAAAAATAAGGTAGAATTTCAATGTTCGAATCCGGTTCTAGTTGGGCACCTTTCCACAGGAATCGAGGGGGTACGGATTGGTTCGTCACGAAAGTAAACACGAGAAAAACGTTAATAAATTTGTTACGGAAATGGAATGGTTGCATGCGGCAGTGTCTAGATCGCGGCGGTAGTCAATCACAAATCCCCTCAACGTGGTTCGCGAACGTTGAACGTCCGGAAAAGGTTTTGATCTTAAAAGTTCGGAGCAAACAAGCTGGGAAAAAAGAAGAATAGAATGAAAACGAATTGTTATATATGGGGGGGGTGTATACTAGACGTGTTGTTTGCCCTGAAACTTTATAGCGAGATCGGCGACCAGTTGCTGATAGACCAAGGGATCTATATTCTTTCCGAGTTGATAGAGAACGAACCAGTCACCGATCTGGCATTTCTCCGCGATCAGTTCGATGTGATCGGAAGGCGAGAGACGCGATCGAGCTCGCAACAGCACCAGGCGAAGCTTTGGCCCGGCAATGACCGCGGCACGGTAGGCCAGCGTCAATCCGCTCAACACCGATAATATGATAAACCAGAACCAGAGAAATACGTAGATCTTCTCGTTGACGATGTTCAACGGTAGCACGCATAGACCGTCGAACTTCTGCACGGTACCGGACGCACCATACTTGTGGAAGGTGCACTTGGTAACCTTCGGGAAAACTCTGGACATCGGATCGGTCCTCTCTTCCGGCTCCATTTCCGTGAACTTGACCACTTCCGATCCGTACGTGGTGAACTCCCCATCCAAGAAAAAGTCCATGAAATAAATCTGACCGACCACGTTGACGAAGTTCAGCAACTCGCAGAAGAAGAACCGAAACGCGTAGAAGTTCTGCATATGTAAATTCCCGGCCAGATATTCGACCAACAGTGTCCTCCTTTCGGTCTTGCAGTCCTCGGTCATTACGGGGCAGTTCAGATCCAACACCAACATCTTAATCCTACCGCCCTCCCATGTCTTCCAAAGGTAACGCGGTACGTAGAACAGTATCGCCTGGAAGAACAGCGTGAAGCACACCCACTGATAATATTTATGATATTTCACCTCGTCCTCGCCCTCGACGTAGGCAGCGACGCCTGGGTGCACCAGATCCTTGCCGATCGTACCGACCAGGTTCGGGATCGTGAACGTCGAGTAAATCCAACAATAGGTATCCATCACGTGAAGCGGTATCTCGTCCACGATACAGTCTATAGGATCCCCTATGTACTGTCTGGAGGTGACCAGCAACGAAAACGCGATTAATATGATCACGGTGGCTTTGTAATGCAGTCGGAACACATTGTTGTCGATGCAGACGGCATCGAGCTTCAGCAGCCCCTTCACCGAGCCGAATACGTCAAACATCGTGGATCTCGTTTAGTTCTTTTTCAATTGGAAATTATAAGATTAATATATTTTTTTAAATCTATCCAGCTTTTGTAGATAGTCGTTGGGGTTGTAGAACCGCAGGGTGGCGATGAAGGTATGCGCGACGCGACGCCCCGCGTCAAAAGGCGTCTCTCTCTCTCTCTCTCTCCCTTTCTCGACCTCTTCGTACACGCACTAAAACAAAATAGGTACGTTGAGAGACCGGTGATCGAACAATAAGGACGCGCGACTAAACGTAGACAGTTTGATTCTACTATTTTTTTTTATTTGTCGATTCACCTTACACAGATTTGCGTTTTCGTCACCGAAATCCTCTTTGAAATTCCGCCGAGACACGTGTGCGTCCCGTTTCGATCGTTCCGCGATCACTGCGCGCGTGAGCACCGCTCTACCGAGAGCAGCAAAGCGTCACCGAGAGCGGTTCTGTCGTAATGGCTGCGTTCAGAAACGTTGCACGACACGAGCACGCGAGGACATGCCGTTCGGTTCCACGAGCCACTCGCGTTCGTCCCTTTTCGCCACCTCTCGTTCTAGCTTGTTCAAACCGTCGCTCGTTCCCTCTCTCTCTTTCGACTCACCGCGGCACTATTCCTCTCGCTCCGATCTACACTCTCGTACATACAGCTCGGGAACCGAGAAACTATACGTTTGCTTCTGGCCGCGCACACCAAGAGAACCGAGATTCTATCCCCACTACACTGACCTGAGAAAAACTCGTCCTCTCTCGCGTCCCTCTACCAAAGACCTAACCCCACTTTCCGTCGCCCGATCGCAAAGGCAACTCGCCCCGGTCTCGGATATCCTCGTTCACGGTCGGACAAACTCGGTTCAGGTCCCCACTCGTTCGGTACGCATGCGTACCACGATCTCCCTGAGAAATCCCCGATTCTCTTACGCTCGCGAACAATGCTGCACGATTTTTGGCATAATAACCAGCAAATATGTTTTATGTTTCTTCATTCAACTATGAGATGTTTCCAAGTTTTTCCCCCGGTCGCCGGACGGCTTTTTCATTTCTTTCTGAACGAGTCTCGATGTTTTTGTGGGACTTGAGGATTTAGCTTGGAGATATTTTAGCTTTTGCAAATTTTACTTTCCCGTTCAACGAACCGTTTCGCGTTCGTTCGAACACCTCGTGCAGGTCTGACAGGACAACGACTCTCTCTCTATCTCTTTTAATAGTATATCATTTTCGGTTGTTCAACGTGCAATTATGGAATTCTTTTTAGACTTTCGATGAATTTCTGGTAACGCCATCTTTCATTCCATTCATACAAAATATTCAACGACGATTTTTATGTGTACACTGTTGAATGAATGATACGTAAACATATTTTGACATTTAGGAGCCGTGTACGGGTAGATTTTTTGCTCGTACGTTCCCGTACGTTCACAACGGTTAGAGTTTGTTGTGAGAAAAATTGCAGTTTTTCACGACTATTAAGTAGTAAATTAATTATTCCAACTTCTCGAGAAAATTGTACAATCCGATACACAAAAAAAGAAGTGTCCGAATATTGCTGTGGTTTACCGTGCGTTAGTTATACGCACGCTGAAAATCGCAAAGTCTACATTACGTTTCGCGTTACAAATACCGAGCTTTACGTATCGTTTTACGTTTGAAATTCGACACGATCCCCGGATTGATATTGCGGTGAGTAGCAATAATCGTTGATAAATAATTGCTACCTCTTATCGATCTTGCTGTTAGTTAATACGGTCGAATCCTTGACCAAACGGTTGAACTCTTTGAACAATTCTTACGTGATCACGACGAATTCTGTAACGCGATACGTCGCCGAGTGTTGGATTACCGAGCAAGTATTACGAGTATCGCGACACATCTGCCAAGCTAGATATATCGCGAGCACTGCCATTTAAATCCTTTCCTTAACACGTCTATTATCAATAGATACTCATCTGACGTTGCATTCTATTTAAAAACGCCTCGCACCTTAATTTCATTTGGATCGTCTTCTAATCTGCAATCTGACGATAGATTACTTACAGTTCGCTTGAATAGAATCGCCTCCTTTCTTCGGTTGCATTCAACGTGAAAATATAACGTCTCTGATATTGTATTTATATCACTTTACTCGTACAGTGTTTCCGCTTACGGTGGTTATTACACACATTTATCTGGAGAATAAAAGTAAAATTCTTCTCTGTGCGCCGGAACCACAAAATTTATTATGTACCTGGAGTAGTGAGGGGCACCATCGATTCAAACTATCGACTAACTCGATAGTAGCCAGCTACTATTTTCAGACGACTGATTTTTTAAAGCATCGACTAAATTGGTTGAATTTTAACGGGCGGGAGTTTTGAATATATTTTACAAGTAGTATTTTATAATTATATCTGTCAATAACAGATATTTTTCTAAAAGGTTTATTATTAATTTATTTTTATTAAATCAGTGGAAATTTAAAACGGTTGTAATTTTCTAGCTTGATTCTTCAACATTCACGAATATTAAGACAGATAAATGTAGGAGGCTGACTAATATTGAAGAGGAAATGAGAGTTCCTGTTTATTCATTTACTAAAGTTCTATAAACTTATTTATCGAAAGTTCCAATAGAAAAGCGTGAATTTACGTGAAGATTCGTGAAACGGTTACGACCAAATTCAGCTGAATCTGACTACAGGATGAGTCACGTGGGTTGTCTCATTATATCGCATGAACGATAATGCGCTTTTAAGTTGAAGGTTTGATTCACTAATTGCGAATCTATTAAAGCGAATCATTGTGTAAGAAAAACAGGTATAATTACTCGATACTCATCTCTGCTGCCGTGCGGGCACAAACAAGATTGAAATTACTTATCATTACTATTTTGTATAGAAAACGAAGTCTATTAATTTTTAAAAATAGTTAGATTAAAAGATTGCGCGAATAATTGATTAATTAAACCTAACTCAAACTATGAAACAAGCTTTAACATTTTTTTACGAAGCTATTATTTCACTTCAGCGGCGGATCTAGGAATGGACTTTATGGTATTTATTTTTGGACAAAGTAAAATCAATTTAAATTCAAAACTGAATAAACAGTAAATTCTATTAAAAAATTTTTAGGGTAGGCCCCTAAATAGAGTATTAGCTCAGGGCTCCACCCTGACGAAAAAATTGTTCTATAAAAGATTTCTCGAAAATTATAAAAATTTTCCATGGGTAACTGAAACGCAAGAAAGTTACCATTTGTTGGACAGTGTTATTAAATCGATAAAGGGGAGCAGCACCGACCGAACCTAGTCGTCGTTTTCATTATTGGCTAAGGAAACATCGGGGAATGATTCATTACGATTTTCATAAAACTTTGCATGAATATTTATTAGATTTATTTAAGAAGATAAAAGAGTTGGAAAGCGATGTAAAATAAATAAATTAAAAAATGATTTTTGACAAAAAATTTACACAGAGCTTTATTTTTTGCTTAATGTGTGTTGCATTGATACCTACTTTTTGTTGTTGTTGTTCCCTATTTAGCTGTTAAACGTATAGTCACCGTATGTGTAACTGTCTCATAGAATGTTAGAAAATACTACCCCTAGTTCGGTCCTGTGGCGCAACGGATAACGCGTCTGACTACGGATCAGAAGATTCCAGGTTCGAATCCTGGCAGGATCGTGACAATTTTTTTCTAAAATTTTCCAAATCGTTGAATAAAAAGTTGAGTTATACACGACTCTGACTGATAAAATTAACAAGAATTAATAACTCGCCAGATATATTATATCTGCTTCCCATAATCAATGCAAAACATTTTTATTTTGCATAAAGATCCGCAGTCTACTTGCATTGATTTCCAAAAAATCTGTAATTAGAAAAGTTGCTATTTCCACTAGAAATGAGATCTTATATGTGGTTCCACTTTCTTCAAATTTGTCTAAAAAATTAGAAAATTCACAAAGCAGCTTAGAAGTGTAGAACATTTGCGATAAGTGAAATTGTACAATCGTTGCAATTGCAACTACCGGTTCCATTGCGTTCGAGTATCCGTATCTGGCTACAATCGGACGCGTATCTACCATAATCATACTTGGCATTTCCAGTACTGTACTTATTGTGGAGAAAAGACGCTGACTAACACTGTCGCTTACTCACTTTTCTCGTGAGAAACATATTCACGGCACCGGTATGCATCCTTTAGGGATTGTTCACACCGTTCGAAGACAAGACCGAACAGGTAGAAGCAAACAGGTTCGACAGCCAGGATATTTCGTCCAACGAAAATAGTAAGACTCATACTCTTGCGAGTGTGTCCACTCCGAAGGATCCGAAGAACCAATAGAAAAATCTTCTCCGTTCGGAGCTTCGGGTGATCTCGGCTCTCAGTTCAGCAAGGTTATACCGTCTTGTAGGAGGAATTTCTTTCTTTTCTTTTTTCTCGAGAAAACTATTTTCACATTTTCCTTATTCAAACGAAGAAGCGTAATTAATATTTTCATTTTAAATTCCAGTCTTGATTACACTTTTATCGAAAAGTTGCTTAAACTTTTCAAGCTCGGTTCACTTGTAACACACACTTTTATCTATAGACACATTAAAATAATCACTAGCGTCAATTTCACATGGTATCTGCTTCCCAGTTTATCTAAAGCCAAAAATTCCATTGAGGAATATAAAAAATACAGTACAAATATTTAATTATAATTATTATTAATTATAAAATTAATTTTTCAAGGGAACGTTACGGAGTAGCTGAAGAGAGGGACGTAGGTGAACGCAGGATGAAATGTTTCCACCGAAAAAGTCAGTCTTCCTGTGAGAAGATCGAGTTAAAGGTACGAATGGCTTTCGGCAGCACTTTCTCTAGCACCGGCTGCTTGGCCAGCCGAAAGATCGAAGGTTTAAACTTGGTTTAAACGGGTTGGGAAAGGAATGCGAATACGCGTGGGAATCTCTCTCTTTCTCTGCGAGATTAAATAGTAATGCGTTTCACGCCTACCATGCAGAGGATGACTCGATAGAAAATCGCCGAGCATCTGTGGGGGGGAATCATTGTGCTATTAATAGCGGCGATATTCGAATGCGCGATCCTGAATTTTGCCGAGGGCACAGTACGCGTATAAAAGGATACGTATTTAATGCGCCCGTGGTAACTAATTGGAGGCGAGAGCGTAGTCGGTGGGTCAAATAAATTACCCCGGATGCACTCTGGAAACCGGTTGCGAGATGCGTAAACTGAGAAGGGCCATCAAGGCGAGAGACCGTCGGGATGTTCGCGGAGAGAAAAACCACGGCGAAATCGGCGAAATCTCGTCCGGTCCTGCCGCCGGGTACCGAGCCGTTGCGATTTCATTAGCGGTATAATTGAGTCTTTAGGACGTCCGAGGCGGAAACCACCGTAGAAACAGGCCGACCGATCATCCGTCAACCCTCGGATAGCAATGCCCTAGCGTTATTTGACCCGGCTCTTCAAGACGTGTCCGGCTGACTCTTCAATTTCTACGAAAAATCACCATTGCGTTCAGCCACTTTTAAAGATTGCACACCTTTAGATTTATTTGCCAATTATACTTAGAAAAATATTTTTCTCGTAACATGAAATAGATATTTTCTGCATATTAAAAAAAAACATTTGTTACTTAATATAAAATAAAAATAATAAAATAATATGTATATGGATTTTTTAAAATACTTTTCTGTTTATTATACTTTAATATAGTTCTCTGACTATACTATTACAATGTTCGTATTCTTCTATAACTTCTATACCTTGTCCACCGAGACGAGGCAATAAACGTAAACATAAACACAGCCGCTCGAGCGCGACAGGGTTATTGTTACCCTTCTCAGGTATGCAGTAAAGGACACATGCTGGTACTTTGCTGCCTCGTCCCTTGAAATTAGAATTGGAATTCCGATAACCTTTGTTATAATCTTCTTTTAGTTTATTAATAAAAAAATAACAAAGTTGCTCTACCTGCAAGAATACCACTTATATTATGTACTTTGAAATTGCTGTTGCGGATATGAAATTGATATAATACCTCATAAAATACTTTTAGTAATTAGATACAAACGTATCTATAATAATGTAAAGAATATTTTAAATAATGTTACTGCAATTTTTAAGGATATAGATGGAATGGAAAAGTAATGTTTCTATTACATTATTGGTTTTTATAAATTTTTATCCGCTACTGTAGCCGGCGGATGGTTTCGCAGTAAAACTTGCAGATGGTTGATGGTTCTGCTCGAATTTGACTCTGGGATCGGTCGATTTCTGTGGAAGAAATATCTCCGTTGAACCGACGACGAATTTTTGACTGGGAAAGGTTCCTCTTACCTGTGGTCTGCGGGTAGGCGTCGACGTGGCAACGATACTCGATACATCAGCTGCTACGGGGGCCTACCTGTGACTTCTCCATAGAGAGAATGGCGAGCGTTACGGAAGAGTGGGGCCAAAAGGAAGGGACCGGTTTTTCTGGTTTTCAATCTCTCCGACCCTTGTAGCCTATTCTCGCTTACGTTCTCCGTGAACATGCAATAGCCTCTGTATATTTTTAACAGATATATATTTCACCTTTTGCTCCGCGTTCGAAGCCTGACTTCAACCTTGTCCGCCTTTATTTCGATCGCAGAGACTAAATTATCTAAGCCTTGGTAAACAGATTCGGCACGGATACATAAACCGCTCTAACTCGAGTACTCATCGAGTGCTCTGTTTAATTAAATTCGGCTATTAGATGCACGCACCGATAATAAGTCTACATTGATTATGCAATTATTCATTTGTAAAACAACATTTCGTTAAACATTAACCTAACATTTCATTAACATTGTCTCTGGTTTATGATGTAGATCACATTGAAGCAAACAATAAGTTCAAATATAAATTTATTTTAAGTGTAATAATAATAAGTTACCTTGGACTTTAATATCATGAACATTGACGAGGTCACGCGATGGGTAAAAACATTTGTGATAAGCGATTAAAGTTCCTAATAATACTCCCGAAACCATACAACTTCCATATATAAATTTATCTATTAACCTATATTTAAATAAATTTCTTAATATATATATATTGACTTCCCATGTAATTAATGGCGGCACACGTAGCTGACTCACCCTGCGTGCAACAACTTTACATATCTCTAAACGAATCGACAGTCTTTCTGTGCCAATTCAGTCTGCAGAAACAAGTAAAATATCCTGACACTTAATCTCCGTTGCAATAAGAAAAAAAATGTCTGGCTGCGTGACGAGAGTATCGAGTACCTCCTCCGCGGGTTTACTTATAGTTACTCTCGTGCACTGAAGGTACGTAACAGTGGCTTGCAGTGGCTCGATCTAGCTGAGAAATACTCGGAGAATGTAATAGGATTTAATTGCACCGTGGAAAACGGGGACAATGAATAATCGGTCGTACTTGTCGTTAATATTGCTCTGAACTTCCAGATAGAAATCCGGCAGACGAGTTTTGGATCGTGATTTTACATCGTCGGGTGAACAATCTCGCTATAATAGCAATCACGCTTGTAAAGGCTTTGCAGACGACGTTGTCTATAAACTGGTGGCAACTGTATTGATCGAAGATGTCCATTTCGGTGAGTGCATATTAGCCATTAATTCATTAAATTGTTCGTTATTTTGAATGAATTCAAAAGTGATCTACGAGGATCTTTGCAGGATCACGAGGTGCGATATACGCCAAGCAGATGGAGCAAGAGATTCGGACCTGAGGAGATGTTGATGCACTACTACAAATTCGCTACGACAGGTAACAGTATAATTTGTAGAAATAGAAATGTGGGAAATGAAAAATAAAAATCTGACCATCGGGTATACTTGAATGTAGAGGTGCCCTAGTAGCACAAAAATATTGGATAATTCAATTGAAAAGAAGAAAAAAATATTGTATGTCCATTTGAATATTAAAAAAAGATTGAATCGCTTTTTAATATTATATGAATGTTCATACAATATTTCGCGCTACTAGGGTACCATCAGATTTTTACTCGTATTTCACTGCACTCTAACGTTTCTTCAGCTTTAGTCTTTATTCAAATTCTTTCAACCGGGTGGAACGTTTTTTTTTACCACCTTCAATCTCGACAATGTATCCAAAGGAAACCCTTACTTCTATCGTGATAAAAAATACAATATATAATTATGCAGAATTATATACAATACAATAAGATTATACAAAGATGATCGAAATGAAATTCGAAATTAAGATAAGTGGTATTGTTCAAAGATGGTTGTAATACTGTGTATCATCTAATTATAAAACTTATTCTAATTTTTTTAATCGTCGTGTACGGTCTGCTTTTCGAGGTACCCCCTCCTTTTGGAAAAACAAACCATAAGCAAAAATTTATTAGAGACGAGCATGGCATTCTCCCGCAACTGTTTACAATTGACATATTTAGTTATAAAATAGTACAATTCCCATTTTTCTTCGACGCAGATAAAATTTCACTTCTAAAGGTGAATTTGTTACAGTTACGAAGAAGGTGCGTAGTACCGTGAATTGCGAGCTGAATATTCCATACGGAGACTCGGACGCCACTAAGTACGATGTATACGGTACCGATTTACCAAAAGGTACGTAAACGCGCTCCCATTTAATTTCCATTAGTTTGATTTTTCGTTCTAACACGTTATGCTCGCTTCAGATTCTCCAATATTCGTGTTCATCCATGGTGGATACTGGCAAGAAGGTAGCAAAGGTGAGGCAACGTTTGCAGTACCCGTTTTCGTCGCTCGAGGAATCAAAGTTATAACTGTTGGCTACGATTTATGTCCCCGTGGTAATTCCATGTTCCTCCTTTTCTCATTATTTTAGAATTAATAATACAACTAGTAAATAACAATTGTTTATTTCAGTCAGGCTCGGAGACATAGTATCGGAAATAAAATTGGCAATTGAGAAGATATTACGATTAGCTTCGAACGACGGAAGCAGGTGCGTGAGAAACTTTTCATTTCAATGAAACATCTCTAGTAGCTATTTATTTTGTGCTACTAGGGATTAATCTCAGAACCATTACTAAATATCAATGTATACCGATTTCTAATTTTTTTAAAATGGGAATTGAAATATTTCTAAACGAATGATATGTTTAGCTGCGTTTGGGTGGCCGGCTACAGTGCGGGCGCACATTTGGCAGCGAGTCTTTTATTCGACGAATCATGGTTGGATAGAATGACGAAACAAGGGTACATGAATCTATTGAAAGGTCTTGTCTTGATAAGCGGAATTTATAATCTGAACCCTTTGCTCCATACGACTATCAACGACAACTTAAACCTCACAAAGTAAGTTTCTCGTTAATCCTGCGAATTCTACGACACGAATGTTACATTGAAATTATTATTGAAACGTATTATTCCAGAGACGAAGTCGCAGCATATAGTCTCACCAGTCTCGACACTTCAAAGAACAAATCTATTAAAGGATTGAAAGTTATCGTGACTGACGGCGAATGCGATACTCCAGAGTTTATAGACGAATCACGCAAATGTGTTCAGGTATTTCTCTATACCTATTCGTTTCATCGAAAGACATTATTTTCATGTTTCCTTCTCTTTATTCTAGAAACTCGTTACGATGGTGGATAACGTCCAGTATCTGTTGCTTCGCGAACACGTCGATCACTTCGACATCGTGGAAAAACTCACAGAGTCAGAATTTCTTCTAACAAAAACTATATTGACTAATATGCCTTACACGTGACAAGGTGTGTCGCATTAATATTTAAATTAAGATGTATTATCCACTGTACGGAAATCATGCACCGATATTCGTGAAAAATTTATTAAGTGTAACATATATCCTTGTACTTGTACAATTTCTTCTGTTTGTAAATTACAAAAATTTCCGTAGAAAATTATTAAGTTTACCTAATGTAGTCCATTTGGTCATCCGTCGTTAGTGAATGGTTTTTCGTGTAAGAATGATCTAAACGGATCACGTTGCGTTTCCGTTTTAGACGCGCGTGTTCCGATACGGACGTATCCTTTCCCTGTAGTTGCTAGGTAGTTTGGTCGTGTTGAACAACTGCCGGTGTGTTTTTCGATTGAATTTGTACATTTCTCTCACTGTTCTGTCTCATTTGAAACTTTAAAACTGTGTTTTGCGTTTTATTGACGGGTTGTCCTATGGCTGAGAGTACCGTGGGGTGTTTGGTTGGAACCAATACATTTTGCATCGGTATAATCATTTGTTTACGATCTTTTGGTAATTTCACCGTGCTAAGTGGACCCGCGAATCGAGGATTCAATACTCTGTAATATTTCGTGAGGTCTTGCGTTCTGATCATGTTTGAAGCTGCTCGCTTCGTCCCACTTGCCGCGGCTACTGTCGGTATAAATATTGCCTTTAATTTATGCGGTAAGATTTTCGGTTCGGCTCCAGTATTCGCGCAACTGATGTTTTCGTCCAACACGTCCAATGTCAGATCTACCAAACTGTTGGAAATTGACGAAGCAGCCTTGTCTTTTGGCAATTTTTTCTCCACCCTTGATTCCTTCCCTTTCTCGGATCCGTCTTTCCAAGTGGTCGGATGTCTCGCGAATGAACGCACTCGTAGCAATGGTTTCTCCTGTTCTAACGGTTTACTAGCCGTCGATTCTTCGGTTATAATAGCTTCATCCTCTACAAACATACACACATAATAAAACGTAATTGTTTCCTTTATTTTCTTTATTTTCAATTTATTTCGTTCTCATTGATATTAGGATGTGGTGACACTAACCTTTTACTCTATCAACCGGGACATCTACCTTCACAGATGGCACTTGGTCCACCGAGGAGTTGGGCAACGCCGTTCCATTATTTCCTTTTGTTGCTTCTGCTTCGAACGTATTTGTACAGTTAGGAATATTCGCAATGTCTTTCAATTTTCTATCAGTGTCCTTCAATTTATTCTCATTCGTTTGACACGTCCCATCAACGTCTACTATGTCAGAATTTTTAATAACTACTTTCGCATTCATGTCTACTTCTATCGTCAATACTTTGCCGTCATCTTTAGTTATTTCTTCTTCAGCTTTCTTGGTTTCCTCTTCCTTCTTCCCTTGCTCCTCCTCCTCTTTCACTTGCTCTTTCTCCTCTTTCTCCTGCTCCTTCTCCTCCTCTTCCTCCTCCTCCTCCTCCTCCTCCTCTTCCTCTTCATCCTCCTCTTCCTCCTCTATATCGCTCTCCGAACTACATTTATCTTTTTCTGTACTTAAACTTCCTTCCGCCAAGCTAATATTATCATCTTCATCGTTGTTACTATTTCCTTCCTCGTTCTCTATATCCTCCTCTTTTTCCTCTTCACTCGACGATGTGTTACCGTCGATTAAACCGCTTTTAGCGTGTTCTTGTTTCTTTGCATACTTCTCGAACACACTTGCCAAACGTTTTTCACCTTCCCTTTTGTTCTGCGACAATTTCTGAGCCAGTTCAGCATCCTTCAAAGCTGGATCGTCTTCTTTATCCTCGAGAAACAAGGAAAATGTATCCCAGTAATCATTTCGACGAGAACGTTGCAGATATTCTCCCAACTCGATGAACGCCTTCTTAGCTGTAGAAGAAATATCAATTACAACTGGTGAAAAATCGAAAATTATAGTTCTAATAAATAACTCATCGATTTACCGAGACGTTGCTGTTCTTTGGTGTCTAGTCCTAAATTATTTAGGGTGTTACACCTGTCGACACAATCCAAAATGTCTTTGTAATCTGGGAAAATCAATGCGTCCGTGAACGTGCCGATTCTTTTAAGCTTATGCACTTTAGATAATTTCGAGTTAATGAAGTTTGTGATAGCATGGTCTACGGTTACAATTCCGGTTGTACTCAAGTGTTTCGGCCTCAGGTATTGTCGTCCCGCATCGATATTCTCACCGGTGTACTGACAGTACTTATTATAAAGTTCCACCATTCGATGCTTGTATCTTTCTAAACTAATATAAGTGCTATTATCTTCGTCGTCGAAGTTTATCTCTGATTCTTCGAGCTTTTTTATATGCAATTCACATTTCCTCATGGTCCGTAGTATTAATTTAATTTTCTTCCTTGTAGCTCTATCCTTCGATATATTTTCTTCGTCTGTAACGTTACTTTCGTTTATACCTGCGCCGTCGACGTGATTTCTATTCGCTTTATCGACAGAACTAGATAACTTGGAACTTTTACTAGGCAGTTTCTGTAATAGTAACGTTGACTTGCCATTACACCGGCTCTTCATTTCGTTATTCACCTCGGCTATGTGCGTATACAACTGATTTTTGCTATTCATTATGTGGTTTCTTTTCTCGTTTATAAAATCAATGAAAGCTTCCGATTTAATATAATCCAGGTCTAGTTGCTCGTATCGTCTTTTCAATTTGTTTATAATAACTTTCATATCGTTCGAGCGGTCTTTGTGCAAGCATAAACTAATAAACATTGGAAATATATCCTGTTCTACGGGCGAAAATGGTTTAGTCTCTTTAATCACTAATTTTGGTTTCAATAGAACTGTTTCCATGCTGTCGCATCCACTCGCCAGCCCACTAGACGAAGAACCCTCTTCCGGGTCGGGTTCTTTAACATTCTTTTCTTCCTTCAACACTTTCGATTGACTTTTAAAAATATTATCACCGATTTCGGACGCTTTCCTTTTCTGTCCGCAGACTGGTATCTCTCCGCTCTCTTGCGAAGTGATTTCTGGTTTTATGGAAGTGATACAATTATTAAGTTGTTTAATAACAGGTTGCCTTCCATTCGATGCAACCTATGATAACAATAACAGCTAAAATACACTTTTTTCGGGAACAAGAAAATTTTATTTTCTAAATACTAAAGAGAATCGATCAGGTTGCAAATATTTAACAACATATTAAAACATTATAAATCGCACAAACCTGTCCGGTGTCTTCATCATCCGATGAAATACAGATGACCTCACTGTTCTCCATATTTGTTATCCTAAACGCAACGAACAATTCGAAATTACATTATAAATTATACACAGTTGAAACGTATACTTTAATATTTATTTTGCCATTGAAGCCCGGCTTCGTTACATCACAATTGTGTTTTCAAGATTCGCGATTCCATATTCACACTAACGATTGTTTAAAAATAATTCTTCTATTCTTTGTTACACATTAGTGTATTTGTAGGTTACAAGATTCACCCACTCGACTAAATATACAAGCTGCAAAGTTAGCCAAATATATATAACAATCTGTTCTCATAACTGGTTACCATCGGTGGGAATTTTGATTTGTAGGAAAACCAGAATGGACAAACAACTTGTAGATAATACTAGGAAAAAACAACTAAACTTATCTTATTATATTTGAAAGACCTACTCGTAAAAATACTCAATCAACAAATAATATTAATAACTACAAATACTTTACCTATATTATCTGCTACCATACAGTCCATAGCAAAATGTTATAGCTGTTACATTATAAAACGCCAGTGAATCAAGCCATATGAAGAGAAGTAATTTTAGTGTATAATAAATGAAGTCATAAAATAAAGTTACTGTTTATCGACCGAATGTAATCTCCGAGTGCAGAATTTATTTCAACTGTAATCAGACGTATCAGAGAGATGTACATTAGTTTGGTATCTGTTATCTCTATCTTATCTGCAATTTCCTGTATTAGATATATATGTATATATATGGCTTCTCGTCAATAGAAATTTTGTTATAACCTCATTTTTCTTAGCATGTCCTATCCACAATATACCACAATCAGTGCGCCCATCACTAAGGTACATGTTTCACGCGCAATAAATTTCATGGCGTCAGCCAATGATCGCGGATTACGGAGTAGGGGATTAGCCAATGAACAAGTTCCGTTAGAGTCATGCGCAGTAGTGTAAACTGGTATAAAGAATCTTGAATTTGAACCCGCCTGAGACCGTTAGTCCGCGGTGGTCTTCTTCTGTCTTCTTCACATTGTCTTTGATTACAAGTAGTTCCAAGTGCGATCCTTTATTTAAACAAATTTTATACAAACGAACTGGACGTAAGTCATCGTGCTAACGGACTTTTATCATTGAAAAATATTTATGTTTTCGTTCGAACAATTTACTTTGGAACGGTTTTCCCATGAAATAAATAAATAGCCACGTTATTATGTCTAGTTTTACCTCACAATAGAATGATAAATTTATTGAATAAATTGTACGAAAATCATAATCTAACGTATACAAATATGTGTGCATTGTACATACAGATGAGCGAAGACACTGTTCGAGTCGCCGTACGTATTCGTCCCTTAATAAAAAGTGAAATCGACAAAGCATGTCAAACATGCTTAGCTGTTGTTCCAGGGGAACAACAAATAATTGTACGAAACACGGAGAAAGCATTTACATTTAATTACGTTTTTCCTGGTGAAGTTAGTCAAGAAGAATTTTACGAGACAGCCATAAAAGGGATGGTAGAAAACATTTTTAAAGGTAAGATCGCACGAGTACTTCTAAAAATAATTACACTAAAATAATTACTAAAATACTTACATGTTATGTTTTAGGATACAACGTTACTATTTTAGCTTACGGGCAGACGGGAAGTGGTAAAACGCATTCGATGGGTACGAATTATGTAGAAACGGAAGAGACTGGTGTAATACCGAGAGCGGTCCACAATATATTTGAAATAATCGAATCTAAAGAAGATTGGAATTTTAATGTATCTGTATCGTTTATGGAATTGTACCAAGAACATTTGTACGATCTCTTAGCCGATAAACCGAGAAACCAATCTATCGTTGATATTAGAGACGATGGTAAAAATGTTAAAGTTTCCGGGGTAGTTGAAAAAGAAGTGACAAATGCATCGGAAGCGTTACAATGCTTAACCCAGGGGTCTCTGGGTCGTGTGACAGGTGCTACAGCTATGAACGCCCAAAGCAGCCGTAGCCATGCAATATTTACAATATGTATACACCAGCAAAAACAGGGTGACCCTAATACAGCGACAACAGCTAAGTTTCATTTAGTAGATTTAGCTGGCTCTGAGCGAAGTAAAAAGACACAAGCAACTGGAGAACGATTTAAAGAAGGTGTCAACATAAACAAAGGTCTTTTAGCGTTAGGAAATGTAATATCTCAATTAGGAGAAGGAAGTTCCAATGCTTATGTTGGATATCGGGACAGTAAGCTGACAAGACTCCTGCAGGATTCTCTAGGTGGTAATTCCATGACCCTGATGATAGCATGTGTGAGTCCAGCTGACTATAACTTGGACGAAACGCTCAGTACATTGAGATATGCGGACAGGGCTCGCAAGATAAAGAACAAACCTGTGGTCAATCAAGATCCACATCTTTTAGAAATAAGTAGACTGAACAAAGTAGTACAAGAATTAAAACTTGCTTTAGTAGATCAAGAGATTCGTATCTCTTGTCCAGCGGAGCATCAAGAATTGAACGAGAAGAATCAGGCTTTGCTGAAGAAGATTCGAGACCTGACCGAGAAGTTGAACGAGAATTTAATTGAAATTGTAATTATGCACGAAAGGGCAGAATTAGCTGAACAAAGTCGAGAACAAATTCAGGCGGACATGATGAAGATATTAGAAGAATGCAAAGAGATTTTAAATGACTTTGATCGAAATCCCGAATCACCTACTGGACCTCGTGCGAAAGTAGAAGCTTTATATTCGAAACTTCTCGGTAAGTAATGAATAGTTTTGTTATTGTCGCTGTTAACTGTACAAAGGAATATCATTAATAAAAAGTGTGATTTTTGTTAAATAGATATGGACGTGGATCACAAGAAAAAATCAGAAGAGCTTATTCATTGTGGAATGGAAAAATCTTCCGATTCTAATACCTTTAAGGAGGATGGCGAGGAGTCCGCGGAGCAAATAAACTCTGGAGATCACGATACCGTGGACGATATCGATGAAAAACAAGAGGAGCACACTTTGTTGCAAGTGCAAAGGAACGGACAAGTACAAGACATTAATAAAGAACTCGCCATTAAGGAACGTCTGATGCATGAACTTCTAAAAAATTCTTCTGAATTAATCGACTATTCGAAAGAAGTCCAAGACATGGAGAAGGAGATCAAGTCGCTTCAAGCTGAAAGAGAAGAACTTCTTCAAGCATTGCAAAATGTTCAGACGAACAACCCCAGTTCGAAGTAAGACACCTGGTTAAGAAAGTAGAATCATGTAAAATTGTATTTCCATTGAAATTCTGTGGAATTTTATTCTCTAGCATTTTTCGAAGCCATAAATGCACAAAGATCCGCGGTCCACTAACCATCTTATAAATTTGTTTCTCGTATTTTCAGATTGGCGGAATCCCGTCGTAAGAAAGTTCAGGAATTAGAAAAAAAGATATCGACGTTGAATCGAAAGATCGTAGAGCAGGACAGAATAGTTAAAATTAAAGAGAAACAGGACCAAGAGATAAAGAAATTGTCTAAAGAGATGCAAACGCTGAAGCAGACCAGAGTACAGTTGATCAGACAAATGAGAAACGAGTCGGATAAATTTTCAAAATGGAAGGGGGCTAAGGAACAAGAATTGAACAGATTGAAGTATCAGAATAGAAAACAGGTGAACGAAGTGACACGCTTGAAAATGTGGCACACTAAGCAAGAAAATGTATTCAAACGAAGAATGGTCGAAGCTTCTGCAGTTAATAAAAGATTAAAGGTATGAATCTAAATGAAACAGTTTCGTGTAATGCCTCGAATTAATTTATATCTTCCATCAGGAAGCTCTCGACTTACAAAAGAAAGCAGCAGCCGCAAGAAAAGGGAAATCGAATAATAATTCGGATAAAATAAAAAACTGGCTGGATCAAGAATTACAGATAGTGGTCAGCACCGTGGACGCAGAATTTTCCCTGGAAAAATTAATGCAAGGCAGAGCATCGTTGGCAGCTGAACTGCAAGCATTACGCGACGATCCAAAAAATAAGAAGAAGATAGCTGAATTCTCGAACTTTTTACAATTACGTAATACACAAATTACTGATCTTCAGCAAAAAATAGTTGAATCGGACCAAGGTAAGAGTCTGCATTAAATGTTCATTTCAAATTCGAACTAAGTAAATCAATTTCTGTAGAGAATAAGAAAAGCACAAGGTTGGCGACGCTCCACACGATGGAGGAAGTAAAAGTTGCACTCGATAGATTATTTAAACAAACTGCAGAGGATAGACGAAAATATTGTGAAAAAGAGTTTGAATACAATGATCTTCTGGTATGTCTTTGATCTGGTATACTTAGCCTTAATCTAATAGCCTAAATTTATTATTAATCTTGTATTATCGTAGGATAAATATGAAATGCTGAAGGCGCAAATGGAGGAGCATAAATCAGAAGAAAGAGAAAGACGTATCTCGAGACGTCTGACTTTAAACGAATCTACAAATCGAGTAGCGGAAGCACACGAAGACGAGAAAAGGATATTGAAAGAAGAGTTAGAACGTCACAAAGAAATGTACAAGCGCCTAGAACAATCGGTTAGTATACTTCATGAATATTGTTTACGACAAATATCAAATGTAGATTTTTATGAACTTTATTTATTTTCATGTTACAGGTATTAACGGAAGTAAAGAATAAAAACAAAGAATCAAAACCAAGAATTAAAAGGGAAACGAGAGTATTCGAATTAATTGATGAGAACGCGTTATCCGAATTAGACGATACTCTCAATGATGATGACGTTCAGGGAGATCCAGATTGGACGTGGACCCCACTTTACAAGCGAATAACGAAGCTTTTGGTATTTAAATTTTGGCTATTTAATATTTCGGACAGTTGTTAACGATTATTTTAATACCTGACTTACGTTTAGGATACATCCACGGATAATCTATCCGAACGATCAACCTTAAAACGATCATCGGACGGAGAAGTGAAATGTAAATGCAAAACAAAGTGTTCGACTCGTATTTGCTCGTGTCGGAAAAATAAATTGGCGTGTACAAATTGTGGCTGCGATCCGGCACTTTGCCAAAATAAAGATGTAAGAAAAATATGTTTTTCTTTCCTATTTAATTAATATCTAATTATCTTATATTTGCTTTCTATTACATAAGTGTATTTTATTGTTTAGGCTTCTCAAACGTTATTCGATTATGCCGAAAAACCCGAAGAACTGGAACCCACGAAGAAACTAAGGTATATTTCAGAAATATTTTTATTATCGCTTTTTATATAAATATGTGTACTAACGACTGCTTGTTTTTTTTATACTGGTGGAGCAGGACCAGCAGCAGCGATATGATACAAATCTAAATATAATTGGTTTACATTTTTAATAAGATTAACTAGTTTTAATACGAATAACTGTATTGACTGTTTTTTATAGAAATATTGAAGAATACTTAATATGTACATAATACTTTAAATATTAATGATAAAAATATGTTTAGAAAGAGAATATGTAATATTTATTAATTATTTTAAATACATTTTAAAATGAATTTTAATTTAACACTAAAACTAGACACTTTTTTTACCACGTTTTTATTAGCTCGCTTTCTTGTTTGTTTGTCTGTTCGGTGGCAAATTTTGCAATTGATTTTAAACTAACTTCCTGATGAGCTAGAGACTTGAAATTGGATACGTAGCTCAGAACTGGATGACAATGTATTATTAAAAAAAATAATAACAGTTAAATATTTACCTTTTTATCCCCCCGCGTACTACGTTATCGCGTTCAGCGATCCCCACTTTGCTCGACAACCCTTTCTACTGCGTGCGCACTCTGACTCGTCCCCACTCCACGGATCCATTTCTCCCCGACGCGCGAACCATTGGTAGTGTAGTAATTACATCATCGCACGACGATCGCGACCGGTAGTGCATCATCGCTTTGTTTACCAAGTGCAATTTACAGCAAGCTAAGTGAGTACAAGTGTTATAAGTGTTAATAAAGAGTGATACAAGTATTAACATAAGATTAAAAAGCAGAAAATAATTATTTAAATAAAAATAATTTTTTAAAAACGGACTAAAAAGTATAAAATAATTTTTCCTAGTCTCATGCAGATTCCTATCCTCGTACTGATAATCCTGAAAATTCATAATCACAAATTTTCAGGACTATTTGTACGAGGTTAGGAATCTGTATGGGACTAGGAAAAATTATACTTTTTAGTCCGTTTTTAAAAATAAAGTCAGTTCCGAGGAAATAAATGTAGATTTTATATATTATCAACGTCTACTTTTAAATTTAATCTTTTGTATAAGCGGCAAAATGAGTTAGCCATATTATAATGTCGATGCGCCAATCTTCCCGCTTCATCGCGATCCCGAGTCGATCGCTTCATGCGGACTGGATCGATCAGTGGAGTGAAGACACGAGACTGCACGAGACACTGAACAACACTGAATTATAGACCTGATCTTCTTGATCAGAGTGGAATACCGGAATCTTTGATTTTCTTTTTTAGTAACCATTAATACAATGAAAAATTTTGCAAAATTAATCGGGGATTATATATTGTACGAAATCTTGGGACTAATATGGCTACTTTATCTATGGAATATTTATTTAAATTTCCGGCAGGTGAGTTGTCTTTAACCTAACTTTTCCAACGTTTCTAAATGTATTATCAGATAATAGATATATTTTACTTACTTATTTTATAATAATTAGACATAATTATTAGATAAGTTATCTCGTCAACCTACATTTTCTATTGATTATGTTATTATTAATTTATAGTATTGCACACGTCTTTGACTTATCTATAAAATTTGCTATTTACTTTGAAAAAATCTAGTATCGTTCGAAAATATCTTATTTTACAATTTGTTTAACACGTTCGCGACCAGCATCGCGTTCTCTTGTAAAACGTAAAAGAAAATATTATTTCATGCCATGTGTTAGAACTGTAAATAACACGCACAAGATTAATTTGATTTTAAATGCCTTGTTTGATCGACAAAATTTTTACACTGTATTTACAGAAAGGTACATGCTGTGTAATATAACGTAGCTGTATCTTATATAATATCATGAATTTTTTCATGCGTTACCTCTTCTTTCAGCGAAATTTGATGAAGAAGTTGGTCGAACTGCCTACGTCCGTTGAAAGCTTTATGACTAAAGATGTATACGATAAAGCTCGATCTTATTACTTGGATAGATTAAATTTCAATGATTTCAATAATACCTATATGAATCTTTTCACAACAGTACGTATATTCGTATAATATATATAAAGCTTTGATACGCAAATTTATACACAAATTTCTACGTTTACAGGCATTCCTGCTATGTTATGGATATTATTACTTTTGGGAGTGGAGCGTCGATGTAGGAAACTATGTTGGTCTCACTCGTGAGAACGATATTCTAATTAGCGGTATATGTATGTTTCTAACATATGTTGGTGGTACCATTATTTCTTTACCATTGGTGGTGTACGAAAAGTTTGTTATAGAACACAAACATGGGTTTAACAAAGAGGTATTGAAATTTCCCATTCTTCCGCGACACGAACAAAATTTATAAACTGTTCATCATACGTTTGTTTTATTCTTCCAGACACCACTGTTTTTCATCAAAGATCAACTCCTGAAGTTTCTCGTGCTACAAATTATTTCCATTCCTCTTTTGTGCGCGGTAATATGGATTATACAAAACGGAGGAGACTATTTCTTCGTTTATCTTTGGGTCTTCTCGATCATTGTTATTTTGTTCATGATGATTATTTATCCAGAAGTTATCGCACCGATTTTCGATAAATACACTCCCCTTCCCGAAGGAGAATTGAAAACGAAAATCGAGGAGCTGGCAGCTTCGATCAATTATCCACTTTATAAGTTATTTATCGTAGAAGGATCTAAAAGATCTTCGCACAGCAACGCGTACTTATACGGCTTTCATAAACATAAGAGAATCGTGCTATTCGATACTTTAGTGAAAGAATATTATAAACCAGCCGAAGGTGAAACGGAAGAGAAAGGATGCGACACGGATGAAGTATTAGCAGTATTAGCTCATGAATTAGGACATTGGAAATATAATCATACGCTAAAAGGATTCTTACTTACCCAGGTACGCTATGTACCCAACTAATTTGTTCGTTTTGTTATTGTATACTTATCTCAGAATTTTACAGGTGACTTTCCTGGTCAAATTTCTTGTGTATGCTAAACTTTTAGACTACACACCGATGTATGTTGCTTTCGGCTTTTTGGACTCGAAACCTACATTCATAGGAATCATTATTCTCACTATGTATATTTTAATACCGTTCACAACAGTAAGTTCCAGGTTTATTTTTCCTGTGAAAAACTTCATTTATAATATTTTTTTCAGCTATATTTAATAATATTTCTATTTCAGTTAATAGACTTTGTAGCAGGGGTAATAGGAAGAAAGTTTGAATTCCAAGCAGATAATTTTGCAAAAACTTTGGGATACGGAGTTATGTTAAAGAGATCCCTAATTAAACTGCAAAAAGACAATCTTGGTTACCCTCTTTACGACAAATTATATTCTTGTTGGTTGCACAGCCATCCTCCGTTACTGGAAAGACTGGAAGCTATCGATAAAGATGACTAATAGAAAAGTTAATGTTACTTATCTTGTAAGATTGATCACAACATATTGTGTAATCACAGTTTAAAAAAATGGCATCGATGTCATTCGATTAGTCCACTGATATTTCAGTTTTCACAGAGTACAAATTTCTTTCCTAAATATGCTTTTAACATCACAAATTACAATGTACTTACCATTGAATGGAAATCGTAAAGATTCTAAACGTAACTAAAGTGAACGAATCAGCATTGATGTAATAAAATGCTTCTAATCTGGAATATTTAAATTTTTAACTCACTTATATGTAAAAACATGGAACACGTTTTGTTACAATACGTTGTGTTCGAACAGGATAGCCAATTTCGATTATTGCACTATAGTTTTTCATATATTTATTTAAAATAGACTACATAAATATTATCTTAAGCTATGTAAGCAAAAATTACTATTTGTTAAACTTGTACTGTGAGATGTGCTCTGATCTTCGTGTGCGAATGTGTATTGAATGTCTCGATGTTGCATTTGTGAATATCGCTCATAAATTATAATTTTTGTAAAAGTGGCCGGTAGTGTCACTGTCCAACGATCTCGTCTACCACTCAGGAAGGCAGTGTCCTTGGCAGTATGACTACTACTCATTACGAGTGCATGTGTTTGGGGAAGATTTCTAGGAACAAGCGTATTCCGAAATTCTGATAATTTGACTATAAAAGGTATTTCTAACAAAAGCTAATTAGTTTTCCAATCAGAAATTTTCTTTCTGTAATTTTTTCGCGAAAATCAATCGTAAAGTCACGATCTAACTCCCTAAGGATCTCCTTAATCTCTTTGCCTACCTCTTCCACTGGAGGCATCCCCCGAGGGATTATATATATATTTTGCATTCTGTAATGATGAGTTGTACACAATTGTTGATATTCTAAATACATTTTCATCCTTTTTAGACCAAAAGTATAGGCTATTATACTTGTTTGTATATTCTACAAATTAGAGAGGATACATGTTAAGTGGCTAATCTTTTATATAAAACATATATAAGCTATACATTTTTGAATAAAATTATATAAAAGAAATTCTTAAGAGTTCTATTTTGTACTATTGTTTTATGAAAATTGTACTAATACAGTTAGTCACTCTTTTCTGTCCCCATTCTACCTACCGAAAAATTGATCTTTAAGATTTTTCTTCTAAACAAAACAGTAAAGAATTAAATGTTCCCTATACGATTACCAAATTGTAGTATATATTCATATCTCAATTTTATTAAAATGCTCATGTTTACAATAAATACACAGAAATGAGGAAAAATCTCGCAATAGATCCGTGCGTCGTTCCAAGACGTAAAGTGCCTGAAACAGATAAAAAGAAACATAGTTTAGCGTTTGGAGCAACGTGTTACCGATAAACGTTTGTTCAATTTCTATTCGTTTCTTTAAAAAAGAAAAGAACGTGATTCTTCACCGTTTAAAATATGTTTCTCGATTACGCTGATTAGCTAAACAAATATCTCTCTTAACAATTTGCGAATATTTTATTTATATATATCTTCAAGATAATACAATTGTTCTCCGAATAAAAAAAATACCGTGAACGAATTAGTTTGGATTCTCGAGGGCAAGGAGGCTCAAAAATGAAATTCGAATGGCTCAATGATTAATTATTTTAAGCGTGTGTAATTAAAACTTATATAGCAATGATTCTTTTCACTTATATATATATAATCAATTCATTAATACATCAAAATCTTTTTCGTACAATTTCATTGTGTCTAATTTGTTTTAATTGGTAAATTAATCTACCAATCTAAAACTGCCAAATGGTGTTTCAAATATTTATATATATTATATAAAATCAAAATTAGTTAAGCAACTACGCTCGAATAGTTTACAATGCGCTATCACCGTACAAGTATCCATATCATTTACCGTAATTTTTTTACAAATAAGATACACATGATATTCTTGAAACGGCAATAAATTTTAACAGAAAATCGTTGCTATCTAACCGCGTGATATTATTTATATATATATATTTTTTTTGTAATGCATGTAGGTGGTAGACAATGGCCATAAAAAATATCGGCAACTATATTTATATATAACTGTCGGCAGTAATCCTTATTTCGTTAGTTATATACTTCAATCATATAATGATAAAATATTCGATGTTTCGATGCTACATATACAAGAATGCCTGACCATTCGACGTCACCATTTCTATATTTCGGTTGGGCTGTATAAAATATTGCAGACTATTTCCTCAGAATCGTGTAGCGATAAATTTGTATATATAGCAAATATAATAACACTATATATATAGAACTAATAATTTTTCTCTCATTGTTTTCAGTATAATACTTTTACAGGCATTTTTCTCTGTTGTTTGCACAGTTAAGGAAATAAAACAATATAATATATTGACTCGAAGATTATCAAACGGGGCAAATGATATGAAAACTAACGTTCCGTCAAATCTACTTTATTCGAAATGATGTACACTGATTTTTAAATAATGAATTATAAAATGTTATCAGATGTTCGAAACAATTAGAACGAAAATATAGTTGCATGTACATCATTTTAAATATTCATTATTTAGCTGTGGCTTTTTTAATTCATTTGTTGGTCCGTTTGCCACACCCCGTCTTACGACTCTGCTACTATATATATTTCATTAACTATACAACACGCGAAAAGAAAAATTTTGTTCTCAAGTGAACGATACTCATTTTGGATCAACTGATAAACTAAAAACTATTTCTTCGATTACTTCGCTTCAACACACGGGGTATGTTTGTTACTTTCACCCTTCGAGGAGTCATTCGACGATATAATCTGTAAAATAGCTTTGTATAAGGAAAACAAGACGAATGCTGAAAATTTTCTGTTAACGCATCACGCAAATCATCCTATATATATGCAACAATCTTAATTCCTTTATTGATCACGAACTTCTGCGCATAAGCGCAGTCGAAGTTTTATCCAGCGATCAAATCGACGCCAATAACAGGCTATAAAATATACACGCACTCTGCGCACAATTCGAAAAAGAAAAAAAGATTTGAAAGAGAAACAATGAAACAAGATGAATCACATTGGAATTAATTTGATTTTTAATTCGATAGACAATTAGGACAATATATATATATATATATATATTGGTTGAATAAAAGAATAAAAATGATAACTCTCATTTGCAATCTATCGCGCGCATAGATTGATCGAAAAATGATTTTCGGTGATTTTGTCTTTGTCGATCCTGTTATTGCTCGTCACTTGTATATATACAAATTCGTAAACGAAACATCGCACGAACAACAATTTGTTCGCGTAAACGAATTAATAGTGCCTCTTTCTACTTATTCTCTTGCTCAGTTAAACTATTTCCTTAAAATTGAAAAAAATGGAACTCTTTTTTTCTTAAACTCTGCTCCGGAGTGGTGCACGGGCTCTTTATACTACTTCCCGTTATAACGTTGGTTTTTCCTACACTTTTCTTTTGTCGTATCTTCAAAGGAAATTTATAATATTTGGTAGAAAAATATTATTGCATTCTGGACGAACATTCGTTTCATGATCGTTTAAAAATCATACCAGTCCGAGAAATCAAATGACAAGTATAGTACCCGTAATTAAACTAGATTCAATTTTTTCGATGATTTATCAAAAACACTTGATAAAATCAGACTATCCGAAAACTAAATGGTACATTAATTGATCAACGGATTATTTCTTTGCCTCGTACTTGACAATTGATTTTTGCTCGTCAAAGAATAATTATCCTACGTGCAATCGGCACTTCTACCGTCAATTATTGCACAAATAATTACGAGATAAAACGTACAAAAAATTATAAACGATACAAATCGTTTTTCATGTAGCAATTCGTAATGTTAAACTCTATACGTTAGTAACGTATATCGACATTGCTACCCGCTTAAAAACGAACTAATCTTCCAATTATCCAAATAAATTTCGTTAAAATCTAAACGATTCACTTTGAGGCACGATCGATTAAGTGAAACAGTTAAAAGAAAATTCGAGATTATATCGTTTCAGACGATTCGCCTCGTTTCGACGCGCAAATGGTTTTGTACAACACCAATTCGAACAACAAGAATAATAATAATGACAACGAATCAATGCGTTTCAGTATGGTTTCGTTGCGGTTCGTCCAGAAAGAAATATAGCATTCAGTATATAAATATAATGAGTTATAAACACAACAGTACCTTGCACTTGTGACTCTGTTTGAGCGCAAGCGACCTGGTGGCTGGTGTTCCATCGTCGTGTGGCGACAGAGAGAGAGACTCACGCATGTGAACACACGAGGTACGAGTATGAACAAGTATCCAAAGCTGCTCTGAAAAGATTTCATTCCATTCCGAATATCGTTCGCAACGTATCTGTTCTTTTTTTCTCTTGATAATGAACACCGTGTCTCATAATTGAACGTGTAAAATCGGACTACGCAATTTTGCACCACGAAATGCTGATCTCAATTATACAACTCGATATTCGGAGGAAAAATTTTCCAGATAAAATATGCATAGTTAGAACGCAAATAGAATCCGATGATAATGAAATTGAAATGAAATTTCGAATGTACAGAAAGTACAAGATGAAGCATGTACAAGTACGTTATTGCACCAGAAACTAAGAACAATATTAATGCGTACATTCTAACAATTATCATCGATGAATATTCCGAATATTATACAAATAACATAATTAAGAAGGATTTTGTAACGCTCGAACTACGCAACCTTTCTCTGGAACCTTTTTCCCTGTTGAAAAACTTTCTCGTTTTTAAATGCGAACAAAAGTAAGAAACTAAAGAAAACAAGTGTCAGCGAATAATTTGAAATTTTTTGCTTTTCCTACGAAGACTCCCAGACACGAAGTTATTCAAAGTGAATTTTCAAGATGTCTATTTTCGAATCAGGTGCATTTTCAGTGAACTGTTTGATCTCAAGTATTATTCCAGGAGTTCTCTTAAAAGTAAACAAAAACGAACGTAAGACAATTCCGGGAGCCAAGCGGAATGAAAGGCTATGATATTCTGCTTATGAAAAAAGATGTTATATAGAAAATATTTATTTTTCGTTCGTTTGATTGAGCTACGCCGAACAAGGGCGCTATTATATACTC
Organism: Lasioglossum vierecki; assembly: GCA_028455595.1. Lineage (NCBI taxonomy): Eukaryota > Metazoa > Arthropoda > Insecta > Hymenoptera > Halictidae > Lasioglossum > Lasioglossum vierecki. Next base: position 984,379 of record CM052343.1, read on the forward strand.
TCGCTCTCTATTTCACTTTCTCTCGTTCCCTTTTCTCACTCACTCGCTCAATCTCTCGATCATTCTCTCCCTCTCGTTCATTCTCTTCCACTCTGTTTGTAGTTTTGCATTCATTCTCATACATATATATATATATACATATATATATATATATAATTACACATATATACATATATATTTATATATAATCTCTCTCTCTATCTATTTAAATATTCGCGATGGTAGAATCTTGCTTATCCGAATTAGCGCTCACATATTGTTTTATTACTGACACTCTCTGTTGATCGAACACGTTCAATTCTGTGTAAATGTAACGTCATTCTTGAGAAAAAGTTCAAATAACTTTTAAACGTGTAATTAAGTGTTGATAAAACATTGGTTTAAGATGCAGTTAAAAGTTATAATTCAATATACACTATTAAATCGAAAAACCACCGTGTATATGTATATACACACACACATATCTATAAAATCTCTATTATAAGACTTATAATGAATGTGGAGTTCAATCAACAAAAATGTCCATATGAAAATACTAGTGGTTTGTAAGATATACGGTTAATCAAGATCCTACTTTTAAGATTCATCTATCTATACAGTAGGTACGGTTTGAATGTGTACAATCAATTATTTCTTAGGCCATAAAAAAATGAGAAAAGACGAGAATATTTGAGAATGAATTTGAATTGTTTCTCCGTTGATGCTTACCGGATTTCAAGATCGCCCGCTCTCTTTCCAAATGAAACTAAATATGTTTATATTGTGCGTTCCGAAATGAATTCAACGAGCTAGAAATTAGTTTTAATAAACGTAGATAGTTGCATCTAGAAATTTATAGGCAAACTTGAAATCATTGCAAGTATTCACTTGTATTTCAGTCCACCGTTACTTGTTACTTGTTGCAATGCAATGTGAATTAGCTGAAGAAATGATTGAATTTACGCGTTCAAACGTGATGCACTGTATAATTGTTTACTACGAAAATACAAAAGTATTTACAATTTAATAAATAAGTCGCCACTTGGTTTATCCACGGATATACGTAGGTCCTGTGTTCTCAAGTCACAGCACCTGACACACGTGTAGCCGATTAAAAAATTGATTCCTTTGAAATTTGAAACGCCGATTTGGTCGAGAAAAATCTGCTTTTCCGTTAAGCACTAAAATTCTCTCGACTACTTTCATATTCGCACGTCGTATAATGATATAAAAATCAACTTTAATAGAACACTTTGTTTTTGCTCATTCAATTTTCAATTAATTTTAAGCGAGATTTAGGTCTCCCCGATTTCCTATAATTCATTCAATCTAATTCAGTTTTTAGTAGGTAGTAGTACCTTCATCATCAATTCATTACCATTCATCAAATATATAATGATTAGAGTCTAATACCTAGCGTTTCATTTTCCAAAGAAGTTATTTCGTTCCGACCTGATTCGGCTCAATATAATGAGTCCCCCTTCACACCACTCCACAGAGTAAGAAAAAATTCTTAAAGAGAAAAATCGCTCTTTACTTTGGTCTAAGAATCCCTGCGGTCCTCTTCCTCCTTCTTCGTTTCAATGCCTTCTTCTTGTTTCATCTCGACCGTTGTTTGTTCCGAATCCTCCTTCTTTTCACTAGGGATCACTTCCATTCTTTCAGTTTTTTGTTCTTCAGATTTCACAACAGGTTCTTCTTCGTTGGCAGGTTCTTCTTTCACGTCAGCAGTAACGGAAGATGGCTCCTGTTCCTTGGAATCTTCGGTTTCCTCACCGGATGGACTTGCGTTGGCCCACCTAGACTTGCGTCCCCTGTTGTTCCGACTGTCCCCCCTTTCAACGTTTTGGTTAGTTGGATGTTTACCACCTTTTTTGTCTCTTTGCGAGTGGTTTTCAGAGTCAGAAGGCCATGAGCCAGGAGGATGTTCTTGATTCCTCCATGGAGCAGCGGACTCTGGTGGAAGAATCGATGGAGGACCCATAGGCCCAAACGGTGGTCTCACATGGGGGCGAATGTCGTCGAAGGGAGGTCTGAAAAAGGCGTCTGGCTTACGGGGATCAAACGGTGGACCACGTGGACCGAAAGGTCTCATTCCGGGGCGAAGAGGACGAGGCCCGAGCCCTCTCGGGTGGAACATTAAAGGTCCTAGAAAAGAGAGAGACGGTCAGTCAAATTTTATTTATCTTTCTTAAGAAATAAGTAAATTTAACTTTTGCGCGCGCGCGCGCGTGTGCGTGATTAGAGAAAGTTGACAGTTAACAGTTACGTTTCTCTATTAAAACATTTTTATGGATCGGCACCGTTTCAGTAATCGAAAGAATTGTGTCTTCGAAAAATGAATGTCGATGAAACAATGGATTAGATGTGAATTTAAAATTGAGTAGGAATTTGCTGTTACATTATAAAACATTAACAAATCATTAATATTTGGACGAACTTTTCTTAGCGAATACAAAAAGCATTCTTACCAGGACCACGAGCACCTAAAGAAGCTGGATGAGGTCCATACCCATCAGGATGGGCAGGTCTAGGACCTCTGGGTCCTATAATAGGTGGCATTCCAAACATGGATTCAATTCCAAAAAATTCTCGTCTTCTGGGTTCAAATTCACCGCGATCGAGATGTCCTCTTGGATCAAAACCGTCCTGAAGCCGTGGATCGAATCCATCTCGCCTAATTTCATAGTCGAATCGATCTCGATCGTCAAGCGGTCTTCTTCCTCGCACCTCAGACCTATCAAATTCCTCCCTTTGGCAGACAAGAATTTTCAATGACTAATTTATTTAAATTTATTTACACGTCTACGAATAATCATTTGATGTTAAGAAACACGTGTTCAATGCAAAGTGAAAAGTTCAAGTTATAAGATAAACAGTTTCATAATGTCTTTCTTTCAATTAAAAGTATCACTGATAACGATAACTCTCTCATATAATCGTAACTGTGAACTGACCTCTGTTCTCTGGGTGGTCCAAGCCGTCCAAATTCTTCTATTCTTTGTTGGCCATGTATTCTATTATCGAATTCCTCTTGAAACATACCACCCTGTATCCTCGGTGCATCCAAAAATTCTTCGTGCATCTGTGAACCTCTGGGCCCCCTTCCAAAATTCTGTCTGTCTCTCTGTTGTTGGAAGTCTCTCGGATCCTGGGGATTTCGGAAATCTGGCGGTCGAGCAGGAAAATCACTTCTCTCTTGAGGTAAACCGAACTTCGGTAAATCCATTAGCGACGAAAGAGGCTCGCCGCGTGCCACTCGTGCATCGTCGAAGCTCCTATCCGATCTCTCTCGATCCTGTCGGTTCCGAGGAAGTCCTCTGTCGCCTCGGTCTTCTAGAGGAAGCGTACCGTCAGCCAATTGACGGAGGCGATCGGCTAAGCTCGGTTTAGCGTCCTTTTTCGGAGTCGAATCGTTTTCCTGAAATCAAACATTTCATTAATGGAAATGCATCTGATTTTTCACTATTATATATTCACTATTTCCAACAATAGTATATTCCAGATTAAAAGAATTAGTACTTGAAGGCTTTGATTTTGTGGATTGCCTTCGCGATTTTCTCTGTTCTCCCTTTCTCTTCTGTCGTCCCTATCTCTGTCTCTGATATCTCTCCTACGGTCGCGTCCCCGATCTCTTCCTCTACCCCTTTCCCTTCCACGATCCATTCTGGAATCATTGTTGTCTCTATCTCTATGAGACAAATGTGTTTCTCTATCTCTTCTCTCTCTGTTCTCTCGTTCCCTGTCCCTTTCTTTGTAATCCCGATGCTGTTGCTAAATTTAAATTAGATTTATATAAATTTATTATATTACACTATTATCATTAAAAAAACAAAAATATATTGAAAGCTGTCTGGAATTATAATAAATATGTTAGTCCAATTTAGTGAGATACACAGGAAGCCGTACACACAGTTCATTAGTAATAAACGCTTACCTCTGATTGTTGATCACCGTCTGATCTGTCCTCGTTTTGTGATAACTGATCGGTTAAGTTGCCCTTATTCTTAGCCCCGTTCGAACTTTGAGGCATCGCGTCTTCCATTTCTACATCCATATCATCCGCAGAATGTTGTTGTTGAGGTAGTTGCATTTGTAAAGGAGCAGAAGGCCCTACACCGTAAGGCTGACGTAACATTGGCAGATTTGGCATTCCCGTTTCTGTAGTCGGTGGCGGAACTCCGATTGGAGGAACATTGTGTGGCATACCTGGAAAATATTACGAAATTTTCGGTTTTACCACTCCGTTTCTTTTATTCGATATTATTAGATTTTATTCCAGATTGATTTCAATTTACGCACCAGTAGAGTTGGGTTTATCGGAAGGTGCGGCAGGCGCTGGCAGAGGTATTTGCGTCAATAAACCAACCCCTACACCGGCTCCGAACGGCGAATTAACTTGCGATGTAAGCATAGTTTGCATCATTCCTGGCGGCCCTAGCAAACTTTGCATGTTCGGCGGAGGTACACCTATCGGAACATTCGGCATCAGACTATGCGCCATTGGTAATCCCATTGGTCCGAGCATACCTAAACAATAAGAATAGCAATTTAACAGTTTTATAAAAATAATTATTTTTTTTAATCTGCCACGAAGATTTAGAATAAATAGAAGAAAAATCGTTAATTACGGGGGACTCCAGGCATCGTGAAAGCAGGTGGCATCATTTGTAGCTGGGTATTCGGCGGTGGCAGAAGTGCGGCTGATGTAGGAGGTCTGATCGGAGGTGGTTGACTCGTATCGATCACTTGCTGTTGTTGACCTTGTTGTTGACTCTGTTGAGACTGTTGTTGTTGAGCGGCGGTCGAGGGTTGCATTACATTCACAATACCATCGGCTAAACTTGGCATCGCAGCAGCTGCAACCAAAGCTTGTTGCTGTAATTGCAATTGCTGCTGAAGTATGTCTGCATTTGTTCCGGAATGCTTTAGTTTACCTGTAGATCGTATTTAAATAACAGTTAGAAAATGAAAACGAATCTATAAATAGATAATTACAATAACTAATTGTATATTTACCTTTCAAATTAGGCGGGAGAGTATCCTCGTCAATCATTCCACCTTCCTCGAGTAATTCTAAATCCTGATCAGTAACGTTGATCAGCTTATTCCAAGGGATATAACTAACTCCCAATTCAACTTCCCAATAATCTTTCCATTCTTTTCCCTTCACACCTTTCCCAGGAGCCCAGGCTAACTGAAAATCCAGAAATAATTTTAAATTGACGATTTGTACATTTTCTTACACAGTTTCAACGTGAAATTGGTTGTTAGTTATACACAACTTACAGTAATTGCTTTTCCCTGCATTTTGTGATTTTTCAGCTTGGTAAGAGCTCTATACGCGTCCTGTCTTCTATTCATACATATAAAAGCACAACCTCGCGGTGAAATTAAATCTATACTGACGATATCACCAAATTCTCCAAAAGTGTCCGAGAGCTCCTCTTGATGCACCAGTTTAGACAAATGTCCCACCCAAAGCGTTGTACTGCAAACTGTAAAAGAAATGATAAACTTCAAACTCAAGAATATCGTATTCCATAATTGGCTTTCGATAAGTAGAATTCGCGTTATCACTTCGATCGCGAATATAATCGATAAATATAATAATGTGAAAACTACCGCTTAATTTATCTCTCACAATTGGTGGCAGGCCTCGTTTACGCCTCTCTCTTTCTTTCTCTCGCTCTTCCTCAGTCATTTTTTCTCGACTATCGTCACGTTTTCTGTCACGGCCTCTATCCCTCGAGCGAGACCTGCAACGTTTCATAACAAAGTAAAAAAACATGTGTAAATTTCGTATTCAAATCGATTCTCGAATATATCAATATTACCTCCTTCTTCTAGACCTGCTTCTCGATCGGGATTTTCTATCTCTGTCTCGATCTCGATCCCTATCCCTGTCTCTATCTCTGTCCCTGTGCCGTGGCGATCTAGACCGACTGTGATGCCTGTATCGATCGGGTGATCTGCTTTGTGATCTTGCACTATCGCAATTTACAATTTCTACGCTGCTGCTGTCTCGTCTTGCACCATTTCTGCAATTAAATGCGACAACAAAATAAACTTGACGAACCAGGGAACTCGGAATTAAGTTTTCCCATGAAAATTCTATGAATTCTCAATGAAAAACAAAGCCTTAAGTTTCGTTACCCTGAATAATCTTGCGCGTCTTGTCGTTCATCGAGAAGCGGACTTTTTTGATTCTGATGGCCCTGTTGATTAATTTGCCTAATATTTGACAAAGGTTGAGAGGCATACGGTAGAGCCGGTGGATAACCAGGTGGCGGTTGACTCATATCTTGTATGACTCCGCTACTTACATTTGATGTGTACGTGTTCTGTTGATTTGGTTTTAAAACGTCCGACGGTTTTAATTCGCACTCCGACGCAAATGGTAAGTTCTATAGAAATAATCCGATTTATTGGTTACAGGTGTTCATATTAATCCAGCAAATGTGTACGTATAGAAAATGTTATCTCTCAACTTACAGGAACGGTTTGAGCTAGATGTTTATCAAACTCTTCCTCCTGCTGCTTCATTTGTTGCAGCTTTCTCATCTTCTCCTCCATTTCGTGTTGCGACGAAGAAGCATTTCCTTGCATCGTCTGTTGCAACGTTTGAAGCTGTCTCAATACCTATCACGTGTTAGACAATTAATTTATTTTATTAGAATCACGAATAAAACAGATTTTTCTATACAATTCTGTCTCGAGAAACGGCATCGTCTTAGTGCCAGAAAAAGATGTCGCTCTCGATCCGCTGCCGTTTCTCCAGACAAAACAGCAATGCTTCCTATAATATGTAAAACATTATTGTCTAGATTTCTTTGAATATACACCTCTGGATTTGTTAGGAGAAATCCAAGACTTTCTAAACTATTTCCTGTAGGAACGTTATGTTGGCCAGCGTTGGACGCTGTCGTCGCCACCGGTGAATTCGCAACGACAACGTCATCGTCTTCCTCTTCGCCGTAATCGAAATCAAGCAGCTTCTTATCAAATTTCACGGAAGTTTTTTGATCGTTCGCTGCTTCTTGTTTTTTCAGCAGTAATTGTTGTAAATGTTGCAGCTGATCAAGGAAAGAAGCGTCCATTTGACCTGCATTCGACTGGCCCTGAGAACAATGGAAATTAACGAACTTGTAGAATCGACTGAATAAAGTTTCAGAAGAAAAAAAGAAGCTAAATTTAAAATATTAAATTTAATTATAGTTTATAAATTAATTATTAAACTTTACGTACCAAGAGCTTATTAGCATTAACTATGTTTGCTGTTTCCATTTTCGTCTGCGCAAGCCAAACAGGATCAATCGTCTTCGCGGAAGAAAACAGTTTCTGATCTTTGACCGCATTCTTTGCAGTTAAAGGGGGTGTTTTAACAGCAGTACCCGTATTGCTTGTATTATTTGTCGAAGAAGTATTCAATGTACCTGTAAAATCGTAACGGGAAACTTCAGTTTCATTTAATATTATTATACCAATTCTCTGTAGATGTGAAATCCTTTTACCATTTGCATTGACGGCTTGCTCTTTGTGGATCGGATGATTTGGGTCAGCGAGGTCGAATAAAGGCTGTATCACCTCAGACGGGAAAACTGCATTTTTCTGCCAAAGATTTAAAACTCTAATCACCTTGCTCTTGTCTTCTTGAGGACATTTCAGAAGATTCAAGAAGGTGTTCTGCATATTCTTAGCGAAACGTGGAGCGAAAACATCTTTCTCTACTCCGAATTGATGTCTAGACTGACGTACAATTGAATCTATAACGTACAGTCCAGGCACTTTGTACTCTGGCTTACACTGTAACATACAAAGAAATTGTTAAATCATCGTTCTAACAAAATACGAAACAACTGATAATATAAATATTTAAGTAACATACTTTTTGAATGAATTTCTCGACGCTTTGCACAACATGCTTATAGAATTTGATTGCCTTAATTGCGCCCCTGGTTAAAGAGTTCATTTTGGCCTTGGAAATCGGCGGTTTGACATCGTAAAGAGCTGAAAGCTGAAACATTAACTCTTTATTATTAACGTGTCACATACAGCGACCAACTCGAACTTTTGCCAATCGTATAACAATATTATCATGAAAATTGAACCATGTTAAAATGAATTTCCCATTCGATTCGCTCGAACCGTAAACATCGACTTACAAATAGAAAATTGAAGAGAACGACAGTATAAATAATTTCTCAAAACTATAAATTATATAGTTTCGTTTTTATACTTGGAAATATATAAACAATAATATTATTGATGTAAGCCATATCAACTACTCCAATTTTTACTACCCCTTGTACTCTTTGATCCCTCCCCCTGTTGTCACCTTCTCCTTTAGACACACGAATGCTAACATATTTGTTTGTTCCCACGATTTTAGCATGAATATAAATCTGGATTAATAACAATTATGTATCGCGCGATACATCACAGAAACACTCTAAATCACAATAAAGATTCTTGTTCACTGCTCTCCCTCTAGCCTGTGTATAGAGATAGTTTCTCCCCCTCTCTTGCATAGGGGACTAGAAACCAAAGCATTCGTCGAGCACAGAATCACTCGAAAATCCTAATATCACGATCACTAAAGAACGTTCAGAGGAGCATTTCTTCTAGGAGTCTAGCTCACTGGAGCGTGTTGCTTACGACTTCGGTAATCGAAGGATCGTAAAGGAAAAACGGAGAAGAGGTGAGAACGAGAGAAAAAAGGAGTAAGAGGGAGAGTCGGCGGGCTAGAAGAAGAATCGAGGGTAAGAGTGAGCTCACCTCCGCGTTAAATGCCTTAACCGCCTCCATTTCGATGAAGGTGCGAAGCACCAAGGATCTGCTATGATTCACAGGAATCCGTGATTCTCGGGACGTTCAATGTTTTCGCGATAAATCGCATGTCTTTGCTCAGGGCGCACTGTCTAGCTGGGCCATGCCACTCAAGATGGCGACGCTATTTCCCGAAAGGCATCGCGGGGCGGTGATGCGTGACGTCACATGCCGCCGCGATGCGCAATCGGTAACAACTTCTGCTTCAGTACCGATTCTCTTCTTCGCCAATTCAATTCTACAAAGATCAATGAATCGTTTACCAATCTACCATACCTCGTAATAATTTCATTAAAAAATTAATTCGCCGATTGAAATTTAACAATGAATCTTTAGCTGAATTTCAGATCGTTTATCGATATAATATACCTCGTAATAATTTTATTAAAACGTTGTCTAAATTTAAATAAATTTATCGAATCGTGAGTTACGATCTTGAGTTCATACAAAAATCCCATTGAATAAAGCCCTTTTATTTTTTCCCAAATTTTCCAAGCAGATATGCAAAAGCCACTAAGATCGTATTTTATTCCACTTCTTAAAATTCGTCTACTCGTTATATTATAAATTAGAATTGAATTTCCTTCGGCAACGATTTGTTGATAACTCTTTTTTTTGTATTTGTAATTCATACAAGCAGAGAACTGCAGAGAACTGAAAATTACAAACCAGAAGTACCAACTTTATCTCGTTTTTCGGAGTGTCGCCTCTTGTTGTATCCCTGATCTATGTCGGAGTCGCAGTTGCTAAACAATTCGTAAGTGTCAATAAATACACGCATGAATTTCTTTCAGCTATAGCAATTTTACTTTTTCCGATAGTAATTTTAAGTATTTGAATTCGCATACAAATTCAAACGCAGAGTTCAACCGTATAACCAAAACTGTATGACAAGCTATATTTAATAATCATTTTGTTTCAGTGACTTGCAATTTTCAAATTCGTATACCTATAATTCGTTTTACGTCGTAGGTTTGTATAAATCAACTTGATATAATTATATAGATATATAATAAATAGTACAGGCATTTATTTTCTTCTTGTTATACAGAAATGATAAAGATACCGGAAGAAATCGATCTCGAAGATTACACACTGATACTTCCTTCGGTGGCAGTCGGAAATGTTGGACAATTATCTGTCGATCTACTGATCTCCAGTTTAAATCTAAGGAAAATCGGATCGATGTGGAGTTCGATGTTCCTTCCGATTATCGGTCATGATCCATACAATAAAAAATCTAATTCTCTGTGCACCACTGCTGATTTTTATCTAGGAGCTGCGTGTAAAATAATTCTGCTACAATTAAGATCACCCTATGTTGGGAACTCGACTGATTTTTACGAAGAACTGTTGCAATTTATTCAACTGAAAAAATTTAGCAAGGTATGCGATACTTTGATAGACACCTAATGTTTTACTTTCTCACATGTTGTAAGAAATAATCTTTGTTTTATAGATAATCATTTTAACTAGTAGTTATGATTACGAGCAATCGGACAGGTCGGATACAAGGTTGAGGTATCTTTCTTCTGATAAATCGTTGTTAGATAATATCGAATCGCTTCATTGGAAGGAGCATGTAAGGAATACCTTAGTAGAGTCTGTAGAAAAAGATCACATTTCCGGTGGGGGATTTGCAAATGGACTTTACAATTGCCTGAAATCGGCGGATGTTCCTTGTACCGTTCTCTTTTGCTATTGTTCCGAAGGAGACAACGTTTCCGACGCATTAAAGTTAGTTAAAGGTTTGAATCAGTGGTTAAATGTATTAGAAACGAATTCTGATAGTGGTGTTAATGTCATATATCCACCATCTTGGGAATATCTTTTTGGTAATCCACCTGCACCAGAAATATTTTAAATTTTCTTGTAATAAAGTTCGATTTGTATAACAAACTTGACTATAATTTATATTCCATTAAGCTAGAATCTTAGTAAGAGAACAGCTAATTGAAATTTCGGGTTTTAATTAATATATTAAATACAATTTTATATTATAAAAGTGTATTTAAAAGAATAACTAACTCTGACAATAAACCATAATAACGTGGTCACATTACTACATTAATAAACGCTTAGATTTAATTTTTATAATAATTTATTTTAAGAATTATATTGTGAAAATATATTTAAGCTAACAGCTTGAATTTAGCCGAGAAGGCAGAATAGGTGACTAAAGCTGCTAATAGAGCAGCGAGCAGTTCCGAATTAACCCATGGTCCCAGGTAAACTCCTGGATTATTGAGTACTACGACGACTAAGGGTTTCACGGTGTTAGGGTCTTCTCCGTTCCTGATAGCTTTGCGTATAGCTGCGTATCTTTCTTCGTCGTACAAGTTTATTCTATAATCACCGGAACGTGCTTTCTTCACATCTTCCGTCCAAGAAACCTATAAAAATTTAACATTATCCTATTATAATTAGACCCAACCAGAACTGTGTGTGTATGTATTGTTTATATTTACGTGTGATCTTTAATCAATTGAATGAACATAAGTTTTCAAACACAGTTTCCATACCTGATATTTATTATCGGAGCTTAACCTAGCAGCCGGTAATGATTTTCCTTCAACTTCTGCGTATAACGTAATACCTTTCACGCCGTTGCTACATTTAAGCACAAACTGTGTTGTAAACGCAACGTTCGTTAAAATCGTAGCATCTTCCGTGACATACGCGGATGCAACAACTTCGGGCTTCTGGCAAGTTTCACAAGAAACTCTGGAAATCACACAAACTAATAAAGTACAAATAGCTATGTATCGATTCATTTTGATTGTATGTAACACTTTTAATTGATAAATTGTCTACTACACTTCGAAAACGAATTACACGATCGATTCTGAATCTGTGATATACTAACGACCGGTAGCTTGAATCATGTTAGGTTAGGAGATCACAGCCACAATGGGATTCGTGGCAGCCTCCCCATAAACGCATAGGTTGCGTGGTTACACGTGGTAAATAGTTGGAAACAATGGTACCAACTTTTTACTCCTCTTTCGAGAACTACAGAGCATGGTAACCACTACAAAGTAAATACGTACATGCGATTGGTTTGTCAATTTTTTATTCTCTTTTAGGCATAAAGACATATACATACATATTTTAAAATGTTTTATTTTCGTTAACGTGTATATTGTGTTCTTTCTTTAATTTATTTCATTAAATTAAAAGTACCTCGTCGGTGACAAAATGTCAATAAATTATTATTACATCAATATTCACAGTGGATAAAATATCACAGTGGATAAAATAGAAATCTACATTCACCATAAGCTGCCATAACCTTGCATGAATTCTAAATAAACACTGGCAGCCATCAAATTGTAGCGGATACTGTTTGACATACTCGTTTCTCGAAACCAACGTTTTTCCATTTATTTGATATAAAAAATTGGTGAAAATGCCATACGCTAATCAACCATCGGTTCACATTACGGATTTAACCGAGGAGAATGTAAAATTTCAAGTCGAAGACACCGAATTGAGGTATGAGAGGTTATACCGTAATATTTGATCTGTTGTTTGACCGTAACAAGTACTTGAAATATCATTACAGCGTAGCAAATAGTATGAGACGTGTATTTATTGCTGAAACCCCTACGATGGCTATCGATTGGATCCAGTTGGAAGCTAATTCGACAGTTTTAAGCGACGAATTCTTGGCTCACAGAATCGGAATGATACCTTTGATCAGCGACGACGTAAGTAACAAAACAATCGATTAAACCAGTTCACGATAAAAATGGAAAAATACTTTTTCTATTAAAATGATCCAGGTTGTCGATAGGATACAATATACGAGAGATTGTCAGTGCATGGATTTTTGTCCGGAATGCAGCGTAGAATTTACTCTCGACGTGAAATGTACGGAGGATCAAACAAGACACGTAACTACAGCAGATTTTAAGTCTAGCGATCCTCGAGTTCTTCCTGTTACATCGAGACACAGAGAAGACGATGCTAGCGAATATGGAGAAACAGATGGTCTCTATCTTTGAATATAAAACAGTAATGTGTAAACTGTGGATCTTTATGCAAAATAAAAAATGTTTGCATTAATTATCTGATTAAGCTGAAGCTGATACTTCTTTTTGATAAATGCATAAAATCCACAGTCTAGTAATGTGACTATAATGATAAAATCTTTTACAAATATTGTGCATATGTATTCCACGTTGCAGAGATACTAATAGTAAAGCTAAGAAAGGGGCAAGAATTAAAGCTGCGAGCGTACGCGAAGAAAGGCTTTGGAAAGGAGCATGCAAAGTGGAATCCAACTGCCGGAGTGAGCTTCGAATACGACCCAGACAATTCTATGAGGCACACACTGTTTCCAAAACCCGACGAATGGCCGAAATCGGAGTACAGCGAATTAGAAGAAGATCAATGTAAGCATCGATAATTTTTAAAAGACGTAAATAGTCTATTTAACGAATCGTTTTAGATGAAGCACCATTCAATTGGGAAGCTAAGCCCAACAAATACTACTTCAACGTCGAAAGTAGCGGTGCCTTGAAGCCTGAAAACATCGTAATGATGGGTATCGCGGCGTTGAAGAATAAACTGTCTAATTTACAGACACAGCTGAGTCACGAAGTTCAAAGCGATGCTCTGAGCATTCATCATTAATCGATGTATAGAATTAATGCTTTTAAAATAAAATTTTCCATCGAGATAATCCGTTTGTAATTATTTCGCCGTCGTTCTCAAGGTTCGAAACGCGGTATTATATTTTGATGTAGTGGCAATGAAGTTACGTCTCCCGCCCAAATCTAGGAACATTTTTCTAGTTGTCGTCTTGCATATCACTTTACAAATGTCGCTCTGCCAACAAGTCTGTTGAATATTTTTGTTCTGTTCAGTGACTGAGAAGTTGTTTTTCCGATTGAGTTACCGTAAAGTGATAGCACGAGAAACACTCGTGTCGTTTCCCCTGCATTATGTACATCAAACAGGTATTGGAAACTAATGATTAGTGTTTAAACATTAAATGTATGATATCTTTTGCGCGTTCCGCTTTACTTCCTCCTCGACAGACGCTTACCGTTAGAAGCGAGTGTTATTATTGTTGTTCTAGTTTAACGCGAACGACCACCGTTAGCGTCGAATAGTTCGTAATATTTTCTATTCGTTGAAACGATATGTCGAACATCGATGATAACCAAACCTGCACATCGATGCGAGTTTGTACTTACACAAATGCGTTAGAAATGTTGCTACCAGTTGGTCAAAGTTGCTCCAAGAGATTAGAAATATGTGGCAATCATTATTTGACTGATTTCACCGTGTCCTAATCCTAATTGTTGTTTGTAGACTCCAGATGTTTATGCAAAATAAAAAGTTTGCGCATCAATTGCAAAACCATAGGAGCTAAATGTAAATTTATATTGTTAATTAATCATTTCAACATGGTGGCAATAATATATTAATACTCGTAAAGTCTTTCAATATTTTCACTGTTTTAAAGTGCACTTGTATCAAATCCAGAGTTTAATTATTTGACTGATTTTATCGTGTCCCAATTCTATGTAATACATTTGTTTATGTTTAGGTGATTATCCAAGGATTTAAATCATACCGTGAACAGACTGTCGTAGAACCTTTCGATCCGAGGCACAATGTAGTAGGTATGTACAGGTACACGATTGAACTTCGTGACAAACGAGTATTGAAATTTATATATGTTTCTTTTTCTTTCCAGTGGGCAGAAATGGTTCTGGCAAGAGTAACTTCTTTTATGCAATTCAATTTGTTTTGAGCGATGAATTTTCTCATCTCAGACCAGAACAGCGACAGGCTTTATTGCACGAGGGTACAGGACCAAGAGTTATCTCGGCGCACGTGGAAATTATATTTGACAATGCTGATGGGAGATTACCAGTATATACAATATTCCAACTTACATTGTTTCTATTATTTCTTGATTGTGTTTTACATGTTAATCGCTTTTTGCAGCTTGACAAAGAAGAGGTATTCTTGAGGAGAGTGATCGGCTCGAAAAAGGACCAATATTTCCTTAACAAGAGAATAGTAACTAGAAATGATGTGATGAATTTGCTAGAGTCTGCAGGATTCTCACGATCGAATCCTTATTATATCGTAAAACAAGGAAAGGTATGTCTTATAATCGATTTGTGATTCGTGCAAGAGTTATAGAGAATATAATGAATTATACTGTGTAGATCAATCAAATGGCAACGGCGCCTGATTCTCAGAGACTTAAATTATTAAGAGAAGTAGCTGGTACTAGAGTATACGATGACAGAAGAGAAGAATCAAAATTTATTTTAAAAGAGACAGAAGGAAAATTGGAAAAGATTCAAGACTTCTTACGGACAATAGGTAAACCATAATTGAAGTATGTAATAACGTTTAGACATGTGACAACGTTTCGATTTCATTCCAGAGGAACGTTTGAAGACATTGGAAGAGGAGAAAGAGGAGCTGAAAGAGTATCAATGCTGGGATAAACAGCGTCGTTGTTTGGAGTACACGATTCATGAACGAGAGCTTAAGGAGAATAAAAGAAAGCTGGAGGAGCTCGAAAAATCTAGAGCGAACAGCGGAGCTGAACAAGCGCGTTTAGGAGCAGAAGCAAAAACTGCGCAAGAGATGGTGAGAGCTGCAACGAAACGTCTGAAAGAAGCGAAGAAAGAAGTGCAGACTGCAAAGGAAGAGAGAGATACACTCAGGTAATATTAATACTTTACCTACTGAAAGCCTATTAATGGGATTTTCAATAATTGTACTGTATCAAAAGAAAGCATAGAAATGTTCTTCTACATTACAATCTGAAGGAAGGAGTAATAAATAATAGTTATATCATGGATGCTTACGAAAATTCGTTTCACAGTGCTGAACAGCAGCAGTTACTCAAAGAGAAAACAAAATTGACACTAACCATTAACGATTTACTGGAAGAAGTAAAAGGAGACAATGACAGTAGAAAGCGTGCCCAACAGGAGCTGGAAAAATTGAAAGCAAACATTGAAGGGCGAGAGGCTGAATTGGAGAGGCTGAAACCAGAGGTGAGTTGTACGTCGCTATCGTATTCCCACGACTTGTATAATAAAACTAAATGATCAACAACGTATTTGTAGTATGAAGAAATGAAACGAGTAGAAGAGGAATGCACGCGCGAATTACAATTGAAAGAGCAGAAGCGAAAAGAATTATATGCCAAGCAGGGACGTGGCAGTCAATTCACTAGCAGGGTATTCCATACGACTTTATTAAATAGAAGACAAAAACTTTAGATCTTGTTCTTTAATATTCTCTTCGTGACAGGACGAGAGAGACAAGTGGATACAAAATGAACTGAAGCAACTTACCAAACAAATTCGAGATAAAGAAGAGCATCAAAGAAAGATTAGCGAGGACTTGAAGAAAGACGCGGAGAAACAAGTTATTTTAGAACAAAAGATCGAAGAGCATACACGCGAAATGGAGCAGCAACGAGCATCTATAGATGAACATAACAAGCAGTATTATGAACTAACCAAAGCAAAGGACCAATGTCAAGCCACACGAAAAGAGCAGTATGTGTTATTGTACAATGCTTGCATTTATAAAAGTTTCGCGAACCTTGATTGAATGATATTCGTCGTGTTACAGGTATCGACAAGAGAGCGTGTTGCAACTTAATTTATCAGGACTCAAAGAGGATTTGGCGAAGGCGGATCAAAGTTTACGGTCCATGGCCGGGAAACCGATTCTAAACGGACGAGATAGCGTGCGAAAAGTGTTGGATACGTTTCGGTAATTATTGCGATTTTCCTTGGAAAGTAAAATCCTCGCTGATGACCGATTTAATTTTTAGAACACGTAAAGACATGGCTCATGAGGTGAGTAGCTATTACGGGCCTGTGATAGAGAACTTCAGTTGCGAGAAGAATTTTTATATGGCTGTGGAAGTGACAGCTGGAAATCGATTATTTCACCACATCGTGGAAACGGATAAATTCGGGACGAAAATCTTGAAAGAGATGAACAATCAACGGCTTCCAGGAGAAGTCACGTTTATGCCTTTGAACCGACTACACGTAAAAGATATAGACTATCCAAAAACTGGCGACGCTATGCCTATGATATCAAAATTAGAATACGACGAGAAATACGACAAAGTTTTGAGGTGAAAGACAAAAGATTAAACATGTAAATTTTCGTAGCACGTAATTGAGTTTAAAGTGTTATAATAATCTGAACTTTTCCTCTACAAAAATGCAGATATATTTTTGGAAAAACATTAATCTGCCGTAACTTAGAGACTGCGACGAATTTGGCCCGCACCTCCGGTTTAGATTGCGTCACGCTGGAAGGTGACCAAGTATCATCGAAGGGATCGTTAACCGGTGGATACTTCAACACGCTAAGATCACGTTTAGAGATACAAAAGACTAGATCGGAGTTAATGGCGCAAATCACGTCTCTCGATTCTCAACTGGCCACCCTCAAAGACGAGATTAGGAAAGCAGATCAGAACATTAGTTCTTATGTTAGTGAAATGCAGAGAACCGAAACCAAAAACAGCAAAGCAAAGTTAGTTATTGTCACTTTGATTTACATTGTACCAGTCTGGTTCCCGAGATTATTGCATTGTTCTTTTTGTCACAGAGACGTGTACGATAAGATGAAAGCAGAAATACGACTCATGAAAGAGGAATTGAGTGCAATAGGAAGATACCGTACGCCGAAAGAAAGGAGTCTAGCTCAGTGTACGTCGAGTCTAGAAGCCATGCGTGCAACGAAAGAGGGATTGGAAAGCGAACTTCATCAAGAACTAATGGCACAATTGTCCGTTACCGACCAGTGTCAGGTATTAAAAGTCTAAACACAGAAATAACGAAATTGATTCTATTGGTTTGCCCATTGCTCGTTATATTCTAGGTAGACACTTTGAACGACGATATAAGACGACTAACAAAAGACAATAAAGAAGCTTTCGCGAAACGTATGAGACTAGAAGCTGAGAAGAATAAGTTGGAGAATTTGTTGACCAATAACTTGGTAAGAAGGAAAGACGAATTAGTGCAGGCTTTACAAGAAATATCGGTGGAAGATCGACAACGACAATTAGAATCCTCGAAAGCGCAATTAGCAGACATCGAAAAGAGACTAGTCAAAGTGAATTCAGACTTCAAGGTTCAGAACGACCGTGTTACCAGCGCTATAAAAAAGGTAAAAATCTGGCTTACCGCAATTAACATTTTCTGTACATATTATTTATCCTTTCTCTTGCATTAGCAAAAAGCAGAGTCGTCAGAAGTTGACAAGTGGAAGGTCAAAGAAAAAGATGCCCAGGAGAAGATAGAAGCTGATGCTAAAGACTTGGAGAAGTTAGCCAGCAAATTAAATATTTTGCAACAGAAAATAGTGGAATGTACGCAGAAGATCACAGAACTCGGAGCGTTGCCTAGTCACGAAGTATACTCGCAATTCAGCGCTATGTCTACCAAGCAGTTATTCAAAGAAATGGAAAAGGCTAACAATCGTTTGAAGAAATACAGGTACAAACGAACGTTACGAATAGGAGCATTGCTGTGCGTGAATATATGATGAAATGTAACATGACCAGCTCGTTTCATTCTGTTTCAGTCATGTAAATAAAAAAGCGTTGGATCAGTTCATGTCGTTCAGCGATCAAAAAGAGAAACTGGTGAAGAGGAAAGAAGAATTAGATAGGGGCGATGAAAAAATTAAAGAACTGATGTCGGTATTGGAGCAGCGTAAATGCGAAGCTATACAATTTACCTTTAAACAAGTACGTGGAGTAACGATATCATATCCTATATTCTAATAGATTTTTTTACGTTTTAACCGTTCTTTTTAGGTGAGCAAATATTTTAGCGAGGTATTCAAAAAGCTTGTTCCAACGGGTCATGCACAATTAGTTATGAAAACAGCCGATGGTGAGGACGGAGATGATACGACAACAGAATCAGCTGATTCGGACAGGTTTATCGGAGTTGGTAAGTTTTGATGTTCACTATCAATATCGCAAAAGTATAGACTAGAGAAATGAAAGAAAATCGTGAAAAATTCATCTTATCAGGTATACGAGTTTCTTTCACTGGTCACAGAGCCGAGATGAGGGAAATGAATCAGTTGTCTGGAGGACAAAAATCACTGGTAGCGTTAGCATTGATATTCGCGATCCAAAAATGCGATCCAGCGCCGTTTTATCTGTTTGATGAAATTGACCAAGCTTTGGATGCACAGCACAGAAAAGCTGTAGCTGATATGATTCACGAGCTTAGCTCCGACGCCCAATTTATCACGACCACATTTAGGTAACTTTTATTTCTACTTATACGATTGCAGCGTATTGTTTTTATACGCCCTTTAAACTTGCAATATTCTCGCAGGCCTGAGTTGTTGCATCACGCAAACAAATTCTATGGCGTCAAATTTAGAAATAAAGTGTCCCACGTCGTGTGCGTGACACGAGAAGACGCGGCCGATTTTGTAGAAGATGACACGACGCATGGTTAATATAAATCGTAAGTTATTTATAACTAAACTACGAATCTTCATGCGAATACTAATTTCTACAAGTTATACGTTATATACAAATCAAAATAAGGAAAACATTTATTTTTTCGCACCTGAAAGATTATTAATCATTGTCCGTGTACATGTATTATTACAAGATTGATCGTACTATAATATGCATAAAGATTCACAGTCTATTCATAATTAGTCATCAGTCTGGAAACTACTATCGTTCTGAAAACTGATGATTCTACAGCATATAAATTACTCGAGTTATTATTTTTATCGACCATTCGCAGCATAACTTCTTTGAAACAACATGTTTATTATTAGGCTGTGGACCATTATGCAAAATAAAATAATGTTCGCATTGATTGCAGGACAAAAGAGCAAAATAAAATTTTATTCTTCTTTTAATGATCTGATTAAGCTGAAGCAAATACATTGACGTCTTCAAAATTTTTCTAACATATCATGAACGTAAACGCATGAAATCCGCAGTCTATCACATTAAAATCACAAAATCCTTTTGACCTTGTATAAAAGCGAAACAGTTAATATTATTAAACATAACGAACTACATTTGATTTCTCAACGATTAGTCGCAATCCTGACATTCGTCGGCCGTACATCGTCGAAAGGAAATCGTCGAATAAAGCATAAAGTAGCTATGTAAATAATTCACTAGCGACATAAGTGGATGAAGAAAATTTTTATTCTATTAATGGCTATGTAAAAGTTTATATTTGTTTTTTCTATTGTATTTAAACACGTATAACAATACATGCGTCATTTTAAACTGTTGGACTTTATTTTTCATATCATATTTACACCAACGAGAAGTACATAAAAATGTGAAAAAATTATAGGGAGAATGAGAAATTCAATTACTCCAGAACATTACTTCCTCCTGCTACTTTTCTTTTCGTTGACTGGTCAAGCTGTCGTGCAGACTCGTCACTGTGTTCTCTATTAATTCCGGTATGACAATGCCGTTCACATCGATGAAATTTGCCACAGACTTTGTAATACTAGTTTCGTTTACGCCTCCTGTCGATCCATTTTTGACAGACAACACCAGATTGTACTTGTCATCGTATTTTTTCAAGTAGGAACTGGCCTCCCAAATAAGGTCCGGATTAAAACCAGCTGGATCTCTGAGAGATAGAAAGTAATCAATTAGTATAACTTTAGCAGGGAACAGTAACATTACATCAAATTGAATCCCTCTGCATTTACCTCTGAATAGCAACAACGAATATCCCCTTTTCTTTGTATGTTGTGTACAATGTTAAAATGCCCATTGAAACAAAATATAATGTAACACAGATAGCTAAAGCAGGTTTAGACGCAGGGAATGGGTACAGATAATCACAAAGAACAGCTATAAGTGCCATTATCACGGTGACTCCGCAAAGAGCCAGCCGTCCATCGAATAGCCCAAAGTTTTCCACGTAATTATATTTCTTAATGAATACATCTTTAACGGCATCGTCTAACGCATTCTTCACAGCAGAACCATCCCATTTATTGATTTGTATCACCTGCAATGTCAAGTCTTATCAATGACTGCGGATAAAGTCATAAAATTAGAAAAAACATATTGAATAATCGCCGAAATTTAATGCCGGTATTTACGTGCTGTAACTCCGAAGAATCCATAATTTATGAGGGAGAAAGAGCGAAGTATGACAGGTAAAAGAAATTACATATTGTATAAAATGTATAAATTACTAAATTTTTTGAATCCGGTTAAAAAATGAAATTTCGCGTAAGTAACTAACGGTACCATACGCGATGCTATACAATCCCAGTTTCCGACGTAAACATAACAAACATTATAAAATCTGATATTTCCCGATGATTTATGCGAGTATGTATTCGTTTATTTCGTTCACTGAATTAGTACTATCCAACTTACAAGATTTTCTGGATTTTTATCTGCACCCATTTTGAACACAACCTCACTTCTATAACACTTGTGGATGCCTATTTTACTGTACACAATTTTGTACACGTAAAATCATTAAAACCCTTTGGGCTGATTCATAATATTTCAGACTAACATCATTTACAATAAGAGTATGCTGGAATTGCTCGCAAAATTTTATAACAGCAATCGTCTTCTTATTTAGCGAATAATGAATCGCATTAGAAATATTTAGAGTGTTCCTAATTATTTTTGCACAGTTTCGGTTCCATTTCTTCAGTTACAATTGATTTTTGTGTATCTGGATTGATCTGGATAGACAATCTAATAGACCAATCACCGTATGGGGTTTCGTGTCTCGCGATCTGACATACCGACATCGTTAACAACCACCATAGACCATATATACTTATGGAATGGTCGAAGGTGCGCACTGCAGAATGTGCAAGGGAATGGTGGGGATAGAAAACGTGACGCTAGAGAGGTTGCCAAACATGATGCCGCGGAGGGAATTATACGATTGTTCAAACGTAAATACACGTTCGTATGTATAAATCTCTAACACGGAATCATATATGTACACAGAGACCTATATGTACATTATACTCGTACATAATGTAGTTGCTTGTGAATATGTACGTCTAATTGTTAGGCATTTAACTGTAGGTACTGGGTGGATAGGTGCACACGTACATGGAACTACACCGAAAGAGTATGTGATTCTATTAGATACAACAAAACACTCTAATATGCAGTTTCGCACAATGATTATCGCTTATATATAGTAAACGAATAGCACATAAATAGTGGTAGCTATGCGAGGAACGATTAAATGAACGTATTCGCGGTAAATTATAACACAGGTAAAAGTACATATATATATCTTATACCATTTTACGGTATCGTCAGGTACCCTTTACCCCACCCGTCTTTTTCCATCCCAATGCTGCACACCTTGATTTCGTGCATTACGCACCTTTTCACCTCACGGATATGAGATAGGTCATATCACAACAGGTAACAAACTCTCAGTTACGTATTTATACGCGGATAAGCTGTCGATATGGCATTCCTATTATCTCGTGCGATTTTTTATCACCGTTTCTCCGATAATAGGAATCAAACGTAAATATTGATCACGAGTGCAATCACTGCACATATTTCGTGCTGTCCATGTATATCAACGATCTTTACAGATTAAACGATGTAGCGGAAATTAATAATATATCACTTGTCGAACGAAAGGCGAGACGATTTGTTTGTCCACCTCTCTTTTTATTAGCTCCGAAATCCATTGTTTTGTTTTGGTGTGCATTCTATTTGCACCATAATTGCACGCTCATGGACACTCCCACATCCTTTTTTTTCAAATTATTGTTTGACAATATATATAGATCCATATGAATGCACGCTATACAGAATAAAAAAACATTTATGAAAATGTCGCGACCATTGATGGACAAGTAATTTAAAATTCTTAATTTGTTTCTTTTTTTACACCTTTTTAATTTACACCCTGTATGTCTAATTTAATTTTATTGTTTGTATCATTTCTCTTTAGTAAAAATGAGTTCTCAAGATACGATCGATAATGTGCAAACAAGTTCACCTAGTATATCCTCGAGAACAAAAAATTGGGTCCAGTTCGAAGATGAAACACCGATTAAAGATAACGGGGATGCAGAAGGAAAAACTAAAACCAATGCACCAGCTGTAATAAAGCCTGAATCGGTTACAGTGAACGTCGAAAAGATTGGGAAAGCCATCGAGAAAACAGATAATCCGCCAGCTAAGAGTAACGAATATAGAGGTGCTGTGATATCAACAGAATCCGTCCAGATTAACTTAGATAGGTCAGGTTTAAGTCGTTCCATTACATCTGAAAGTCCAGAACTTAACGTACCGTCCGACGTAAGAGTCTCTGATCCGAAAAGTGCTTCTTTGAAGACTATTTATCTCAGAGATGTGTCCAATGGCCGAAGCAACGCAAGCAACGTTATAAGCACACCAATTGGAAATATTAGACAAGGTTTCGCCAACGGCGATACTATTGTTACTCTTTTACCAGTTAATACTAGATGGCCATGGATCACTCCAGCTAAATTTAGACCAGAATTAGTACCAGAGGAATTAATGGCACAGGGCTTGACGGTAAATTTTTAACTAACTGATTTCTCGCCGATATTATGTTATTGTATTATGGTAATGTTGGTATATTTTGTTTTTAAGTCTAAAAAATATTTGTTTTGTTCGACAAAACCCATTGAATTTTTAAACATTGTTTATATATCTTTTACAGCTTACTGTTGAAGATTACGTACACATAATGGAATTGCTTGTAAACGATGTACGTTTTAATATGTACAATGTATGCTATAAGAGAATTCTTGTTCTTTGGATATTTACTGCATTTATTGTACTGCTTGGCTTGTTATTTTCTGGAGTGACTGGTCTTACTTTATTCGGCCTTGGCGTCATGTGGTTAGTCCTCAATGCTGCAGCGATATTCTTTTGCATGTTCGTCAAGATAAAGTTAAACCATAATCTTGAGAAATGTATGGCTCAAGTGAACAAGCATTTACTTCGACATAAAATATTGCTTGGATTGGATGATAGAGGGAAGATTTCGTGTCATAAAGTCAATCTCTGCTTCATATACTTTGATACCGCAGATTGTATCGTAAGTGTTATTAGACAATTAGCGATGTGTGTGCGTAGATTTAAATTTTCTAGGGCTGATCATGTTTTGTAATTAGTCTTGTTATGTTTACCTGAAATTCTCAGCTTGTGAAAATATTATTTCTCTGGTTGGGACTATGACATGTTTACAACGCGTTACATTTTGTTAAAACAGAAAAAATTGCAAGAAGTTATAGAACGCGAGGAACGCGAAGGAAGAGTGATTGGCGAAGATGGGAATTCAGAAATGCGTCGTAAAAGAGAATTGCAGCAACGAATGGATATTGATGATAGCGACATTGTGATACAAGGCAGCACGACTACCAGAATCTCTCGTAAGCAGGTAAGCATCTTTTATACCAGGTAACTACTAATTCCAGTGAAGCGTATGAATTTGATTTCTATTAACGCAACAGCGTAACTTGATAACGTTGGAATTGATTTAATACGAAAATACGATGTCTCCTGCGTTTATATTTTTTATAAAATTAAGCATCTCTTATTTTACTTATAAATTTTTATAATAGTATTTTATTTTGTTTCCTGAAAACATAAAATAAAATTTATCAGGATAAGAGTGAACAAGTATTCTGCCGTTACGTTCAACGTTGGGCAAAGGACTATTTACGTCGACGATTGGATTGGACGGTCGATGAAGAAGGTGGAAATCCTTCTTCACCTCGCCATTTAGCGTCAGCTTTATGCCCGTGTCAATATATAGAAGAATGGCTTCGTAATAAGCCGCATGTTCGAGGCAGAGATTTCTGTCCGAGTTGGAGTAATTTTCTTAAAGATAGAGGCATTTAAAATTGTTTTATATGCTTACCAAACTTGGAAGCAGTATTGTGATGCAGCTATTTTGATACAAAGCTTACGTTTTGGCTTGTTGAAGATATTTTCATATCGCTTTTTAGAGAAACTAGATTGAAAAGAAAGAGATATGAAGAAGCATTGAAAAGATTTTTTAAGTACTTAAACTTTCTTTATAATGTAATGATCATTTACGATTATAGACAACATAGGTAGTACCATTACAAATAGATGAATAATCAAAATTTGTTTTAATAGAAATAAGTCCTTGCAAGCTATCAAAGCTTCGTTTTATTATTAGTCTTTTTTTTAAAACTGTAAACGATTTTAATAGCCATACTTTTTATTGGTGGTTTGGATTATTGGTATCAAATGTACCGGACATTATATAGTTTTTAATGAAGTTTAATATTGCTTATATTACTTTGTTGACTAATATAGTACTAAACATTTAATATACAATTTGAAATTTGTATAGAAATTGTACAAATTACACATGTATGTGTATATTTTGCAAGAATATTTTTAATATTTAATGTTATTACATATAGTATTTACATGCTGTATATATGTACTTGAATATCCGAAAGTTACGAACTGCAATCATAACTATTTTTGTAAAATGGTGAATGACACGTAGATATTTAAGAAATTTTACTATAAAAAGTACTTAAGCGATCGAAGGTACTTAACATTTTAAAAAACTTATTTGTTATTTTTACACAGCAATTGTGTAAAACTAACTGCCCATGTTGTATGGCCCGATTTTTTAAGAATGTCCAAATATTAATAAGATTCACCGTATGTAATATATGGATTTTATAGTTTTCTCGTCACTTTGGCTCTAGGTACTGAATGATGATGGTATGTGTTGACAGGAACGGGCGGAGTTGCTGTTGCTGAGGTATGCATCTCGATGGGCACATCACTTTGTGCGCCGGAGACTTGATCTGGTTATAGACTCGCAGGAACGTAACAGAGACATCACGGGTCTTTCTGTTTCACCACGTCATTGTGTCTCCGCCCGTTGCCCTTGTCAATTCATTGAGGACCATCTCAAATACAAGCCTAGAGGCAAGTTGAAATTTCGTACGTTTTTTGTATTACCAAACTTTGGTGGTAAATAACTAAGGCCGATCACTTAATAAGTATAATGTGATAACAATTTGTCATATCAATTGATTATGTTCCTAATATCGATCATTTCTTACTGTGGGCCTTTCAATGACTCGCTCTACGCCATCGCTTGGAGAGATCACGCGATGCAGATTTCCTGACCATTATTTTGAGATTTAATTATATTCCCCTTTCGATCGGTTACATGTATTCTGAATCGACAGTAATCGACAGATGCCTACTATATGTTATGTACAACATAAAATTCCTTGGGCTCAATCTCTGTAATCTGCTTTCGCTCATATGTAAGCAATATTCTCCATTTTACAAGTATAGCAGCACATTATGTTACACAATAAGGCATAAGAGATAGCTAGATTATACGTGTTTATCACTATAGGTAAAACAGGTGATTCCTGGTAATCATTCCGTTATGATTATTATTATTTGTAAACTGAATTATATTACAACATTCGACGGTTATTGAATATTTGCTTTTGTAATAATAAATGAATACAAAAACAATGAATATTACATATACACATAACATATATGTAATAATATATAACGTTCCAATGTTGGCAATTTCAATTCTTTTTCCGAGGAGAGAGAGAATAATTTCTGCATTCATATTCGAAATAACTTATAAACAAAAAAGTATTGGTATTTAAAATTTCTATATCTTTTGTAATCTCTGCGAAATATTGAATGGTAAAAATGTTATCAATGCCATACGATATTATATTTACATATCTCTTAATCCGTCCTAATTCAATATATTGATATATTATGTAAGAATATAATAATATATTGTGTACTTTTATATTCTGTTTGAGAACACTTAATGCTGCAAGTGAACAGGTTTAAACAGCTGTTCTACTTTTATATAAAAACAAAAAGAAATGTAAAGCACTTTTATATTACCTGTTAAATATGTTATAAATAAAGATAAGTGCATAATACATACGTTTTTTTGGTGGGGGTGGGCGGGAGGGATAATCATTCTTTTATAAAGGAAAGACTTTTCATTAAAGCAATAACTACTGTGTAAAAAAACATATTATCACGTTTTATTTACTTGAGTATACCTTATACGCGTGTATATATATATATATATATAAATGTATATTTTTCTAAAACATATAGGTATTTGTCACTAACCATTGACTAATTCAGAGATGTTACTTGCATGCAGCTGGACAAAAAAGGACACAATTTGATATTATGTCTGAACCACATTTTGTCAGCACATGAGAAAACTCATTCAGTAAATAGTATTGTGTAAGTATTGTGCGATTTGTGTTCATATCTATATATGTAAACAAATGTGTTTCATGTATAGTAGGTACAATGCTTTTTCACATTACACGTTCACATTGGGTGGAATTCGGTGTGCGTAGTTGGCAAAGTTCTATTCGCAAAGTGTATAATCATTGTAATCGTCTAAAACCTTTCCAGTACTTAACTAGTGTTACTAATTCGAAATATTTGCATGATTTTTTTCAGGATATCCACCAGGCTTTACATGGTGTGCTTATCTTAACGATCCACTAGTTAGGTATGATGTTAGGTCTGACATGGCAGGCATCCCTGGTTATTAATTTTAATTTTTTAAGTAAAATACAACAGTATTCGTTAAGGCATTTTGAAGGAAATACGCATATCAATAACTATTGCCATAGTTATTAAAGCTTAAGCATAATGACGTTCATATCATAAGTGTGAAACTACTTCTGGTATTCCAATATTCTAGCAATATGTGATTATAATAATCACACGTGCTATAATAGAAAAACAATCAAATCATTCACAAAATATACATATTTTTCTATATCCTAATGTTTTTAACATTCCAAATGTGCAATATTAAAACGTTTTATGTAATAACCCTTTTCGAATAAGGTAGACAAGAAGTATAACAAAAATTATACAAAGTCGCGTTTAACGCTTTGCCTACCGGCAAATCAAAGATTAAGAATTCAGCCATTAACAAAATTGTTTAATAAACTTTCAACAGGTAAAGCGTTCAAATAAGATATTTAAGTGGACAGAGTTCGCGAGGACACACTGTATATTTAAATCCAATTGAATCTCGAGGGTACTTTTAATAATTACATTTCATGATACAATTATAGTGCCTTGTAATCGATATTCTTTAAGATTTATATATCAAACGTTTTTTATATATATATTACAATCTTACAAGTTTATACACGTTCAGGTCATGATTCAAATGTTGCACAATACTATATAGTCTATCATAATTTTTATATCATAGACTTATATAATTATCGTGCTTGCGAAACAATAACTACAATGCAACATTTAATTTCTCCATAATGTTGATTGTGTGTGTATATCTACTATATATGTTGTAAGTGAATGTATATTATTATAATAGTATGGATATTTTTATGTTAGAAACGATGTCTATGCATATTAAAAGCCCAACATGTGCCTGTAGGTGAAAATATTTTGTACAAAATGTTTGTTCGTATATATATATATTATATATTAGATGCAATACATTGAATCTTTTCTTAAAAGAAACGATGTTCAAAATAATCAAACTGTAACTGGTAAATACAAACAGATTTTATGTTATTAATGCAGCTTGTGCTTGTTTCTTGATATCATCTGCCAGCCTTTTTATCTCCTCATTATCGATTCTCAATTGTTCTTCCTTCTTTTCAAGAGAAGCTTCCAATTGTTGTAATTGTTCTTTGATGTTTAAATACATCTTCACTTTCTGATACGAATCGGAAGAGCTCGAGCTTGAATTCTCTCCGGTGATTTCATCTGAAAACAAATTTATAAACATGACAGCTTCGAGATAAGGTTATGATTTCAAATATACATGAATTAATGTTTCAATCAAGTCATATAATAGTATGTGAAATCTGCTGAACACCTTTATTTATTATTTTAAATGCTACATCGTCCGCAGCGGCATGATCAAGGTCTTCCAACATATGCTCAGGATTAGGAATACTGGGTCTCGGTGGTAAATTACTTTTTTTATTGCTAAACATATTCTGTTTGGTTTTATATATATATTATTTGTTTAAATGGTTATAATATGAATTAATTAATATTCGTACAACAATTCGCAAGGTAACGTAAATATATTTAGTGTACGAACACTGTCACGCAGTTGCATCGTAAACAGAACGTCACGAATCAATGAAATGAGAAAATAGTGTACCCCCAAAAAGTTGTCTCTTCTTTATAAAAATATTTTTGGTCTACAATCGTCTATCGTGTACAATTTTTATATATATTTTTCAAATATATTGCATGTTTATAAAAAAATAAATCTTTTCCCCGTTTCAACGTACAGGGTGAACCACGAATCGTGACTCAATTCGTGGATCACCCTGTATATAATGCGCACTAAATTTTAGCACGAAACGTGAATCGAGATGTTTCATTGATGTACATAAATTTCAAAATTGATTAGCATTGATTGTTTGGTTGAGTTTAAAGAAGAATGAAAATTACAGAAGGGCCAATGAAAAATGTTGATCAATAATCTCGACTCTGTTACATTTCTCCGCATGCCGTGTGCCACAGAATAAATCTGTGTTTGCGCGAATGCTTTATGGTTCGGCGCTGTTTTCAAATTTCACGGAACATCGTGCAGGCAACTGCTAATTCTCCGGCAAACGTGTCTATGAAGTTTTACTTTATAGAGTTTGTAATTAGTAAGGCCATTTTATCGTCGCACGAGCAGTGGAATGGAAAAGTTTTGAGGGAGAAAGCATTTTTGTTGTTATCGTAGCATATATATTAAATTTATTTTCATTTTTCTAAGCATCTCGAGTGTATACACAAAAGCGACCAGTATGCCGCCAAAACGTGTCAGAGCACCAAAGGTTAGTCATTTATATATAATTTGTTTCCTTCAATGCGTTCGTTACTCTTTATGCTAAACAACGTAAATTTACGATATTTAGTTTTACAGATACAAGTTGTTAACATTTTAATTGAAGTGTGGAATGTTACACTTTGTATTTTGTATTTACACGGGTATTCTTTTAAATATTCAACGATGGGAATGAAGAATAGTTATTATTTACATATTTAGATAGACCCTACCGAAGCTAAAGTTAAGGAAAAGAAGGGCAAAGCGTTAAAGCCGCAAGATGCGACTCCGAAGCGGTCTAAACGTAATGCCACAGAAATTGAGGAGCAGCCTGTTGCAAAGCGGGCTAAAACAGAGTCAAAGCAGATGATGAATAAGACTGAATCGAACTTAGACGAGATTGACTTTGATTGCGAAAAGTTAAACGCGGAAGGAAATAAATATAATTTCAAAATTTCTAGTTGGAACGTTTCTGGAATCAGAGCAGTTCTCAAGGTAAGAGGTCTTACTATGCTCGGTCTTTGAGTTCTAATAAAACTTTGATGGTATGCTAATATATCATGATTTACTTAGAAAAATGGAATGAAATACATTGAGAAAGAAGATGCAGACATAGTCGCCTTGCAAGAAACTAAATGTGACAAGGATAAGATACCGGATGAAGTAAAATTGAATGGATATCATCGTTATTTCCTCGACAGTAATAATTTCCACTATTTATTATACATCAATCTCAAATTTACAAATCATTTGAACTAATCGTGTCTTGCAATTAGGTAAGAAACCTGGGTATTGTGGGTTGGCATTATATTCAAAAGAGAAGCCGATCGAAGTGAAGTATGGCCTGGATGACAAGGAATTCGATAACGAGGGCAGAATGATCACTGCGGAATATCCAGACTTCTTTTTTATTAATGTTTGTAAGTTGTATATTATGGATCCACCCGATTTTTCTTTTCCATAGACGTTTATAATATTCAATGTTTAATCGATGGTTTAGACGTTCCTAATGCTGGTCAGAAGTTAGTAACATTACCAAAAAGATTAAAATGGAATGAGGTTTTTAAAGCCTACGTTGAGAAACTGGATGAAAAGAAACCAGTGATTATCTGCGGTGATATGAATGTCGCCCATCAGGAAATAGGTAATATATATTTGATTGTAAACGTATGTCTTTATTTAGACTCTAATAGGGTGAATAAATAACGCATTCTATTGTGCACAGATCTAACAAATCCTAAAACAAATACAAAAAATGCTGGATTCACTAAGGAAGAACGAGATGGTATGACCGAATTTCTAGATTCAGGATTCGTGGATACGTATAGAGCCCTGTATCCGGATAAAACGGGCGCTTACACGTTCTGGTCGTACTTTGCAAACGCGCGTAGCAAGAATATTGGATGGTGAGTGAAAGCAAATTATTAATTTTACAATTTCTATACGTAATTATGTACATTTTGTTTTGTATTCTTCCTCTTTAGGCGACTGGATTACTTTTTACTGTCGCAACGAATTAAAGATAAAGTTTGCGACAACGTTATAAGAGATAAGGTATATGGTAGCGACCATTGCCCTATAGTTCTTTATGTGAATATATAAAAAAGAATGACATTTTTTATACATAAAACTGTGTGTCATACATTTAACGCATGTCATGTGTAATATATATTTTATCTTCTAAAAATAAACTTACAATTAGAAGAGATCATTTTACTATTTTTTTTTATTTTATCAATTGATAGAATGTCCTTTTTTTCTTGTGTATGCCGAGGAAAGAAACGAATATGACAGTTCGACCGTTAACCGGTCCGTTTCAAATTTTAAATTTAACCTCAATCGAGGAATGGCTGATTGCTGCATCACACATGGGTTTGCTGTTACCCTTACCGCTTTGGTCCATTTTGTTTAACCATGTTTATCGAGACACATGCTTAAAGCAAAAGAGCAAATCTTTACAAAACAATTATATTCGATTTTATCGAAGAGTAGTTCTAATAAATTCAATTGTTTTGGGATGTGTAATATTTGTGAAGATCAAACTGTGACGATTGTGCACAGAAAGAAGGCGGCAAATTCAACTGTAATTAATTATATCAACGGTGATGAACAGATCTACAAACTTACCAAAATACGAAAGTCTGTTTTACTTCACCTGTTGGACCGGTGCCGTCCTTTATTCTGTTTATAAAGTATCTTTATTCAGTACTTGTAAGAATCGGAAGGTATTAATCATCCGCACATTACCTACCAGTGGAGATTTTAATATTGTTTCAAAATCCATGATTCGTAACTGAGTATTTTTTAATCAACTCATTTTCGTGTAAAAACTAAATTCTATGGTATTTTTTCCCTTAATGATTTTAATAGAGGAGAAATCATAGTAATGGTCATGAAAATTCTATTAATAGGCTCCCGGTAGGTAAAGTGTTAACATAAGAATTTCACTGTCTAACGTTTTGTCTGTAACTTTTAGACTTTAACGATTATCATGATGTCTACGATGATTTTTCTCAAGGATGGATATGGCTAGGAAGGAAACAAGATGTTTCCGATCAAGAATGGAAGACATGGATACCATTGATAGCCAGATTAATACCATGGTTATTTCTTCATCACTCCGTTAGCCATGTCATAAAAGCTTTACCAAACACCATGGTTCGGTATATTCCTATTTTTCCGTGCACTAATCTGTTTTTCTTTTTATTTACTAATTAACTATGTAATCTTACAGCTATTATGCTACTGGTACATTTTCACATCTCTTTCCTTCTTGTATTTTTCTATCGGTATACCAGGTGCATTATGTGCGCTAATTCAGCCAAGTATACTGTATATTCTAACATACAAACGCAAAAGCCATATTATATGGTTTATGAACACATTATTCTTGTTCTTAATACATTTCCTCAAAATTCCTGACGGCGCTTTTCAAAATGTATTACAACTGAGTGACGAACAACATTATCTCCTAACTCTTACAATGTGTTGGATTCAATTAAGAAGCATTAGCTGCAGCATAGATAAACAAATATCCGTGGTGAATTATTACGACGATACATCACACTTTTTCAGGAATTTTTTGTGGGCATTAGCATACTCCTTATATTTGCCCACGTTACACTTAGGTCCATTGATTTTATACCATGAGTTCATAGATTCTGTATGTATAAAAGTATCTTTCTATTAAACACGCTTATCAATTAAATTTATTGATATGAATAATGTGTGAATTTGTTGCAGATAAAAAAACCATTCCAAGCTTGGAAATTAGCCGAACTTGGACGTTTTGTTTTAAATTTAGCGAGATATGCGTTCTGGATACTATTTGCTGATTTTTGTTTACATTTTCTTTATTTCAACGCGATGCATTATCATCCTAAGGTAAACCAACTATTTATACAGAAATGTAGGAAGATGATTGAAGTAATTCTTTTCTATTTTTTTATACCAGGTTGTCGAATCTTTAAATCCATGGGCTCTGTATGGATTAGGATATTGTATGGGTCAATTTTTTCTAATTAAATATGTTGTAGTATATGGTCTGAACCGTTCTTTGTGTGGAATTGATCGGATTAAAGCTCCTTCCCAGCCGAAATGTGTGGCAAGAGTCCATTTGTATTCTGACATGTGGAAATATTTTGACGAGGGTTTATACAAGTTTCTTGTAAGGT
This sequence comes from Lasioglossum vierecki, assembly GCA_028455595.1. Taxonomy (NCBI): domain Eukaryota; kingdom Metazoa; phylum Arthropoda; class Insecta; order Hymenoptera; family Halictidae; genus Lasioglossum; species Lasioglossum vierecki. The sequence goes on from CM052343.1 coordinate 1,017,761, forward strand.
ACATTACATGAAAAATATCCACTTCCTTCGAATGATTAAAAACAAAATAATAAATGATAAACAGAAAATGTATTATGCTTTTCAGATATATTTATACACCATTATTACAATCGAATTATAATAAGCTACTTGCTTCATTTCTGTGCTTTACATTCGTTTTTGTCTGGCACGGAATGCAAACAAATATTTGTATTTGGGCATTCCTTAATTTTATAGGATTGAACGTTGAAAACTTAACGAAATTAATTGAGAAGAGTAAATATTGCACAAACATACGGGAAAGATATATGTCGCCAACAAATGCTAGAAGAGTTCATTGCGTTTTAACAAGTCCTTTGCTGGCAATGTCAGTAATATCGAATTTTTATTTTTTCGCTGGCGAAGAAGTTGGACACATTTATGTTTATAGGATATTAAACGGTACCATTTTCATTTAATATTATTTGAAATGAATTAGTTGAAGTATCAATTAAAATATTATTGTTACTATTTATTACAGATATGTGGTACTCCACCATTATTTTACTGTATTTCCTTTACTGCTGCTGCCAAGTTTCCATAGATGTAAAAATCTGGGAATCGAGAGAATTCTGACAGAAATCATTCAGTCGCGCGAATGAAAAACTCTGTTCTGAAAAACGTTAACAGGTGGGTGATTATCTTGATTACCATTCCATCGGATTACAGATCAAATAATGTTGAACTATTTTATTGTTTTAAGTACAAAATGGGTATAAAAATACAATATGTAACTAAAATTATTGTTCACATTAACATCATTACAATTAAGTTATGTTTATTACAAATTATAATAAAAAAAAACGATTTAGTACAAAGTATATGTGTGATTATTTTTTTATATATTAGTTATAGTTATTACAATATTATGTAGCAATTTGCTTTACAATGTACCTAAGGCACGTCATAGTTTACAACGATCAAATGCATATATGAAATTGTAGGTTTTCAATTGTTACTGCATATATGTATTAGAATATAAAAAATGTATACAGTTTGTTCATTCGAGTATTACAGATTTTCGTTTCAGTTTTAGCTATTATATGGTTCTAATATAACATTCGTATTGCTGTGGTTTTACTTCTAACTGTATCTTCTTAAATTATTTGTTATTTATTTGTATATTAGGTACATAACAAAATGTTTGTGCTACATAAAAATGTGTAAAACACTAAATACAGTGTTCTATAGCAATTTATTTTTGCAGAGATTTTTAATGTGACATAATAATTTCTTAATGTTTCCATCGTATTTTCAAAACAATATATATATATATTAAATTAAAAACATTATTATGCTATATCGATTTGTATACAAAGAGTTTATTATAAACAACTTTTTAGAGCATCTTAAATTTTGGAGTACTCTGTTTAGGAATGTTGATCTCAATTCAAATTTATATACTACTGTGTAATAAACAACTCAAGTGTATGTAGACATACTTGCGATGGTTATTTACAATGGAGACTTGAAAAAAGATATAGTTAATTTCGATTTTATTAGACAGTATACTTCTACACTAGATCATGAGCGTATATATATCTTCTGATATTCTTCATAATATTTAAACTAAAATGTAACCTTCTAAAATTTCATTTGGATTATATTGAAATTCGTTTAAAAATTGTTCGTGCAAAATGTACAAAAAATATAGTTATCGGGTTTAATATCTCACACTTTTCCTTTACAATCTTTAGAATTTATTTCTTTTTAGCCACAATATAAACGATTCGTTACATATCAACTTCTTTTATACCTTAATTTCCAATTTTTAAAAATTTAAGCAGTGAAAAATAGAAACTTTACGAATTAGAAAAAGAGGCACTATATTTAATGTTATATGAAATGTGTTCAGACTTTGTATTTAAATCATTTTTACAGACTATCGCTAGTACATCGTAACAAAATATTAACATATTTCATTAAACTTTTTAAAATATGTGTTATAAAAGTTCATTAATTATTACTTATAAATTATATTATATTTGTTGCATTTATACTTTCAGAAAAAGAAACTATTAATTTTTATGGAAGACATTTTGTAATTATCCTGAAAGGAATAATATATCGATTAACTATGTTTAACAATTGTACTTCAATTTCAAAAGAATATAGTTGTAGTATGCTTTCGATATTTTTAAACGCAAGGACACAGTGGACTGAACTTGGTTGTTTATAGCTTCACGAAATGAAAATACACGTTTCGATAAAATGATTAAATAAATGGTAAATAATATTGAATGTTATAAATTCCAGAAAAGCAAAAATATACCTATAAATCTATAAAATAACATATATTAATGTTAAAGTTTTCCTTGTTGTTAAACGAATTGTAAATTTGCACCGTGTTTATTAACATTTGGCACATCATCGAATGTTACTGCTATTAAGTAAACTTATAGTTAGTAACACACACAAATGTTCAATTTTTAATTGAAAATTTAATAAAAGTGTTTCTCTATTTCAACAATTGGAATGACTAACATATATGGAGGCTCAGTAACGTATTATATTTTTAGAAAAAGAAAAGATACACATTGGACATTGCAAAAATAGTCTTACTTTATATAAGATGGAAATTCGAACATTTTTATTTGTTTCTTTTGCAATCTTATTATATATAAAAGCTATGCTAATACTGTGCATTTTGCAAGATCGAAATCATGAAAAAATATTTTGTTGGATACGATTTTATCGTATTTTTGAGACAGTATAAAATATTAAATATATATTTTTTCCTATTAATATTTACACATCGAAACCTGAAAGTGTTGTTTCCATATTTTACACACTATAACTATACTTTCATAAAAATGTTATTTTAGTTTTAAAAGTTTATTGCTCTTAATCTGATGTTCCTCAAATTTATTCGAAAAAAAAATGACGAAGAATTGTCACTTTGAATTTTACTTACTCCTTTTTAATATTTACGCCGCAATTCTAGACAGTTGTTAGTTTATTCAATCTTAAGGATACTGTTCTGTAAAGTATCGTTAGTCAATAACAAAATGGTATTTTCATTTCCGTTTTGATTTATATTGACTTTTTGGACATGTTTACTCGTTAGTTTTCGATTTTGATTCGGTTGCAATTTCGATTTTGTTTGTCCATTGTGACAAGCTTGAAACTGTGGAACAATGTTGACACATTTGTTTTGTACTATTATACTCGTCAATGGTTCATTATTAATATATATACGCTGTTTCGGTTGATGCATTAGTTTCTGACTTTTTCTAAAAACGTTGTTTAATGGTGTAATTACACGACTTTTTATTAAATCTCGTACTATAGTTTGATGATTACCTATTGTTTTATCTTGATTCAGTATAGATTCTTCATTCTGTTCTAATAAAATATTTTTACTAGCTTCATGAACATTTTGATTATCTGGTTGCAAAATGTTGCTGTTCATTAAATCTTTCGTCAAAATAATTTCATGTTTCTCTTCATAAGATTTATCATCATGAATGTTGACATTATTATCTTCTTCGTCTTCTTCGGTGAGAATTATACGCCTATTGCAATGTTCATCTATAGTTTCGCTCAAAAGTCCGTTGCAAAATTGTTCCTCGTTATGCTCTACGATTTGAATATGATTTTTAAATTGTTTTTCCGCAAACTCGAAATTTTCTTGAAATTCTGTATTATTTTCGTTTTCGTCGTTAATCGAACTGTTATATTCTATATTAATATATGACGGTGGCTCGTTAATGTTGTGATAAATTAACTCAGATTTCTCGTCTCTAATTACTTCTAATTTATTGTAAGAAACATTTTGTAATTCTGGCAAGTTCTCTTGTACTTTATCCGTGTATTCCATCGGTAACCTATCCTCGGCTCTAATAGAAACTCTATTATCTATAGGTATTTCAGTCTCTATGGAATCAGTCTTATTTAATTGAGATTCCGAGCAAACCTCGTAAGTGTCAAAACAGTTCTTGATAAGCTTTATTGCATCTTTCGACTCCCAATTTTTGTTATTATCGTTACCATTGTTACTTATAATATATCTGTCAGTCGTAACATTTTGAAATTGATTGTTATCGCTTTGATAATTCATTAATGTTTTTGCTGCGGTTATAGCCTCATCTACCACACGTTCCTTAGTTACATCGTTCTTCTTCTTCCTATTAGTCCGTACTTTTTGAAAGTCTTCTTCGGAGAGACATAACAACTCTCCAGTAGTTGTTAAAACTTTACCGTGTCTCGTTTTCAAATGACGTTTGTAAGTGTTTCTGGTCTTAAACCTATTTGACGAAAGAATAATTTTAGTAATATAATCACATTGGTGATTATTAACCTACCTTTGCCCACAATCGTCACATCCGAATGGTGCTTCTCCAGTATGTCGACGCCGATGTTCCCGAAAGTGTGATGGATGTCTGAACTTCTTCCCGCAATCGTGACACGTGAATCGTGTTTGATTTTGATGAATTAGCATGTGATACTTTAAACTGTGCCTTCTTGTAAAAACTGCGCTGCATATATGACATTCGTATGGTTTTATTCCGGCGTGACTCCGGTAATGAGATACTAAAGTTGTCGGTGCTGTGAAACTTCTTGGTGGATCACAAATTCGACATTCGAGATTGTGTCCGACTGGGTATCCCTTCTTCTTAATACGCTCCATAAACGCTAGTGCCATTTCCCGGTCTTCTTTGCTGGTACCTATAAATTTTGCTTTCCCTTTAGGTTTAGTTGTTGTGATTTCTGTATTTTTGTTGCAGTTATCGGCTGACCATGATATGTCTAAAAATAAAACGCGCTGTGTGATATACGAAGGTTTCGAGAGCTATCGTGGAATATTGTAAATTACCAGGTATATAGATGGTGTCTGGTTCTTGACTGATTTTTTCCGATAGCTTTTGATTAATGTGCGAATACTCCTTCATGTGAACGGTATCTGCGCCGACAACCATAAGTACAATCTACGAAGAACAGTTGATTTTAGTATTTAAGAATTATACACTTAGGTGCAATTTATGCTTACATTTTCATCCATTTCTGCCGTTTCTAGGACGTTACCCAGAGATGCTTCCTTACTACTAGGATTTTCATCCTTCAAACGTTCAAAGTAACAGTGGTCTCCAAATACTTTGAAGTCGGTTTTACCTACGTCGTTGTTTTGTTCAGCATTTTGTAGTTTTTTAGACTTATCCAGTTTCTCGAAACTTTTATTCTTATCTAATTCTTTAAAGCTGGAATCGTTTAATAGAATGTTTCGAAGATAACTCGTTGATTTTTCTACGATAATGTTCTTATTCTCCTTGTTCAATGTCTCCTGCGGTTTTCTCGATGATTGTAGTCTATTCTTTTTACTTTGAGAATTTGTATTATTTTTTTTATGATTTACAGACTTTGCGGTAAAAGTTTTATCTAGAAATATGCAAGAATATATAACTTTTCATATATACAACTTTTATACATTTTTCTGGTGCTTACTCACAGGTTTCTTTATTCGTTTTTAAATATTCCAAGTGTTCCGCCAAATGCGCTTTAATAGACATCCTTGCTCTTCCTTCGCTCGCAAAACTAGTATACTTCTGGCCGCATCCCACAACCAAGGCACAAGTATAAGAATATTGTCTTTTCAATTCGTCGCTTGTAAAATTCGAGAACTGTTTAACTAATTGTGACGCAGGCATAGACAACAGCTGAGGTACGCTAAAAGATACTTCTTGGGGTTTTCTTCTCGTATAATCTATTTTCGATTTGCATTGTGTTGTTAATAATGATTTATTATGTGTTTTCTCCGAGTGCAACGTTTGAGATGCAACTTCTGCCAGCATATCTAGTAAAGCAGCAGGACTGTCGCTTCCCATAATACCTGAAACGATCGTACAGTTGTTAAATGATTATACAAACATATTTGTATATAGTAAAACCTCAGTTATCCGAGCCTCTGATGTTTAAATTCTTTATCATCTGAATACTTTCCATAATGAATTTGTTTGCATTAAACCAACTCATACGATACATGATTTACTCTTACAAAAAAGAGTTATACATATATTGGGTCAGCAAGAAAGTAATTACGGTATTTCAAGGTGAAATAAAAAACCCAATTTTGGGAAAATTTTAAAGTTTTATGAGCGCTGAATTATGGAACTACCAGAAAGATGACAAAAAACCTTCAAACAAAATGTAAAATACTTTACTGATTATAGTCGATTGCTTGAATAGAAAAATTCAGTTTTTTATTTACTTTCTTGCCCCAACCCAATATATATATATATATATATATATATACATATACATATAACATATATAAAATAAGCATTCTTTTAAGGCATTACTATAGAAAAATTTAGACATCAAAATACGTAATTTTCAACATTTTATTTGCGAAAAGTACAAGTTACGCGTTTTTTCTTTCGTGTTAAGTGTTAGTGAACTTGCAACAACAATAAGTATGTTGATCCTTTGCTGACATCATGACATATGACAGTCAGTCTACGAAACATGAATATATTTTTCGATTTTACAAGTATAATAAAGAATTCGATCGAGTCTTGAAGCATAAAAAAGGAAATAAACATGTTTTAGAAACAATAACTTTTGATTCGATCTCTGTGTATTTAGAATAAAAATTCTTATTTTCCAAGCGTCATTCTAGCAGACGCCATAAGGACGCCCAGCAGACGGCTTTTCAATTCGTCTTTCTAACATCTTTAAATATCTATAAATTTGTTTAGTAATGCTAGTTTGTTAGGAAGTCGAAAATTTTTGTTATTTAAAATGAATAAACGAGTACCTCCATTGTACGAATTAGAAGTGTATTCATGGTTTGTTTTGGTGTTCATTATGGCATTCGCATTCGCGGCGTGTCTTCATTCCACTGCCTTCTGTGCACAACAGGTTCCTTCTTGTTGCTTCCTTGTTTGTTCTTCTTTCTTGTCAATTCTGGAGTCAGTATTGCCAATCTGTAAAACGAAGGGTCGGCACACTATTCTAAATTACAACCTGATGCAAACTACAATTTTATTTATTATATTTATCGATCTAAGAATATCGGAAACGTTATATTCTCGTATGTTGTAAACAAGATATCAATTGTAAACATTGGGAATTGAATATATGAAGAGTTTAAATAGTTTCGCGATGGTTGGTTTTAGGCGCCAAAATTTGAAATCGACCGACCTCTCGCAGAAACTATAAAAGATTACGTATAAAAAAAACGAGTTTTTGTTTTCAATTGGTAATTATGTTAACGAAAATTGTCAATATCAGTAGTCTGAAAAATATGGTTGTAATTTCACGCTTACGGTCTACATTTTCTAAATTATGTTAAAGGTAAAAGGTGTAAAAAATCTTATAATAATCGGTTTTTCTTTTTTAATATTTTATTACATTAAAATAGAAGTTTATAACTTCCGAGATATGCAACACTAATTACTGTGCTATGAAAAGAAACTATAGTACATATACCAAGTTTATATACTCAGTTTATCTCTTCGTTGTTTCTTTTACAGAAGTTATTACTTTATTCTTTAATTTTTACGTTAATACGATTCATTTAACTACCCGCGGGTTCATTCTTCAACCCATCAGTATTAAAAATATCTTTTATAATGTCTTGTTTTTTCTTCGTATGTGTAGGCACACCGCGAAACAAATTCTCAGTTATTTGTTTCCTACTTGTGACTTCATCTTTTTCGTAGTCTTGATTTAAATATTCTATATTTTCATTGTTGTCGATAGCCTTCATCGTTGCTAATAACTTCTCTTTATTATAACTAATTGTTTTTACTTTGGCATCGTTCTCGCTTATATTATTAACATTGATTTTATGGATTACATCGAGAAATGAATCCGATTTTGTGGATCGTGTATTACTTAATGAAATATCAGTATCTTTTATCTCTTCGTTTACTTCTTGTTTGTTTATTTTATTTCTCGTTTTTACGTTGTAATTGTCTGTATCTTCCTCGTACCTTGCGGGTGACGTTTGTTGTTTGTCTACATCGATTAACGCGATACATGAATTTGGTGCGAGAAGCCTATCCTGTGGCTCATCAGAAGAAATTTCCGAGACATGCGATATCGAGTCCGATGTAAATAATGTCTTGATCTTGTCATTGTCTCTGACCGAAGCCATTTGCATTAATACTGTGTCTTGTAATTGATCTTCCCTTTCATAAACGTGAGCAATATTTCCTTCTGTTGCTTCTTCCTTAAATGTACGTTGTTCCACAAGCTCTTGTAGATCTTCTGAAAAATTATCTATCGAATAACCGGTGTCTACTTGTTCGTTATTTCTATGTATATTATTCTGCGAGTCAGACAAGTTTTCATTTTCTATGTTCCCAGCCTGTGCTTCCATTTCGTTAATTAAATTTTGATACATCTTCTGCGATTCGTTCAAAAAATGAGAAATTGTCAGCTTCTCAGATTCTTGGTCAGAGTTATAATGAACTCGATTGTCTTCTGGACTTGTAACTAATTTAAGAGCACCGTTCGATCGATTCGATGAAAAATAATGCCCAATCGATCCTCTCCTTCCTCTGGTGTCAGCTTCAAAATCTGTCTTATAAGTATCATCCTTTTCCATGGTTAAAACATTCGATTTATCTCCATATTTACTATTAAATAATAATAATTCCTTTGAACCTGCAACCTCATCTCTACTATTCCTTAATCTGTAATTAAAATAAAATACATTATGATAGGAAAATAGTAAAAGAAAACAAAAATAAACTGTTTAAATATGACAAACCTTATACGTGATTCTTTAGGACTAATGGTTATATCATTCTGATTGTTCTTAAAATTGTCGTTTTCACCATCGCTTTCGTCATTTGCAGACGAATAATCTGTTTTCGAGGGTTCGTCGAAAGCACGAGTTTTTCGAATTTCATAGATTTTTCTAAAATTTTCTGCGCTTATCTCGAACTGTCCTTCATTATCTTCATCGTTTTCTTCCAGTTTTTCCGAATCGTTAAAATAAATTGAATTTTTCGAATCTTTGTTCGATGGCTGATTTAATTCCACGAGCGTCTCTTCAAAATCGCATGACGAACTTCTTCTCTGCGCAGACTTTTGAAGACGATACTTTCTTATTTGCTCCAAATTAGCCATTGTCTCTGTCTTCATAGAATTTAGAGATCGGTTTAAATCAATTGATTCGTCTGCTTTGGTGTTCTTATCATTTCCATCGGACGGATTCAGAGCAGGCTAATAAATAATAAAGTATTGTTAATAGAGTATTTAATGTATTATAGACATTTCAAAATTGGTTTAGACTAATTTACCAAACTATGTTCTTCTACATTGTTCTGCCAATTTTTATGCTGATCCGACAACTTCAATGAATTTGACGTGCTAAAACACGAATTAGTAACATGCGAGAAAGTTATATTTAAAAAATTAATTATATGTTATATATCTTTTACATACCCAATATCTCTTGAACTAGTAAGAAGTTGCGTGCCTAATTGTCTGCTTTTAGTGGGGAATGATAATTGTCCGTTAGAATATAATTTGCGTTCTCTACTATCTAACAAATGTTCTAAACTTTTTAATTTCTCTGTTGTTTCTTCTAAATTTTTTTGCGCTGCCTTCCTCTTTGAAATTTCTGTGTACAACTGCTGCTTCAAACTTTTACTTTCGAGAGATAATTTTCTGTGTAGCGTCTAACAAAATAATGGAACTCATATAAACACAGTATAAAAAGACTTCACAATATCTTTCGGATCTAAAACTACCTGTATAGTATCTTGTTGCTGCTGTATTCTATAATTTAAATCGTAAATTTGCGATTGTAGTTTTTCTCTCTCGCCTAAGTTACGATCTTTACTAAGTTGTAATAAGTGCTTGTTTTGAGTCTGTAAATAATAAATGAAATCATTGAAATTTTTGTTAGATCCTGTTTAACAGTGTTTTACACGATCCGCGTTTTCACCTGCAACTGTTGAAGCTCATTTTCTTTCTCTTTCAGTAAATGACACGTTTCTTTGTGCAAAGCTTTTAGCTTTTTATATTTAATTTGAAGTATCCGTACATCCTCTTGATGCGAATTAATGATCCGCGGCAATTCTGCATTTGTCCCTTCGTAACGTTTCAACGCAGAATCCTGTCGTTTTTGTAATGATTTCAATAGTCTATTTTCATTAGCTAAATCCTATTGAAAAAGATATAAATGTTTTTATGCTCAATGTATTCGCCGTTGATATATACTCTCAACGGATAGAGATGTTTAGTACATTTATATTCATTGCATAGAAGAGTTAAAATAATTACATTCAATTGATAATGTGCATCAGCTAATTGATTTTGTAATTCCTTAACACGTAACATTCTTGCGGACAAAACTATTTGCTTAATACTGTTTTTATTGACCTTTGAATGATCTGTTGACGTCTTCTGTCGAACGCTACTTTGGTATGGCCGTCCTACGAATAATAAAACAGTAAATTACTTAATCACTCTTGGACGCTTAATATTCTCTTCGCTGCTAATTATAATACAAACCAATTGTAGGATGCAAGCTCTTTTTACAGGGCAAACTGTATGCTATACTTTTCTTTATTAAAGTAGTTTTCACATCGGCGGTAGATTTCTTTAAATTAGAATTTTGGTTTCTAAAAATTGAAAGAAATGTAGCATTTATAATACATAAACATATTTAAATAGAAAGAGCGGAAAGTTTAAATATTGAAAATGAAGTAACAGTTACGCATTTCTTTGAAAACCTGTGTCGAATACATTCGAATACTATTGTAGTAAAATTAAGACATTGTTGGGAGAACTAAAATTAAAGTTGCTTAGCATGACTGTGATTACCTATTAAAGTTTCCGTTGACAGTTAACTGTACTACAGGTAATGTAGGTACTTCAGTTTGCATTTTCCGATTGTGGACACTGTATCACAATTAACATCTCATGCTTTTAAAATTGACGTTTTTGCAGGAACAAATTGTTACGGTATTGTGAAAAACTTATTGAAGACCATTCAGCTTCCATAATTGTTTTTACGTGGTTACTAAGGTAACATCTATGTACACAAACACTTCATTAATCAATGTTTTTTGCAACTGGATATTTTGTAAACATTCTTGGATCTACGCGTTCCGATTCTCGCGAAAATAAATTCAAAATATAAGGTTCGTGAAACTAGAAATATTTTCAACAACATTCAAGGTTTACCTTATACGTTTCATAGATGATATATAGGTCGTATGTATATGCGTAATGAGAAAGAGTTGATTCAATTCAATTATTCCTTTATTTTCACATTTGAAATTACTTTAATTAATATAATTTATTTAATCGTGTTTTCTTTTTACAAATATTTATTATATAATTTATTCAAATATAAATAAACACGCGCACCGCGCATGTGTTTGTTATATATACACTTTCTTCAACAATATAAATATGAAACAGTTCTAAATACATACATTCTGAATGGTTTATTAGCTGACATCAGCTGAAGTTGTAATACTGGAATCACTAATTTCTCAGTACAAACAAATGAAAGAAAATTTAACCATTCGATTAAAATATAGATTTTTAATCTAATTCACGCATTCAAGTGTATTTCTATCGTGTTACAGAATCACATTCTTTACAATATACGTTGTTCATCTTAGGAAGTGGCAGTACACATATTGTTACCTGTTTAAAACATCTATTTTTCAGACTCAAGCTCCTTGAGCTTTTTTACAATTATCTATTCCTTGATTGGACTTGAGCATTCCTATATGCTGAGTTTCCCATAATTTATTATAGAAAGAGTTTGGTATATTTAATAGTGACTCGTGTGATCCTCTCTCTATTAATTTACCATCGTCTAACACAAAAATTTCGTCTGAATCCATCACGGTAGACAAACGGTGCGCTATGACGATGGATGTTCGTCCTACTGTTGCTCGGCGTAATGCTTCAAGAATATTCTACGAAGCACAGCGTTTCATGAATATCATTACGTATTAAAAATCATTTGAAATACTACGAAATAGAAACTTACATGTTCCGTAATAGAATCTAGCGACGACGTGGCTTCGTCGAAAATTAATATTGGACTATTCTTTAAAATTGCTCTAGCAATTGCTACTCGCTGTTTCTCGCCCCCGCTTAGTTTTAACCCACGCTCTCCAACAGGCGTATCGTATCCCTTTGGCCACTTAACGATGCTGTCGTGTAGATTTGCCATTTTGGCAGCCTCGAAAACTTCTTCTTTCGATTTATTTAAATTTCCATAGCGAAGATTATAATAGATACTTTCATGGAAAAGGACTGTGTCCTAAAATGATTATATTTAAACGATTATTATTATACTGGAACGCGTTTGTTAACAGATCTTGTTCGCATATTAAAATACAATTTACCTGCGGTACTATCGCTATTGATTGTCTTAAAGATTCTAAATCTAAATCTTGAATATTGTGTCCATTGATATAAACACCTCCGTGTTGTGGTTCGAAGAATCGATATAATAATCTTACTATTGTTGTTTTACTGGAAAAATAAGGATATATACATTATGATCTGCGATTATTTATACGAAAACGATATACGTGTTGTGATAAAAATCTACCCGCAACCAGATCCTCCAACAATGGCGATTTTCTTTCCACTTGGAATGATAAAATTTATATCGTTAAAAATAGGCTTGCCCTCGGAGTATTGAAAATTAACATTCTTAAACTCGATGTCCGAGTTTTTTGGGCTTATATTGAACCGCATGGCATTCTCTTTAGACTGATACAACAAATTATAAAACACATTAACAATTTAACATACTGTACATGTATTTAGAAGATAATATTACTACCTTAATAGCTGTGTCCATAGTCATCAAGGTAAACATCGTTTGCATGTCGATAAGAGCTTGTCTAACTTCACGATACACAGAACCCAGGAATCCTAATGGTACTGATAATTGAAATAAAAGTGCGTTGACCATTACCAAATCGCCAACGGTCATAGTACCTAAATTTGTTTGAAATAATATAATTATTCATCCCATATGTTGTATATAGAATTTATTATAAACGATAAATATCATACCATTTACAATATTCTCAGCTGTTAACACCATGATTAAACTTAAAGCACCGCTAAATATGGCGTTTTGTCCAAAGTTTAACATCGCTAGACTAGTACTTGTTTTAAGGGATGCAGCCTCGTACTTCTTTAACGATGTATCGTATCGTTCGGTTTCAAATTTTTCGTTATTGAAATACTAAGGTGGAGAACAGAATTATTTAGTCGCGCGTGAAAATTACGACGGCATACACGGTCTTTATCTTACCTTTACTGTTTCATAATTGATAAGCGAATCTATGGCTTTGTTGCTCGCTTCGTTCTCCGCTTGGTTCATAAAAATTCGGAACTTTGTTCGCCATTGCGTAACGGCCAATGTAAACATGGCGTAGACGCCAACGCAGCCTAATGCAACAGCTGCATATTCTCCACCACATTTTAAATAGAGTATCGTACTAACCAATCCTAATTCGAAAACGGTGGGTACGATATTAAATACCATAGCGTTTAAAACGAAATTGATTCCACGGCTTCCCCTGTCTATTGTCTAAAAAAATACCAGGCATATATTTATAATGTTTCTGGCCAACTGAGTGCTAAGGGTTAAAAACTAATACTGTGCCTTCGATAACGCTCCAGTTTGTCTGGACAGATGAAAAGCCATGTCTAAATCATGTAAATGCATAAATACATTCTTCGCTATTTTCCGTATAGAATGCTGTGCAACTTTTGCAAACACTGCATTCCGTAATTCACTAAAACCAGCAGCACCTGCGCGAGCTATACCATCTGGTATATTGAGAGAAAGAATTAATTATTGATAGATAGTGTATATAATTTAATTATAATTAAACCAATTTCAAATACATACATCCTATGAGTAATGATGTTGCTACTGTTGCCACTGTTTCTGGTGCAGTTCCTACACTCAGAACACCACTGCCACCAGCTGCTACGTTTTGAGCGTTGAGCGTGTCTATTCCATACTTAAAAATAAATGGGACAGCAACGTTTAAAACCTTGGCACCAACAAGTAAACCAAGAGCTACTTTCACTCTCTTTCTAATATCTGGATCGTCCTAAAAGTACATATATCATAAATCTAGGTTCCCAATTCTGGATTAGTTAGGCATATCAAACAACTCACTTCTGGCCAAATATATCTAAGCATTGCTTTGACCATTTTCGATGCTGTAGCTGGTTCCCTATCTTTAAAATCAATGGCATCACGACTTAAACTGGATACACCTGGATGAAAACAATCTCTTTTTGGCTGACCTGACTTTCCTCCAGTAAATCCAGAAATTACTAGTGGGAACTTGACTGGAGGTACAATTGTTTTTGACTGCCATATACTCTTTTTCTTCTGAGCACGATCGATAACGTTCCCATTGCAACACTGTAAAATATTTACAAATTTTGAATGAATGTTTATACATTTTTCTTAAAAGATTATTTTCACGTTAATCGCTTTTCGCGAGAAGTCAAATTTCACTTTCTGTATTGGAACGATTCTTGTGGAAAATTAAGAAAATTTGAATCGGAAACAAAATCTTTTATTAAAACATTACAAACAAAATATAATACATATACTTATCATATACATTTTCATGATGTAACATTGACTTATAGTTTCAATTTCTGTTATTAACTACACATGTAATTACTTGATTCTGTTAATATTCCTAAATATTCCTCCACAAGATTAATTGCAATACAAAAAGATTGTGTACAGCAGTTATAGTTTTGCATATTTCTTAAATGACTTATTAATTCATTCCTTTTAAAATTCAAGATCTTTTTCGCTGTATTATACATCTGAAGAGTTTCCACTGATGTGAACGAATTACTATATATCTTTACATTCCAGTGTTCTTTTTGTAATGTTGTATTTAAAATAAACAACGTGCAACTGGCATTGTAACTTAAACCTTCGCGCGTGAATGCCATATTTTCTTGTAAATTATTGGACAGAATAAAATCGAATTTAACCTTGGGAATGTTAAAACAAGCTTGTACGTCAAAAATATTAAAATAAATTTCATCCAATCTATTGTTTGGAATGAAGAAACCATAATGAACATATAATTTCAAGCTATTGTGTGACCCGTAATTGATAAAAACTTGTGATCCCTTGCTAAATGATTTTAATGTTGTAATCTCATAAAATTGTCTTTTCTTGTCATCTGTAATTAAAGATGCATGTACAGCAGTATCGATATCGTGATTAAAAAGATCTAAAAATGGTGCTAAGGCCAAATTATTGGGTTGTTTTATATTGATGGTAACATGTTTTGTTTCTATCTGTTCCATATCAATATATATAGCTCTTGTATTTACAATGTAATATGCCCATTTGTATCTTTCGAATGTCAATATGTTTTTCAAATCCATATTACAGTGATTACAGTAACCAGCCTTGTTCGAACCACTTACTGACCTAATTAATAACTGAAAGTCTTTTTCAACTTTATGATGTTCGTTCATGTAATCTATAATAGCTGCTGGTAACAAACTCTTTTCTTTCTGTGTACAAAAATCTGGGTTCGTTAAAACCTGAGGAAGACTGTTTATATAATAATACCATTTAGACGTACTATTTAAATGCGATTCATATAACAGGAACACCGATAGCACACATTGTGCGCTATATAATTTATCTTTTAAAAAAATAAAATTAATATCGCTTTGATATACTGTAGTAGTTGTTATTAGCATTTTGTATGGTACTCTGATTAGTGGTTCATTGATGTTAATGTCTTTTAACGTTTTCAAGCCTCTACCGGTAATAGGAAAATCGAACGGAATTAAATGGTCGATCGATAGACAATTATTCGTTAATAGCCAAGATTTTAGATGTGTCAAATTTTTATCTCCTTCGTCTGCCAATTCTTTGGCAGTTAGTCTCTTCTTTTGACGACGTATTCTTGCTGTTCTACCCATTACGTATATATCTGTAGAAGCGTTAAACGGATATCTTGAGATAAATCATTTTTTGTTGTTAGCTATATTCAATTATTCTTTATTAGAATTATTGTTATGTTAACGACGAAGGATTCTTATCATTCGTTATCAGTGTGAAACGTTTTTAATGACCTAATTAAAGGTAGTAAATAACAGAAAGTAGTTAATCACACTGTTACGAATCTGCAAAATTAACATTTAAATAACATATATATAAAATTATGTAAGAAGAATTACCCTAACTCCAACAGCCGAAAATATTGGGTTAAATGTCGAAACGCGAAGGAAACCTCCCTCGGTACAAATCTTTTGTCTTCGTGATTTAAATGAGCATGTCGTATATAACCTGACCCAAAATTTCCTTTCGTTACGTCCAAGGCATTGTAGGCGGCGACATAAAACAATGCTTAACATTCTATCAGAAATATTTATTCACAAATGAAGATATAAAAATGAAATTCACAAATTAGGTTAGTGGATCATGGTACGGGCACTACTATCACCCTACGAGAGTGCATATCTATATTAGCAGTAATAGCATAGCGGTGCTATTCATTCCAGTGACGGTATGTTGGCGCTTTTCGCGCGCATGCGCGAGTTTTGTCAGGGACGTCTCTACGTCCGAAATTTGTGGGGAGCTGTTGAGGCGAAAGTAGTGGGAGACTATCCGGCTATACCCTTTTGCGAAATTAGCGGGGCGTCCAAGTTACCCGATTTTCGTACTTCACTGAGGCCGGCTGAGGCTAAAATCGTCGCGCATGCGCGCGAAAAGCGCCAACAATACCATCACTGATTCATTCTCATCCGCGTCGCTATGGAAACCGCGTGACGCTAAGGAGGCAGCCATGATAAACATGATAATACTTTTGTCAGTGTTACCACAAAAAAAAACTTTCCCCGCGCAGACGTTGGTAACACTGATAAATATCCTAAAAGGAATTTCTTACGGAATATTCTTATGTAGAATTAATTTTCTGTTTTCAATCAAGAGAAACTCTCAAAAAATCAATTTATGTTCGAATAACATAGGTTTCAATAATGCTTATTTGAATATATCATCAAAGATAGATTGTATAAATGCTTGCGAGGGTAAACGCGTTGAATAGACTACTTAAAAAAATAGGTTTTATTTGTCACAGTATTACAAATACGTTTTCAATATATTATAAATTATAGAGAGTATTTGGTATACGAATACTTGATAAATTTGCGTACAGGTAAAATAGAGACAAGAACCGTACGATTGCATACTTCTTTTTCATTGATACAAAGTTCTTTGAAACGTACAAATATTGTTTTGCTATTGTCCGTGTATCGCATAATATATACTTACACAATGTATTTGAAAAGCGGCGCTATACATTGCCTATAATCTTTCGGTTCTTTGAAAAAGTAAATTTTCGTTAGTCAATAAATAATAAAACTCACTGTAGAAATTTTATAAAATTTTAAATAACACGTTTCGGATCGTCTAAATTATTGTATATTAGCTAGAATAAATAAATTTGTAAATTCGTGGTACTTGCATGTCCGAATAAAATTCTAGTTTTACGAATGTAATAAAAAGATCGGCGTAAATCTAATCGTTTATACTTAAAATTCGATCAAATTCACTTCTCTCGTCACTGTGTTTATAGCTGTTGACGTTACAACCGAAGTTGTGAAGGAACGTACATGAGATCGGAAAGTTGACCCAGTTTCCCATGCCTCGTCTCTAACGGTACCTTGATTCCTTGGATACATAAGCAAGGGATCTTTTCCCGTTTTCTTGCACAACGTTTCTTGAAGCACTATCAACCGTGATCTCCAATATTCGTAGCTGGCTCGCTTCAACGCGTTCACCCATTGTTCTACTTGAGACTCCGAACGTCCACTCAACACGTGTCTTTTGTCGTGCTCGTCGCGAAATGCTATACTAAATGCGAATACTCCTCCAGATGTGCTGTCGATATTAATACTATAGTTCTCTAAAACAATTACCCCAGCAGGCTGTCTGGTGTCGATTTGTCCTAGTTCGTTGATATTAAAATAGAATAGTAGATTGCATCTTAATTTAAACCATTTCTCTTTGAATCCTAGAAAACATAATATCTAAGATAGAAAAAATTCAGAGAACATTAGCATCAAGGTTTCTTGAACAGTTATATTTATAAATAGACAGTGGATACAAGAATAAAACGCACAAAGATATCCTCTGTCTAGTTATAGGTTAACGAGCACATCAAATTGAACATTAATCGATTGATGAGAGCCATTAAGTAAACTAACCTGATTTGTGCGCTCGTTTATGATTTAAACGACCTTCTAGATCAGCTGGACCACTGCTTGCCTCCGCAAGTTCTTTCTCATTAAATTTCATGATACTACAGAGAATTATTTACAATATCCTGCGTAATAGAAATGCTATCGCACGGTCGTCAAATCTATATAATTCATTGTTGGTCGTGTCCACTATATTCGTTATAAAAGTTTCGCTATAATCTTCGAGCTCACTGGCAACATCGAACGCTCCAATCCACTGTTACGTGCTTCATTTCTATTCGCTTCAACAGTATCAACATTTTCTTTGTAATCTATCTTCAATAAACATTTTTCGTTACACTGTCGTTTTGCAATTACACATGCTGATACGACGAATACTTGCGCGTAACATAAACATCAACTACAAAGCTTACAGAACATAGCAGTGAAATTTTGAAACAGCGCGTTTCGCGTACAGCAGTCTGTGAAACACGCACATTCGTCTTTAAAAAAGTTGATGATAATAGCTAATCAATATTATTAAAAACACTCCTCGCTTTGTACAGACTCTCGTGGATCAAGTATATATAAACGTTACATCTATTGGATTTTAATTACCGTAGATTTACAGAAATGAAGAACAATGCGGTTTTATGTAAACAAGATTGGTCAGCCTGCGAGATGGATACGTATTCTATTTCATGCTGTTCGTTCACATATACAAAGGATTGCAAGTGTCAACTAGACAAATTGTCTGTCAAAATTTAATGAACTTGTAAAATCCATTTGTTTACGAATGGATGGTTTACCTTGGTGTTTACTATTTACGAATTTAGTTTGCCAGATAAATACATGCTGAGTTACATAAGTAAGCGAAGTTCACTGTACAGTGGTGATCTACAATTGTTTTTCAAATAATTAAGTAATGGGATCGTTAACCAGTCGACAGAACGCTGGTGTAGAGGAAGTTGATATCGTTTCGAATCATGCATACAAATATCCTCCTCGTTCGGGTTTGTATTCAACCAGCAAACATTACAATTGAAAATTTTATAAGAAAAAATGCGAACATGAAAATAAATGAATTTGTACTTTAATTAATTGTCAAGTATTCATTTTATACATTTCTATCTGAGAATACACAATTTATCGGATAATCATTTTTTATTAGGAAGCTACTTTGGTAGCCATTTCATCATGGGTGGCGAGAGGTTCGATACACCTCAACCAGAAGCATATTTATTCGGAGAAAATGCTGACTTGAACTTTCTAGGAAGCAGACCCACACCTGTAAGATATACAATATTCAATCGTTACAGCAAACCGTATGGAAAGTAATGTCTCGAAATGTAATATTTGTTTTAGTTTCCGTATCCTCCTCCGCAAGCCAACGATCCCACTAAAACATTGAAAAGTTTAGTAAATATAAGAAGGGAATCGTTGAGATTAGTTCGTAGCGTCGATCAAACTTCTGCTTCGCCGCAGTGCCACAATTTAAAGCACTACAGTGACGGTGATGTTGATAAAAAATCAAGCCGTTATAATATCGAATTCACATTCGATTGCGATGTACGATGTGCAATTACATTATATTACTTCTGCACCGAAGAGGTCACGACAAAGGGTGTTACGTATGTATTATTTTCATATTATATATACACAACGAATTTAAAGAATTAATAACAAGAATGGATAGGTGTAATTTAAAGCAGTAAAAATATTCGAAGAATTAACTCGTGCGTGATGTACCTTTTGATTATTTACAGCTATACACCGAGAGATCCTTCAATGAATTCTGAAACGTTCTATTACAAAAAAGGTGCGAATCAATTATTTTCAAAATCGTCGCATGTTTTCGATCCATTAGCGTACAACGAAGAGGATTTATTATACAATGCTGATAGGGAAGTATGTAGCTTCGCAAAATACGTTTATTCTATGTTCTTGTATCTCTTGAATTATTGTATAATAATAGCTGGTAATTATTCATAGATAATACCAATAGCAATCCATTGTGTGGCAGAAGAGGGTTCGGATGAACCGAAACAATCTCATACAACGATTGCCGTTGTCGAAAAACATTCGGACGGAACGTACGTATTAAAAGCGCTGAAACAAAAGCTGTATGTCGATGGTCTTTGTTATTTGCTTCAAGAAATCTATGGCATAGAAAATAAAAATGCTGAAAATGCAAAGGTGTGTATTCTATTGAATTTCATTCACTCTCTTTAATTATTATTACTGATCAAGTCGATATTTATTTTGTAGCAGCAAGGTAGCGACGAAGATACAGATGATAATGGCTCGGAATGCGTTATTTGTATGTACGATGTGCGAGACACATTAATATTACCATGTAGACATTTGTGCCTATGTTATGGTTGTGCTGATTCGCTTAGATACCAAGCCAACAATTGTCCCATATGTCGCGCTCCTTTTAGAGCTCTTTTGCAGATCAAAGCTCTACAAAGGGCAACTGGAGCTGTAACATCAAATCCTCCATTACCAGAGGTCAATATTTGTTATTAAAAATTTGAATAAATTCCGTTATGTTAAACTAATCAAATGATAAATTTTTAGGGAAGCTGTGAAAACATTCCATCTGGTTACGAGGCTGTATCATTAATAGAAGCTTTAAACGGTCCATATATTCAAAGAACTGCTATTCTTGCTCCAGAATCTCCGGATACACCTGATACAGATACAGCTAGCGCGATTCAAGCAGCTGAAGCATTAAACAGGTAAAACCCTTGATAAACTATATATTTTCTTTAGTGATTTATTATTATTTAATAGATCTGTTGAACGTACGCCTGTATTGAAACATGCGTCTTCAAAGGAAGTAGATACATCTGCTAGATCAAGCAGTACTACGTGTCCTACTCCAGAGTTTCGAATGTCTGTTTTATTGGCTAGAGATGAGCATTCAGGTTCGCAGAAAGACCTTCGTGCTCGATCGCCTGCGATAATTAAATGTGGTAGACAGATAAGTGGAAAGTCCTCCTTAAGATCTCGGGATACTCTTAGACTTGTTAACGAGAAGCAACCTGTTTCACTTTACGAGGTAATTTTTGTCGTGTTGTAAATTAATACTTTTCCTTATGTAATTCCTTATGTCCGTGTATCGGCTAAGTAAATCGATATTCACAGGGACAAGGACAAGACGAAGATAGCGAAGCAGAGAAACTATCTCCTTTATTGGATGCAGCGACTAGTACGGAAGCACTTGATACTCATAGTCATAGAATATGTGACATAGACGGTGACGACGAGATTCAAAACACAGAAAATGAGAATGATACCGATGCTACATGCCATCATCATTAAAGAAATATTGAATATGTAAAAACATTTAATCGTATCTGTTTTAACATATATATATACATTTAATTTAATTGCTTTTTGTAATATAAAATTGCCTATATTTCGATCAAATATAATTTTACATTGTAAATAATACATTATTACTTATGAATTGGATAAGATTGAAACTTGTTTTTCGTTTCTTTGATACAAGTAATAAAAATTACTATTTATTATATTATGCGTATACTTTCATTTCAACTATATAGGGAACTTATAGACTTGTAGGGAAGCGTGATCTCCACGTGGAAGATGTGTAACAAAATGAATACCATAGAGATGTTTATGTATAATTTCTTTAATGAAATTGAAATCCAAAAGTTCATTTGTTCTTTAAACAACAGCAAGTAATTTTCTGAATTTCTTCCATTCGTCCAAAGGTCCATGCTCAGGCAGATACTTGACATTGCAACCATCCGGAGCAAGACGACCACCTGCTTTAAGGTCTTCGTATTCGGCACGATCGTATTTTGTAAATCCCCATTTCTTGGAGACATAAATTTTCTGACGACCAGGGAACTTGAATTTAGCACGACGTAGAGCTTCCACGACGGCAGCCTTATGACGATCCGACGAACGTACGCTCATTATGGGTTGTCCAATGTGTACTCTAGCTACTGTACCTTGAGGTTTACCAAAAGCTCCTCTCATTCCAGTTTGAAGCCTAAGGAAATTCAATTAAAATTGATTACAACACAATCACAACAATTATTCCATTTCTGTAGTATTGGTTTTTCAATTATAAGGCAAAGTATGTACATTAATGGATTTCTCGTGATATACATACCTATCAGCTCCAGCACACGATAACATTTTGTTGATGCGAATAACATGGAACGGATGAAGTCTCATTCGAATATGGAACTGATCTTTTCCAGCATTCTTCACCATGTATTTGTTCGCACAGATACGTCCCGCTTCGAGAGCTTCCGAACTAAGTTGTTCATACTCGTCGGACACTAAATGTACACATAATGGAAAATCTTCCACCGAGGCTTTCTTTTTTCCAAGATCGAAGATACGAATCTTTGGGTCAGGCACACCACGACAGAATCTTGACTTCGGGTACGGTTTGTTTTTACAATACCGATAACTGTAATAAAACGAATAAACATTTTAGACTATGGGAATAGGAATTAATATAAAAAAAAGGAGAAGAGTCTCGTGACCATTTCTAACCTAATCTACCGTTTACCAAATAGTACATGTATCGAAGTTTCACACGAAACATTAAAAAAAAAAAAAAATAAAATATTTTAATCTATTATGTTTTACTAATTTTTTATTCAAATTCCTTAATTAAATAGACATTTGATTACATACCACCTGGCTGGACGGCGCCCCATGTTGGCTGTTAATAATAAATAAAAAATGTTAGTTCAATATTTCATAAAACAGTTGTAAAAATTTGGATAATAAGTCAGTTCAATGTGGAATATGTAGATGTGTAATATATATTTGGATATTTTCGGATTTTAATGAATGTAACGACAGATTACCTCGTGGTGCCGCACAATGAGAACAGGAAAGAAATTACTGCTCTGAAGTAAGAAGCGAGACACAGAGTTGTCCGAAGAGACCTCTGTGACAGAAATACGAATTACAACCCGATTACAATTATGAAGTACGATAACTATATCGTACGTTACCATTGATATACACATAGAACACTGATATATATACTATTAGTATATATATCAGTGACATAGAAGCATTTCATGTAATATGGCAACACCGTGTATAAGGAAAACATCAGTCCAATCAGCTGTTCCAATCAAAATATTCCATATTTGACTTTTATAAGATATTATATATAATATTTAATAAAGTCTAGTTGACTCGTTTACGTGTAAATTTTGTAAAAGGATTAGTATTAATTCGACACATATTTTGGATGTATATATTTTATTTAAAATTTAAAATAAAATAGTACCATAAATTTTACAAAACGAGAAACGTTACGATGAAGTATATATATACATATGTAATGCAATATCTCGAAATTAAAAGATATTCATAAACATGTGTGTGCATACAGAAACAATGGTATTGTTTTTGATATGTTCCAAATTTTTAGTTACTTTTTTTAATGTTGTCTTTCTTGTAACAGGCCAAAATGATTTCTATTTGAGACCAATGCGTAATTTTTAAATTCTGCGGTAGAATCCACTTTAACTGTGACTTGGACAATATACTATTGTTTACAACTACGCTGCACGTCATATCGTTTAATATCTTTATACTACTAACTATCTGTGGTATTATGCCATTGAAATCACAGCTATAAAATACAACAAAATTAATATCTCTATGTAACTTCCAGGATATGTGTATATGTTGTTTCTTTAGTAGTTTGTTACAAAAGTCTGCGAAGTTTTTTATCGAATCGCTCTGCACCCAATCATTATTTTTTGCTTCCCCTAAATCGAAAAGCTTTTCTCTGTGAAGCAACAGGTCGCTAGGTTCTTCTATCTTTGGGATGGAATTAGATGGGAATACCTGAGGCACAGCACCGGTTCTTAATTTTATCTTACTTTTAAATAATTTTCTGCAAGCTCCGTTACTCTCTTTTATTATTGTTTGAGATGTAATCATATCTTCCGGAAAATGTTTTGCGCAAACAACAGACCATTTACTGGGTATCCAATCCACTCTATTTATATTTTGTATCCATTTTCTCTTCAAGTTTTCGTCCTGAGGAAAGCGAAAAACTGGAGTATATTTTGCACTGCAAGTTGCATAATTACTATTGCACTTGGGTACACAACACTTATCTGGCATCTGTAACAAAAAAATATCAAAGAAATACTCTTCATAGGCCGTACAGATCCATTACAGTTTCGATTTTATTAACATGTAAATATTGAAAATGTTCAATACGAAATGAAGAGGTTATGATGTTTTTATACGTACCGTACTATTCAATTTCTGCAATTCTAACACTAATATAATAATTGTAATAAAAAAATAATTTCACTTATACATTACACACATAAACAACACTTAATATTCGCAGTAAATCTATATTATATCTACATATTACGTTTATAACATATAACATAGAGACGGCCATGATATAACGCGGAACGATTTTGCATCAATGTGTATATAATGTATGCGCAGATTTTGTTTACATGCGCGTCCGCAGATTCTTTTGACATGCCTGTGCGCAGATTTTTTTGACATCCGCGCGCCATCTCGTTGATGGAGGCCTCTGGAATTATTCGAGTGACACGATTTCCCAGTACTATCGACAGCTCTATATATTCTATAGTTCTACAGAGAGCAGTGTATGATATGTACTATGCGGTATTGAAAATTTCGTCAACAACGAAATAATGATAATTAAATCAATTTATCATTAATTGTGCTCCAAAGAACAAGCATCGCTTCATCATGACTATAGTGGAATATGTACAGACATTGTCTGACAATCCTTATTTTGGAGCTGGCTTTGGTCTCTTTGGGTTAGGAGCCGGTGCAGCTCTGTTGCGTAAAGGAATGCAAGCGGGAATGATATTCTTTAGGTAATATTTCTCCGATGATAATGTTCAAAACAAATACTTCTCGATTTGAAATCTCTTAATTTTATGATTGTCAAATTTAGGCGACATTACATGATCACTTTGGAGGTTCCGTGTCGCGACAAAAGCTACCAGTGGGTGTTGCAATGGATCACGTATAAGGGTGCAAGAGAAACGCAACACCTCTCGGTTGAAACAAGTTTCGAGCAAAGAGAAACAGGTCACATAAAAACTAGATATGATTTCATACCAAGTATTGGAACTCATTTCATTAGGTTAGAAATAAGAGTACTTATTTTGTTACTTTGTTTCACAATAACAAGTATGAGATCGTAACCATCTGTTTCAAGATTTACAGAGAGCAGCGGATGTTTATAATTTCTGTTTCGAAACTCGTAGGTACAAAGGGAATTGGATAAGAGTGGAACGTACGAGGGAGCAACAGACATTAGACATACAAATGGGCATACCGTGGGAAACCGTACAATTGACGGCGTTCGGGAGAGACAGAAACATATATTTCAATATTCTGGAAGAGGGTAAGATTGCCTGTGTACATGCGATTACGATGTAACAGAGTTTAACTCGAAATTTGTCCATCGCAGCAAGACAAATGGCATTGAAGCAGCACGAAGGCAAGACAATAATGTATACTGCTTTGGGAAATGAATGGAGACCATTTGGACATCCGAAGAAAAGAAGACCACTGGATTCCGTTGTGTTGGATGTTGGTATCGCCGATAAAATACTGAACGACTGTCGCGAATTTATAAATAATTCTGCATGGTATAGTGATCGTGGTATGTCACCAATGATAGAATGTAGAAAGAGAATCGACGATAAGATAAAATTTTAAAATTTAAAATTTTAAAGGCATTCCATATCGGCGAGGATATTTGTTGCACGGCCCTCCTGGTTGCGGGAAATCGTCATTTATTACCGCACTAGCCGGAGAATTGGAACGCGGAATTTGCGTGTTAAATTTGTCGGAGCGAGGCTTAACGGATGACAGATTGAATCATCTGCTTGCTATGGCTCCTCAACAATCTATTATACTTCTAGAAGACATTGACGCTGCATTTGCTAGTAGAGAAGAGAGTAAAGCGGGTGAGATGTAAACTTAATGGGGTAGACTCGTTTCCAGAAATTCTCATTTCTTGATAATGGAAAGATGGGCTTTTTCAGTAGTCAAAAACAGTCAATAAAAGGTCAATCTCGGCCGCAATCACCCTGAAAACTACTATTTACGTTTGTGCATTATCGAGAAATAAGAAGGTGCATCCCGCACCTTTGCAACCCTGAAAACAGTTTCTCATTGTTCTCAATGTATTTTCATTGCAGTTAAAGCTGCATACGACGGCTTGAACAGAGTAACGTTCAGTGGTTTATTAAATTGTCTGGATGGCGTTGCTTCCACAGAGGCAAGAATTCTGTTCATGACAACCAACTACTTGGAAAGATTAGATCCTGCATTAGTTAGACCAGGAAGAGTGGACGTAAAAGAATACATAGGTACGAATATAAAGCGTTGTTACATTTCAAGGGGACATATAAATATAAGTTTACCAGTAACAACGTGTACTAACTGTGCATTCGATTTCAGGTTGGTGTACTACTACACAAGTGGAACAAATGTTTCTACGATTTTATAAAAGCAACGTGGATCAGGCGAGTGAGATTGCTAAGAAATTCAGTGAAGAAGTACTGTCGCAAAAGAGGAACGTTAGCCCTGCACAAATTCAAGGATTTTTCATGTTCTATAAGAACGATCCACACGACATGTTGAAGAATATTTCACATATATGGGAACTTACGTGATAGAGTCAATTGGTCGGTACAATGATTACGACTACGATGAGATTAGCATTATTGGGTTCAGCATGAAACTGGGGAACAAACTGAATCGAATAAAACAGTTTGCCTGTTTGTACGTAAACAACGGTATAGAAAAGAAAGAAAAAGAGTAGTAATATTTACAGACTACTTGGAGCCACATGTTTGTATTGATAATGCCGCTCAAGCATATTCGTTCAGTCATGGTTTTCCATATTTTCAATTTCTATGATACAAACTTAATAGAGATGTCGTACAAAATTTCTTGGTTTTCGCATTGTTCACTTTAATTATCACGTGTACCATTGACATTGTTATATTTTGACTGTGACGATCCGAAGACAAAATACATGATAGCAAAATAAACATTGTATAATTTGTTTTTTATTCTCGGTAATATATATCCTTGACTGCATATATATTTATATCTGTGTATCTATATACATAATTCCTCACGTTCATTTGAATCCATTCAAATTTGTTTAAACCGACGACGTGCTTTGATTGAATCAAACGGTCAAATAAAGATATATACTTTATCTTAATAGACGATACGTCGAACTACGTTGATGTAACGTAATTTGAATTCCTAAAAAATATATTAATACGATCTTTGCGTCGTTTACTCACCACATTGTATGTTTAAAACTCCATGCTTCGTTTGATCGGAATGAAACGAAATGTTCGAAAATTATCATGCATCTGTGATCGCAGGTTCGCTGATTCGATCGAGTGATTAGATTTAGCGGGCCAACGAATGCTACTACGAACTGTAGCAAAATTGCTTGGTCACTCGTGTCCGAATGCAAACGTTTCACTCAACTGATCATTTGTTAACGCTGATTCTCCGTCTTCGATACTTAAAAACTCCATATGTAGGGTTCGTAGTTCAAGGGATCCGGTTGTTCCATACCGTGTCCAGCGTGATTGTTGCTCCCGACCATGCAGGATGCATAAGCGACTCCTGTATTCCCTTGTCCGGAAACTGGTGGCACGATACTCGGTGCTAGCCGACAATCCGGTCTTTGCTGCATCATAGGACCCATCGGCTGTATCGTTTGAGGCGCAGACGGATGTGGCCCACCTGGTGGCGGCGGTGGTTGCGATTGAACAAGCGCGGGACCAGTTGCAGAGATATTGTGGACAGGTTGCAATATATTAGGGCCTGAAACATAGTTCGCCACTGAACAGTGGATTTCCAAAGTTATTCGCTTTTCTTCCCAAGGAATCGTTCTATCAAATTCAAGGAAGATCAGACAATTTTAATCTTACTTGTCGTCGAATTATGGAAAGGTAAAGGTTGTTCCGGTACAATATTCGTTGGCGGTGCAATCATTTTTGTCGTAGCGCAATCGATCTTTTTCTTCTTGGAAGATATTCTTTTTTGTGTATTGCACGAAGATTGATCGCGCTTTTTATTACCGATCGACTTCTTTTTCCTTTCACCGGGAATTTTCGGTTTGTTTGGTCGATTTCCACTGGGCTGCCAGAGATGTACCGTGTGAACAGCATTGCCTTCCCTGAAACAACAATTAAATGCTTTCGATCATCGATTTCGATTGAGGTGTACGATCGTACGTTATAATTTTCCGTGCACCGACCCTTGTTTCTTCCCAAGCTTCCAACTATGGATACCAGCCTTGTGAAGCCTCTCTCTGATAGTGTCCACGCTACATTTTAATCCGAGAGCGGGCGCAACGTGTTTGGCTGCGGTCAAAGGCTGCTGAGTAGCCATCGCGACGATGGCTTCATCTTGTTCTTTGGTTGTAATTCGACGTCGACCCTTTCTCTCCTTCGTTTGTACATTCCCTTCTTTGTGCCATCGTTCTAACCATCTTTTAACGGTACGTTCCTATTTAATAATGAGCATTGCGTATACGGCTACTATCCACGACGGTCTTAAATACGTGAATCCAGCAAGACGAACATGTTCCTTCTTACCGATCTGTCGATTGCCAGCGCGATAGACAACGTGGACAAGCCAGCCTCGGACATGCCGATCATACGATTTCGAATTTCGACGCTGGTTTCCAATGTTCCTTTCGCTTTCCCGCCTTTCTTTTTCTTTTTCTGTAAATCGCTTTTCTCGTTACCATTTCTTGAATGTTTCTTCTGATTATGGTCGGGTTCCCCGCCAGAAGACTGATCGCTATCTTGAGAACCACAAGTATTAGAACTATCAGAATTCAGGTTTGGATTACTTTGCGAATGAACTAGTTGCGTATGTAAATGATCCTGATGTTGTTGTTGTTGCTGTTGGACTCGACGTACCACGTCGAGCTGTCGCTGCTGTTCGTGATCCAGATTGTGCGATTCGTCCGAAATCGTCTGTTGCACTTGTTGCATATGGTGTTGCTGTTCTTGCCGAGTGCGCAATTCTTGAAGCTGCTGCGGCAACGATTGTTCATGAGGTATCGCGTCGGGTTGACTCTGAACATTCGAAAAGGTCCGATAATGATACGTGTAACCATGTAAGGGGTGAGTGACGCAAATTACGGACCTGCGGATAATGGTGTGTCCCCTGTACTAAATCTAACGGCCAACTTTGCGAGATATTCAAACCGGAATGCTGATAAACAGGCTGCGGCTGTTGAACCAGACTCAACGGATTACCAAATTCCGTTTGACTCGGAGGTAAAGGGTGGGACGGCGCTTGCATATCGTTGGCTTGCGGTTGAGAAGCATTCTCTTGCGCGAATACAAACTGTTGCTGTTCGGCTGGTTCCTTTACATTTTCTATTAGCGTAATATCTCCAACGTATACGGGTTTGTCCCTGATTTTCCGAGAAGAACTTTTCTTTTTAACGGTGCCGCTCTTATCGTTTCTACTAGAATCTTTGGAAGACTTTTTCTTTCCCAATTGCGTTCCGGTGGGCCTCCACACGGGCTGTTGAATAGCTGAACCACCCGTGTCTCTGCGAACGCGGAAATCAATTAGTAGAAAATCTATGCAGATCGTACATGAAATGAAATTACAAAATATACCCAAGGGGAATTCTTTGCATATATTTTCGCGATGGACTCCAGTTGTGTATTCCAGCTTTGTGTAACCTTTCCCTTATGGTGTCTACCGAACAGGTAAGCCCCAAAGCAGGGAGAACAGCCTTGGCGGCTGTTATCGGTGTCTGCGTAGCTAATTTTACTATAGCTTCGTCTTGTTCAGATGTCGTGGCTCGTTTTCGTCCGCACCGTTCTCTCGTTTCCACGGTGCCTTCTTTGTCAAATCTGTTCAACCACCTCTTTACGGTACGTTGCTGAAACATAGAAGAAGTTGAAAGTGAAAGTAGCATTAATTGACAATCTTTAGAATACACTCACCGAACAATTTACAGCTGCAGCAATTTCCCGTAAGCCTAAACCAGCCTCGTACATTCCCACCATACGATTTCTTAGTTCCGGTGTTGTTTCGTGCACTCCTCTCGTTTTCCCCATCTCTGCTCAACTATAAATCGACTTACCGAGATGGAAGAACGGCGAAACGGAACCGTGAACGATTTGAAATTCTACGCGAAAACTGACGTATAAAAAGAATAGACCACGTGACAATGGCAGTACTCTATCAGAAAGTTTCCGAAAATTGTCATTACTCTAATGTCATCATACTTTCCGTCTATCGCGGAATCTTCGTACCGGTACGACCCACCAAGTCATCCTATTCGGCAATCGAGGTTTCACTGCGAATCGCAAACGCTTTCCAAGCAATATTGTTTCTTCTTCGTTTTTGACATTATGCCGTGTCGAGATAGCCTAGGACGGACCGTGGATCGTTGGCGTCGATGGAATTTAATTGCCTCGTTCGTCCTGCTCGGTTCTCATCGAAACTTTCACCACGGAGGGTTTCTTCGCCGGTGAATCGTTCAAAAGGACGAATAAGATGTCATATTTTCACCCACAAGACACCTTGCGAGAATCGTTTTGCTCGAAATGCTCTTGTTCCAGGAAAATACTGTAGTCAATACAACTTCGGCTGTACAGTCCGTCGAAATTCTTTTGTCCACGGCTCCTTTCTCGACGAACTTTTCGCATCCGTCTAGACGTTGCTGTCGAGCGATTTTTCCACGATGAAAAACACTCGACGAACCATCGTCGAGTCGTAAAGATACTCCGTTTCAATTCGAAACAGTACGTGCCGAAAAGTATCGAGACAACGTTTCGCTGCCGTCAATTTTAATTCGGTTGACTGTACCATGTCGTCGACCGTACGAAGATACATATGTACCTAAATACAAAGTATATCTATCAAAATCTACTTTGCAAGGAAGATGCGGGATCGAACGAACATAAGAAATATATTATCGCACGAGTGCATCGAAAGTACATTCGAAATAACGTAACATTCGTTCGTTCCCGGATAGTAAATCTCATTCCATTTATTTACTACACATATATCATCGAAAAGTACAATTGAGGTTATGTCGAACGAAGACTATTTCGTTCGGTCATTCGTTCGTTTCGACGAAATAATATTGCTTCCTCAAATGTCGGTCCTGCGAATCGATATTTGTTGCGAGTTTGATTCGGCAATTTGAATTTCGACGCGATCGATGCGAAGCTGGTCAATAGTTTTAAAAGACGACTGTATACTTGTGTTCGCACTCATACAGATGCAATCTGTCTGGCTGTTCCATATGTACATGAATTTTTCCCGCTTCTACGAAGCCGATGGAACCACGCTCATTCAAAAAACTATTTGATAAAGGACTCTTCGTATCTGAACTCGAACTGTTTACGTGTATTGCAATTTTAAATAATACGAGGTAACGTTATGCTGTATACAAGTGTTGATTCATGAACAAAATTATCTGTTAAACTTTAAACAATGCGTATATGTATGTACAAGCCTTCGAAATGGCTCTCCAAAAACGTGGATCGTTCGTTTCAGCTAATAAAGGGAGAATTAAGAGGATTAATGTCCAGAATATATAATTGAGAGGAGGAAAGATGTTTAATTATTCAGTGATTCAAATCGTGCATATATATTTTGATTTTGTTGTTTATGCCGCCCCCGTACGGCTGCTTCTCTGTATCATAGCAAAACGAGTTCGAATGGGCCTATGTTCACCGATAAGGGTTAGCGAAAATGTCAGTAGCTCTGAAAACTTGTAAATTTTCTCGATAGATATGACAGATGGAAAGCACACGGAATAGTTTCGGCAATAATCGGTAGAGAACGAGGTTATGGTCGTCCTGTGACCGTAGTCATCCTACAGCGTCGCGGAATTAATGGCAACGGAACAAGGCACTTGAATCGGCCTCGGTAGAGGGTTGCCGGGTCTCGTAACTGTCGTAAAGCAGCCGTAACATCCGCCAATCAAATCTACGTTTAGACACGTTTATGCACCCTGGCCTAGAAACAAAAGCTTTGTCCGTCCTCTACTTCGTTTTCGTTTTAAGTTTGGTCCGACCGACGCGAGACACGGGGCAACAAGTAGGATGATAAGATTCGTCGCGCGGCTCGATTGCGGCCGTTGATCGAGCAAATATTTTCGATGCGAATTGGTGTCGAGAGGTCCACGCGTGTCGACGGTTGCGATACATCTGTGTGCAGGTCTGGTTCGCGGCGGTGCTTCAAGCGGATTTGATTCAGTCGCGCCCTCGCGTTTGCCGTTTCCCAGCGAGAGTAGCTCTTCGACTCTGAATCCGACAACGCGCGCCACTCGCTCCAGCAGACCACCACCCCCGTTCGGACCCGGAATCCGGTGCCCGGAACCAATCTGAATAGTGCTGCCTTTGCCGTGTAGAGATCACAGCGAAATCCGACGGAACCTTCGCCGTTTCTCCTGACCCACCTCCAGTCAAATCTCGACCCTGCGCGCGGTCTCGAATCCTTCCTGGCTCTTCCCATTCCTATTCGATATCGCGTTTTCCAACCGGAGATCGATCGCTCGTCGGCCTCGACGAGAACGGAACAGGACAACGCGATCGAGCGCTAGTCATGAGGCTCTTCGTAATCCTCCCTCTGTTAGCTCTCTACTTGGGCCAGCCGGGAATCGTTCATTCCGAGGTACGTAGATGCAACAACGTTTTTACACCTGTTCGATCCAAGTATTCTCTCGTCTATTTCTCTTTCTCTTCTATCTCTCGTTTTCTTTTCCTCCCGCTCACGCGCGAGACCGTGGTTCGATGGAAAAAATCAAATTTCGGAATTTAAAGCCATTTTCAATCGATTCTTCTGCCTGGTGAAAATGTATAGATTATTTAAATAATTCTTGTTACAAGACTGTAAATTAATGTGTCAACGAGTAAAGCATAATTCAGAGGAGCTTTGTAATATTTTTTTCGAGGAATATTCACTGTTGAAGAAATAATATATATTTATATATATATATGTATATAATCGATGAAATCGTAAATAATTGCTGTTTTAGATTTAGGTACGTGTTAATCGATTATGCCGTTCGCGATTAATTCCAATGGGTTGCCGCCATTTATCAGATAGCAATCGAGCGTAGAAGAATAATCGATAGAGGTCGAGGAGTGAGAGTCGATACCGATCTCGCGGGTTATTCGAACGATTCGGAAAAAGATCCTTTTAAAATCGAGAACTGACGATGAGAGATTGATCAATATATATATATATTTAATTATATATATCGAATATCATAAAATTTTTTAATGCAAAATATACTCATGCCAATATATTGTTCGATTTCGAATTTTTTGTACTTTTGTCTCTCATCGTACCCTTCAGAACATCCTTAAAATCGAGGGTATTTTGTAGAAACGGCCGAGCTTTGTCTCTGACAAGATGATCGCGAAAGCGGCAAGCGTGGTGAACGCTTGCCAAACGCAGACTGATGTGGCTACAGGTATTCACGATCCGATCATTATGTTCCATTCGATTTTATGCGCAGCAATCGAACAAAGATCTCGTTTTCGTTTCAGTGGATATTGAGGCGGTTAGGAATGGGATATGGCCGGAATCGCGACCACTCAAGGTAAGCAATAACGCTTTTGTCCACTACCTTTGCACTCCTCCGACATTTTAAAAAATTTATCCCCTGAAGGGATGAAACAGGGTTGCAATGTTTGTATGAGGAATATTTTGTTCGCGTTTGAAACGATGGAATTCACTGATCGATTTATTGTTCTTTTGTTTTATGGCACAGTGTTACATGTACTGCCTCTGGGAGCAATTCGGCCTGGTCGACGATAAGAGGGACCTGAGTTTAAACGGTATGCTCACGTTTTTCCACAGGATACCAGCATACAGAACGGAAGTCCAAAGAGCGATCAGGACGTGCAAGGGGCTCGGTAAATATTTTGGTATCTACCGTGTATTTGATATTTTTCTATTCTCGTTTTCTCGATCGACGCGCCCGTAAAATTCGCCAGAGCCTATGCTATACGCCGTGGGTCTTTTTTTTACACATTGGACTCTGAAAATAAAGAAATATAATACGTCTTTGATCAATCGACGTTTGTGTAAATTTCAAGTGGGAAGCTGCGTATCGATTCTAACAGTAATGCAAATAGAAGTGTTGTTTATATTTGTGTGATATGTCGCGAGTACGTGTATGCAATTGCTTGGTAACCGCTTTTCAACGCTTCCGATTGGACGCGATCGATCGAGTTCGGTGGAGCCGCGGCGCGTTAATTTCGAACGATCATTTTTTTATCCCCAGCGGAAGGAGACAACTGCGAATACGCGTACGCGTTCAACAAATGTTACGCTGTATTATCTCCACGGGTGAGTGGTGTTAATTAATTTCTTTAAATATTATATAAAATTAGAATTATTAAATTCATTCCCATTATCTTAATATTTCGATCGAGATAAAAATTGCTTATATTAACAAGAAACATCGATTTATTCTCATTTTTCAGACTTACTACCTGTTTTAACGAATTCCACGCGAAATGGGAGAAGAAAGAAACCAGGAGGACGCGAACTTGGAGGAACTATTTCGTGGTCGCATTCGTCCGGCGCGTTGCCATTCGACAACCTGCCGGCTCGTTTTCCGTTTTATCGTCTGTCGAAACGACAGCCGTTTCCATGTAATCCCATAACCGTTTCGTACGTGATCATAATAAAAGAAAAGTCTGAATTTTATCAGGAGTATACGATGATCGAGTAGTGCGAAGTCGAGTCGAAAATTTCAAGGTTTGATCGCCTAAGCGTCGAATTGATCAAAACTTCCGACGCTGGATGGACTGCTCCAATTGTCGATCGAGGTCGTGTACGAACGTGACCGCGCTTTAGAAATAGAACGAGCGGGTTACTGCGATTCGTTGATTGATTAATCGCGTATCAAAGCGTGTAAATTACTCGAGGGTGGGTCGCGCATTCAGCGAGAACTCGTGGCTCGTGGCTTGATCCTGATCCCAATCTCGATCGACGCGACGCGGCGTAAAGTGGCACGATACGATGCGAAGCAGAACAGAGATGAGGAGAGCAATTTATCGTCGAGACTCGTCGTCGTAATCGATCCAGCGTCAAACACTTATTGCGAACAACTACCCATGATCTATTGTTGTAGCACATTTTTCAATAGCAATGGCAATTTCAAATATTTCAATGATAATAACTGGACAGCAGATTTTCTGCATTTTTTTTAACAAAAATTAGTAGGTGTTATTTAAAACAGTAACATTAGAACATTAGAAGACAGCGGATTTTCTACATTTTTTTTTTAACAAAAATTAGTAGGCGTTATTTAAAACAGTAAATAAATTTCCATTCCGCTCCAGTTTGTTACAATTCAGAAAAAAAATTTGATTTCGCATAAAGATTCGCTGTCTAATAATAACAGTTTTGTATTAAACAACATGTTTCTGGATTATTGTTCAGAGGTCTCTTGATCTTCGGTTTACCTATGATTTCGCGCGACGCCGTAATTCGATACAAAGTCTTTTAAAGCGGCAACCGAGTAATTAGAAGTAATCGGGACTTTTAATAAACGACAGATGGCACGCGAAGAGGAAGTTGGCTAAACGTTTCGATTAGTATACCATAGTTATTTACGTCGACAATTACCCTTATTCTGTGAGCAGGAAAATCTTGGATTTCCGCTTCGATAACCGATTATTAATTTCCACTTATCGCTAAAAATCAGCGTACATATTCGGCTCGCCGATACAAGAGACGCTCATAATTCGTTCGGTCTTGCGCCAGTTGATTTCTTGTCTCACGAAAACTGTTTGTTCGGTTGCAACAAATATGAATGTCGCAACAGAGTTCTGTTTGATTTTGTCGTGCATCCTGATCTGTCGATTCAGTCTCGTACACGCGTATCAGGTAAGTTCAACTCCAGCAACCATAGTTCTTTTCTCGAGAGGTCCACGATAATTGTTAATTCGAACTACAGACCGATCTGGAGCAGTTCAGGGAAATGACGGCTTCCACGAGGAAACGTTGCATCGCTGAAACTAAAACTACCGCTCGTAAGTTCTTTCATTTACAGTTCTATGGGTGGATGAACGCAGAATTAGTATAAATCAAAATGTTATGGCGTTACGAGAGGGTTGTCGCAATTTTTGGTCTGTTTTATGAAGGCCTCGTTATAGGAGAATTTACTGTATTTGCAAGATCCACGTTACTAGCTAAGATTACTCGATTTCAGGAGCCATCGACGACACCGAACTCGGAGAGTTCCCGGATGATGAGAAGTTGAAGTGTTACTTCAAATGCGCTCTTGAAAAATTTGGCATGGTAAAGTTGTAGAAAAAGTCTTAAGAAAACGTTCACGTTTTCTATTCTTTCGAATGTTTCAAGTTGAACATTCCACTTCTCGCAGAAATTAAATGATTAAATTAGCACAATATTCTTTCTCAACGTTTCAATCATTTTCAAGAGAACCAAAAGTAAATCATTTAATTTCTGCTTAAAGCAATTTACGATCCAAATTATTTAACAATTCGACTTCTTGAAAAATCAAGCATCCCTCGAGACCCGAGGCTGCCGAAGAAAACGCGGTTAATATTAATTAATTCTTTTCTCGATACCACCGATTTCTTTCCTCCTGTTCGACAGATGGACAAAAAGACTGGTGAGATCAAATATAAATTACTGAAATCGGTAATACCACCACTGTACAAAGAAATCTACGCCATAATGATCGACAGCTGCACCGAAGCAAGTGAGTATCTGTACAAACTAGTTTCCACTGTTCTTCGGATTGACTGACCTATCGACTTCTAGCTGGCAAAGATAACTGCGAGAAGGCATATAATTTCGCAAAGTGTACGTACGAAGTAAATCCCGTGGTAAGTTCGAAAACCTAACCTGATAAATCTCAACGAGTTCTTCGTGTGTAACACCTATCTTGTTCATCCGGTAGGCCTTCGTAGCTGCGTGAACGATCGAAATCGTTCCGTATCATGGCGGAGATGGTACGTAATGAAACGAGCGTCTAAACGTTTCAACATTTAATCAACGATCGATTAAAAACTGTACAAAGACGCATTTGTATTGGATTCGCGTGGAATAAAATAACGGTAACCTACGAAGAACGATTGTAGTTGTACTGTAATTCTGTGAGGACCGAACGATAATTCGTTCTCTCTTAAAAATGCGATAATATATATACAATGTATGGAAACGTTGAGTGAATACCGTCTTTGAGAATGGTAACAGTGCAAAGAAAAGAAAGAAAAAGCGAAGAGACCAAAATTACGTCTTGCGCGGTTTGGTCTTTTTCTTGTTAATGTTCATAATTTGTTCCACGATGATGTCGTCCGCTCTGGGATCGATAGGCACAGCCTGTATGGGGGTTCTCGAGCTGCCAGTTGGTTTCGATCGTCTCTCGATCGACGAGCTCAGCCACGTCCAGATCTTTTCGCGGTTGAGAAACGCGAACGCGACTAGCATTATAAACGGTAACACGATCACGGACGTTTGGCTCAACTCGTTCTGGTCGATCTTCCGTTCGGCGTAGAACATCAGCTTGACGTGCTTGAACGACAAGTTCGCTTCGAAATAGAACGGCAAGTTGCGATACTTGTGCATCGACTCGGACAGCGACGACTCGAGCTGCACGAAGTACTTCCTGCCGTCGGTCTGCAACGGCGGTAGATGCACGAGGAACCCGACGTTGTAATTGTTGCCGATCTTGGTCAGCTGCTGTATCTCTAGTTTGCTGGTGTGAATCGGCGAGTCGGGCATGTCCTCCCGACATAGCTTGACTTTCAACGTGCGATAGTGTTCCGGCTGCACGGATACAACGTGTACGGAAACGTCGGTGCGCGATATCGGATGGAACGCTATCAAACGAAGCCCGCGAATGTCCTGCGAAATCTGCACCGGTATGGACTCAGGGCTGGTGCGTTGGATGTGCGCGTTCGCTTCCGCGTTCGGTTTCAGTCGAAACACGTAGGTACACTGCGGAAATTGTTTCGGTCAGAATCTAGCTCGTGATTCGTTAAGAAAATTACTCACCCTCGGTTGAAGTCCTCTGATACGGAAATTCCCGTTCTCCTCGGTGGTCGTTTCTTCTTGAAGATTACCGCAGTCGGCCTGCCCTTGCACCTCCATTAATAGACCGGCTTCCGGTTTCCCGTTCAAAGACGTTACGGATCCGTAAGCGCTGAACGCGACTCGTTTCCCATACAGCTCAACCTTTAGGGTCGCGCCTTCCTCCACCTTAATCATCTTTGACGGCGGGTCGAAACGATACTCCTTCATCATTGGACGGAGGTAGTACTCTCCCGGAGACAGAGAGTTGAAGATCAATCTTCCATCCTCGCCGGTCACGCTGTTCTTTCGGTAACTTTGGCCACCAGAAAACGAGAGGAGAACACCCTGCGGAATGCGAAACAACTGTACTGTTCGAGATTGGTTTCTTACATAATAAAATACGTTATAAATGATAAATTGTTTTCGTTCGTTATCGAACCCCTTTCGACCTCCGCAGTTTTTCAATGTACCTGTAGCGAAACGTTGTCGGCTTGATCGGAGACTTGCACGATTATTTCGGCCAACTTGTGCGCAAGAAACACTCCGCCGGAATCCGGTCCTGTGATCACGTATCCCTCTTTCTCTGCCGTGACGCTGATCGAAAAAGAGACGATCGATTAATTAATTCAAGCCGGTACGATTCA
Organism: Lasioglossum vierecki; assembly: GCA_028455595.1. Lineage (NCBI taxonomy): Eukaryota > Metazoa > Arthropoda > Insecta > Hymenoptera > Halictidae > Lasioglossum > Lasioglossum vierecki. Next base: position 1,056,730 of record CM052343.1, read on the forward strand.
GCAAGGTAAACGCGTTTTACCTGTACTCTATTTTCTTATCCAACGGACCGACGGTGTACGCTCCATCGCTTTGCGTGACCAGCGTATGGATCGGAGAAGTTTTGTCGTTGCCAAATATTTGAACGGTGACACCCTCTAACGGAGGATTGATCTTGCCAGCAATGATCTAAGAGACACGCGTGTGAACGCTTTAAATCCTTTTGCCAGATGAGACAACGAATCGTGCGAATCGCTAACTTACCAATCCCATCTCGCCGATGAACGAGGCGACATCGTTTTGGCAATCGTTCACAGCCAACACTTTCAGCGATGGAGGACTGAACAATAGAATATCCGACAACGGTGTTATGGTGTAGACGTTGTCGGTTTTTGCATTGAACTCGAACTCGTACTTGTAGAACTGTTCCTCTTTCACGGGCTTCAGGGGACCCAACCTGTGAACCATGGATGTTCGTGCAAAATAAAAAAGTGTGCTAAATATAAATTTCTATTCTTCATAGAGAACTTGACTCCTGTTTACAGGATGTTTCTCTTTGGATTAATTTATACTATTCGTATGCCTACGTCAGGACGTCGCCGAGAGTTTCGATGCTGACTTTGATTCCATCCAACTTAGAAACGCTCTTAATAGTTCCTTTGTGACTGTGCTCGGACGACTGCAATAAAATAGGCGAGAGGCTGCTGGTGTCCCAAGTGTACGACGATCGTTCGTAAACGTGGCAGCCTTTCGGTGTAAATGAATATACGCCCGGCTTCGATACGCAATGCTTCGTGCTTCCTTTGTTCAAGACCAACGTTAGTTTCTTCGCGTCGTCGAGCTCCGAGTATAACACCGTTGTGTCATGAGAAGAAATGAAAGTGACGGAGAATCCAGTCTGAACGAAACTAGGCACCTCCGCTCGTTCAGAAATAACCGAGATCCTGTAGCTAGGATTTTCCCAGCAAAACACGTCGTTGTCGATGAGCACCTCGTAATGGCCGGGAAGGACATCCGTGAATCGATACTGGCCATCTGTCAGACGAAAAACGACTTCACAGGCAAAGAGAAAGTAGCGTCGATCGGATCGAACGTGTATTGCTGCGATAACAAGAGCAGTTGCGAGCTATTTCTTTTTCATCGTTTTCTGTTTGTTGATCAATCGCCACGCGGTCTTGTTATCGCAGAAACTTTGTGTAATATAGAGGATCTATAAAGGATCTTAAATTCTTACTACACGGTTCACGTACCACGTGTATTCATATACACGTGAAACATTGATCTCTAATAGAAAAGTACTTTAACAGAGACTTATTGAAGTTCAAAGTAATCACCCTTCGCTTGTATCGTTTTTATGGTGATCCCATCGAGCACTTTCAGAGTGACGAAGGCCTGGCTGCAGTCGGTCCCCGGCAGACATTTCACCGTACCCGACAGCGTTGCTTTCAACTGCAGAAAGTTGACGTCGTTCACTGGTCGAGACGATACGTCGATCGTCTGTTGCAGCGGGAAGAATCTGAAAATTCCACGATAAGCAAACAAATCGAAAATAAACTACGAGCGACGATCTGAGAATACTTACTGCAAGCCCTTGTCCATTTCTTCCGGTGTGACAACGACGTACAACAGGTATTGATCGGGCGCGAGATAGATGCAGAACTCTCCGGTTTTCGGATCTATTTCGATTTCCTTGGTAAAAGTGTTGGCGGTGTTCTGCGCGGAAACCTTTCGATGATGCAACGTTCCTTTCGCCGATAAAGTCACTTTTCCACAAACTTTGTAGGCCGATGGTGTCAAGACTGCGAGCTCCGAGGAAGTCGGAGAGATCTTGACCGATTTCTCGGTGAAAAGTACATTGTCTAAAAAGAATTGAGAAGAACGGTCAAAGACGTGAATTCGAGGCAAAACGCGAATAGGAAAACAGCGTGTATACCGGCTTCGGCTTTCAGCGAATACTGTCCAGTTTTCATATTGTCTAGCACGTATTTCCCAGTGGCATCCGTCACCGCGACTTCCTTTTGAGACAAAAATATTTTTGCGCCTGGTAACGGATCACCGTCGTTCGCGATCCGAACGAATCCGCTCACTGTAAAACCGGTTACTTTGAAGCCTGGCCGTAACACGACGCTATTGTGATTCACTTTGAACGACAGTTCGGCTGGCTGAACGTCGAATTTGGTTTGGCCACCGGCGTAATACGGGACCAATTTATATTCTCCGGGCGACACGCTCGGAAACAAAAATTTCCCAGTTTTGTCCGAGACGACGTGACAAATCGGTTTCTTCGATCGGAGTTCTGGATTTATGGCCGTGGTCGCACAATTCTTTGCTACGCCGTTCTAAAAGATAAATCAGATTAGAATTGGTTATCGACGGACAGATGATAAAGACAACTCTCGAGTTCTTACTCCGATGAGTAGAAAGGTCACACCAGCGACTGGTTCCTCCTCGCTCGTTACCCGACCACTCACGTCGTATCCAAAAACTACCAAGCTGTTGTCCTCCAGTTCCATGTTACCTTCTCGGACCGTTACTCTAACGGTATCCTTTCCCATAGCCCATCTGAAGAAAAGAAGAAAGTTAACGTGTATAAAATAGGAATCTCGATTCTATCCAAGAGAGTTGACACTCACATCGGATGAGACGCAACCAGCACGTATTTTCCAGGTTGTATCGGCGTGAAATAAAACGTTCCTCCTTCCGCGGTGAGCGTTGTTTCCGTGGGAACTTGTTCGCTGCCTTCTTTGTACAACGCGATGGTAACACCTTTCGGTCCTACATCCGACCCCACAGCGGTAACCTAGCAACACGTACAAGTTTCTAAACCATGCCAAGGTTACAACATATAATTTACGTTGTTAATTTACCCTGCCCGTGATGCCGAATCCTTTGAAGATAAAATTTATATCTTTTCCCTGACTGCAAGCATCGGTTGTCCCATCCACGTTCAATAAGACTTCCATAGGTTCGAAGCTCCATCCTCTCGGTGGATCTACCTAACATTTTTTCATCATATAATAAGTACAAGCCAACAAAATTCTGAACCATTAATATATTAGTAATAATATTTGCATTACCTTCAGCACGTATTCTCCTTTATCGTACAAAGGAAGAAAATAGTATCCGTTGTTTGGTGCACATTCCGTAGCATCCTTGAGACTTCCTGCTTTCGTGTATCTAATTCGATTGGAAAGTTTATGTCAATAATTTGCTGAAGGTTTTCGAACAAACACGTGAATCGTAAGACTTTGGAACAGGTTCAATGATAGGTGTCAGTACTTACAGTTTCACTTGAACTTTTGCAAAATCGATGTTCGCATGACTTTTCAGAAATCCTCCGCATCCTAAAATATCTTGAGCATTGGCAAACGCTATCGACGCGCACACGTAAAATAAGAAAAGATCAATCATAGATTTCATGTTCGTGTTTTCGGGTTAATGTCCATGTACTTCCATGCCTATCGAAGTACAGTGATTACGCTAAAACGTCTTCTATTTGGTCTATATATATAGTGACACGCTGACGCTGGCATGCGACGACGACGCGACAGTCACGCCAACGACCTAAGTTGGTGATTGTACAAGCTATTTAATATGCCGTGTTCCAAGATTACTTCATCTATCAGATGACGGATACGGGCAAAGTGCTTTAGTCTGTTGAAAAGTTGCACGAAATATAAATTTACACCGTATCATGTTCATTAGTAATGGACACCCTATTTTATATTGAATTTCATTAATTTCATCACCTATAGTTGAACACCCTATGTATTTTATTTTATTACTTTTTCATTTTTACTTGACTTTTGTTATTATAATTATGGTTAACCCATTTTGTTAATTATAATTTGGTATTGTGGAAATTTTCTAATGAAAATGATACAATTCCGATGATATTTATTTGTGTAATGGACGATGGAAGTTTCGGGCGTAAAGGGCAGCGTGTTTCACAAAAAAACCTACAATACGAAACGCGTACCGTGATGATACCAATGCGCAGCTGATTTTATCGAGTACATCTATTTTATTCGATTATATTAATAAAAATATAATAAATTAGACACTATTCGTTGAGCATTTCTCTGTACCTTTGGAGTATACGTTCCGGTGGAGATGTTTTAGCTAGGTTTTTAGGGTATTGATAGGTTTTCTTCACGGGAGTTCGACCTATAAATTTCAATCAGATTAGTAAACAATCCTTTAAATGTGAACCAAGAAAAAAAATGAGGACGTACCTGTAGGGATATCATTATACACATCATTGGCAAAGAATTTTTCAACTCTGTCGCGGATCGCTGACAACTCCGTAATAATTCGACTGTTTGTGTCTCCAGAGTTTAGATTTCCAGTTTCCAGAGTCTCATTCATTTCGCTGCAAGTTGTTATGAACACTCTTTTCAAAGTGTTTACGGCTCTCGTACGTTCCTCGCCTGCGTTCTTAACTACCATACATACGTCCTGTAGATTATAAACATGAAAAATTTCGGATAAACAACAGTGGTGTACGATTAAATTTATACAGCGTTGAAGCTTACATTGATTAGTGATAAAATGAGACTTTTATCTTCGTTCATTTTTCGTTGTATCTCTGTGATATTGCGTTCCACGCAATCCTGGTAGTCCAAAAACGTGTCACAATTATTTACTAAGCTCGCTTGGAATTCGCTGATGAGTGCCTTGGCTTCGGCAACTGAATCTTGCGATATTGTTCTGATCTATATAATAAAACAGTTCGAAATTATCCAGTGAGAAATGCAAAGCTAACTACGGATTACCTATACATTACCTTCTCCGTTTCTACCGAAACCATGTGTTTCATCACTTCTAAGTTATTCTGAAGTTTCTCTTGTATACAATTTTCTTTCTCCGCTTTCGCTCTATATGCATTTGAACGTTCATATTTTATAATGTTACAAGTTTCATCGACGTTGTTCAATGTATCGCAAATTAACGAATGATTATTCGCATCTACGGTTTGCAGGTGGCAGTAGCTCTTTTGTAACTCTGTCATCGTCTGTAAGTATGAAGCATTCAAAACACGACACTTCATCAATTTGATAAAATATGTACCTTCGCGAAATTACATCGTTTCTGCATAACGCTACTTTCACTTTGCCGAATTTCTTCGATAGTCCCCATGATATCCTGAATGTTATTATTTAAAAAATCGTGCTCGCTCCTTGACGACTGCGAAATTAAACTTATATATCTCATAGCAGTTTGTTTTATGTTATCGATCTTCTGAGAGACCCTTGTCTCCAAACTTTTCACGTCCTCGGCTATTTGGTTGTCTATCATGTCTCCTATTTGCTTCGCTTTGATGAAACAATCGATTCTTTCGTTTGTGTTAGACTCGTGCTCGATCATGGTAGCCACATTCTCAAGTTTCTTTTTAAACGATTCCTGGCACCTCAAGTTCTGGAAAAAGTAATTGTCTGACAAACCAGATTTTCAATCATCCGAAACGTATGAATTCCACTTATTTAATCGCTTACAGAATCTTCCGCGTGTCGTGCTAATTGATCAGTCGAGTTTGTAATTGGATCAACAAATTTAGTGGAAATATCTTGAATAGATTTGTCAATGAGTTCGTACAACGAAAGTGCTTGTTCATCTGAAAACAGAGAACATTAATTCCAAGCTGGACTCCACTCCTTTCCATTAAAACTAATACTTACTAATATAGGAATTCAAAGAATGACTGAATTGTGTGATTTTCTCCCTATGCGTTGACAGATCGGCTTCAACTTTCCTGCAACGTTCTGTTATATTATGTTTAGTTTGCTGACCAAGAGCGCTATTTCGTTTTTCTATTTCCCTGTGAACACGTGCCATTCATTTTTCATCGTGTTACTACGCTCGTTTGCAATTATAACTTACGTTTTCCGATGAATTTTATCGTGGAGTTTATGCACGTCCGTAGTGGCTGCGTCAACGACTTCTAAAACCGATTCTACTTGCGATAAAAGAACACTTTCAGTAGACGCGTGCTTCTCCACAAGGTGTTTCTGTTCTTCTTTCTCTTGTTCCAACATTGCCAGACGCGATGCAGCATTACATAGCGTGTGCGACTCATTTAGGAGTTCATTATGCGAATCCCACAACTCATTCGCTTGCTCAGAGTTTCTTAATTTTAAATCGTTAAATATTTTCTGCAATAATAGATACGGTGAACAAAGAATACTGACATGTCTTCATCATTGTTCCATTTACCTCTTTATAATGCAAAGCGTTCTCCATCGCTTCGATATGATTCAATTTCTCCTTTATTTCTCTGCTCTGAAAATCTATCAACGATTGCATCTCACTGTATCTTTCCGGATCCAAATATATGCCGTTGCGATCGCGGGTTGCGTACAAATCTTTCTTTAATTTCTCAATTTCATCCGTATATTTCCGAATCAACGCTTTCTTCGAAAGCTTTTGATTAATCTCGGGCCGTATAGTAATATTCTTTACTCGATGCGCGTAGTCCAACGTGGACAATGTCTCTGCCAGATTATTACTAGCAGGAGACACCGTAGCGATTATCGATGTCTTTGTACGACCATTCAACGATTCTTGAAGGAGTCGCGTCAGCTTTGATTCTCTGCACATTTCGAGAAATATAATGTATATAATAATTAGGGGCAGTATTCAGTTTCTATAGTAGAATGCAGTACCGGTAAGGAACATGTGGACAATTATCTACGAGCGCTGTTATCACTCGTCCCAGAGTTAACAGTGATTTATTGATGTTGCATGCTTCCTTTGCTCTTTTGTTCACGGATCCGGATCTTTCAATATTTTCACTACCCGCTAGATCAACTAGATTCAGTTTTCCTGTCTTTAAGAGCTCTTCTCCATCATCGGTGGTCTCTTTTATGTGAACAGTGATACAAAATATTGTATGAGATCGACTGGAAAGAAACAATGGAAACATTAGCTAAGCAAAGATTCTACATAGTTAAATCTAATACAAACCTCGAATTGGCGTTTATCAATGTAGCTGCTGTCTGCCGCTTTTTTGATCCATTCTGAAGGATTTCATACACATCGTTCTTATTGTATATAGTCACCTCCTCTAGACCGTTTACTATTACCGCTCCCTTTCTGCTAGAATCTTCATACGTCCTTTTCGAACACCACAGACGATATATTTAATCAAGCGGAAGGTATTGAGAAATATAGATGATATATAGTTACCTTATTTTCACAGCCTCATTGTTCGCAGACAATAAATCATATACTTCCTCGTTGTAGATTTCTAAGAAGCTAACTCGGACCGAGTAATCTTTCATCTGTAAGCTATGAAGTTCATCGAACAAATGGCTTGAAGAGCGTGGTATAAACCCGGCGTCAGTATCCTGCATATATTACACAGATGTTCAACAGAAATTTGTAACGAAAAGAAAGATCGTGGGTCGTTTGTATTTACCGCTTGCCAATTTAGCATTGGAGCATTATCGAAACTTTGCGTGGTGAATGTTTTCCCAGTACCTGTTTGGCCATAAGCAAGTACCGTGCAGTTGTATCCAGCCAAGACTTCTTTCAGCAATGGTTGGACGACTGCTTTATATACTTCGACCTGAAGATTTATCACAAATCAATTAAATATTATTCCATCAACAATGTTTGTACAGTGTCATCGTCAAAAACGTGTGACTGTACCTGTTTTGAAAGAGCTCCGAATACTCTGTCAAAAGTATATTTTTTTGTACGCTTATCGCACAGTTTCGTCCTAACGACTAATTCTCTGTTGGACGGTGTGTCCACTACTTTTGTCATTTTTCCAGCTCTTTCAGCGTCGTTCATCGGTCTAATGTGATAGAAAATAACATTAATAACTAGGCTGTGGATCTATACATGTTTACATACGATTTCTTCAACAGAGAACCTCTCCACTCTATTAAAATCATTTAGGGAAGAAATAACGTTCGATTTAGTTTCTACTACTCGTAATCGAAGCGGTCTAATAATAACACTGTATTTTAAAGTAAAACCTGGTGAACAGTCAACGGATTGATAGACAATTACCTGACACGAACGAAAACTTGCATATGTTGTTTCTTCTTCTTAACATCACGCGTATCATTCATCTTCATGGAATGCATGTTACTCGCGTTTCTGTTTATAAAAAAACGTTACGTTATTTTCTATAATAAATAGCACACTGTTATTTGTCGCGTACTGCATATACCTCTCACAGCTAGTAAACTATTCAAACTAACCAACAGTTAGTTTTGCCAGAACTATAATTCGAGCCCAGGTGTTGAATAATTGTATTTACGTTTTTTCCACGAGACACCGGCGTTTTGAAGTTTTTGTGCCTCACCAACGATATCGGCTGTTTGACTTCGACAACAACCGGTGGAGTGATCGACCGAATAGGTAAACATCGTCGACATTATTATTGTCTCGTGGGCCACCACTTTTATCCTTATTTCAAATCCGTTACCCAATTCCTTTGTCTTCTCTTCTGCAGCACAGTTATTCTGTCGTTGCTCTAATGCCTCGTATAGACCTGGCCTGAACATTTTGAATGTTCTCAGCTGATTTCGACGAAGCGCGCGCTGTCGCAGAACCACGAAGTTAAAATGTACTTAGAAGAGAAACTGTAACTGTAATATATATTGTAAAATATATAAATAAAATAAATTATTGTAATATATTATTTATAAAATATATCATTATTAATAGATAATAAATATACGTGTGTATATCTCGCTTTTCTGTCGTTATCCTTCACATCGAATTGTCCTACGACGTGGCTTGTGGGCACCAAATACTTCGTTATCTCGGAACACTGCGTCATATGAACGTATGAACGTGACAGTTCTGCTCGCATGCGCTTCTATTCACGCTGTTTTGTTGTTTACCTCTTGAATATAATACGTTTACGGAATTCTATTGAATTCTATTCGACGGTAATCGATACGAGACAAGGCTCAGCGAGTTTCATCGATTGGCTCCGGTAATTTACAAGAGGAATCGATCAACATAACCTCGTATCGACGGTACGTTGACATCGGCTGGAGACAGACCCAGAAATCATCATACAGAGTATATAAAAAGGAACCGGCAACGAAATGGTAAAGATAGCGTTGCAAATCAAAGTTACAATGGAAAACGTGGCAGAGCTGAGACCGTCTGGTCCCGATTTTCGTTGGTACATGAAGTTAGTTTGCTCGAATTGCCGCGAAGAATCGGATAAATGGAATTATATGTCTTTGAGCGAGACCGTTTCAGCACCGAAAGGACACGGCACCAGTCACTACGTGAGCAAATGCAAACTTTGCTCGCGCGAGAATTCTATAACGATTTTGGAAGATTTCGTGAAACCTTACGTCGCGCGCGATCAGGACGACTTTCAGTCTATAGCGGTGTTCGACTGTCGAGGTCTCGAACCTTGTGATTTTTCGCCGCGATTAGGATGGACCGTCGAAACCATCGACAACGGTACAGAATTCTCGGACGTGGATTTGACGGAAGGCGAATGGGGCGAATATTGCCAGAAGATTGACAAATCCATATGGATTTATGAAATTGAGCACAGGTTTGTGAGAATCAAATAACAAGGAGAATGAATATTTCGTTTTTGGAGAAACCGCTGTCTTCGAATCTAAAGCAGCCGTTCATTGTATTATATATAGTTTTCGCGTAATATCATATAATTGTAAATTCTATGTATATTCTGTTATCCGTGTAATAATAATAGTATTAGCAACGTTACAGATTTAATAAGGCACCCACATTTTCCTGTAGCGCAGAAAATAAAATTTTATTACAATTGTAGAATATTTATTCTCGAATACGATCAAAATGGAGGATAAGAGCCACCTACCGATCAATCTCGGAACTAATCCGGGACAAGCTTCGCCAAGTTTTACCACACGTGGCGCCACTAACGATTTCCTGTTTGAAGTAATAAATGCGAGAAACATTTCCAACGACGTAATATAATTTATTCGTAATCATATAAAAAAAGACCATTTAATTTCGTAAATGGTTTGGTAGACAGAAAATTTGCAACAATAATTTCGCGCCTCCGCCAAATTCGCTCCAAGTTTGCCGCCGATTGTACCCTTAGTACCTGCCCTCGTACGAATGATCAACCAGGTGACTAGATTTTATTTCTCGGCAGGGAAGAAAAGCTGAAGTGTTTTTTTTCGTCGATTGATTTTTCTCGAGGGTTCGACGATTCAACGAGTCATCAGAATTGTTTGGACGAAACGTATCGCGTAGCCTGGCTACCCATTTCCCTCTTGTCTTATTTGTCTTCTTCTCTTCTTTTCTTTTCTTCCGTGCTTCTACGCCTTCGGAATGTCTCGATTACAACAGTTGATCGACTAAAATAATAGAAATCGCAATAATCGTGATTCGCAATCACAGACCAGTAATAATAAAAAGGTAGATGCTCGTGTTCGATCGAGAGAAAAAAAATTAAATCTGTACATACACGCATCGAGTATAAAAAGTTTGCGAACGAATTCACCTGAGCCGCGCCACCGTTGAGACGGAAGGAAGGCGTTTCCAGCGCGTTATGGCGTTGCTAGCGTCGCGTTTCACCGCGCAATTCATACGCTACCCGTACGTATCATCTAAAATTGGCCGAAGACGTTGCGATCACAGTTTCCAACGAAACGCGGAAATAAATCACAAGGGACGACTCGGAGAAAAACGATATCACGAAACTCTATAAAATCGGTAATCGGCTACCTAGCGTTTACTAGTCGTTTGCTATCGCTATCATTGTCTAATACTTCCGTTACTACGGCATCTAACATCTAACACAAATAAATATTGTGTGCGTATTACTATTTGCTGTTTCCGAAAGAGCTATTAACGTATGTATAAATCGCGTGAGAATGTCATGCGAGAATAATTGGGGAACGTGGAAGTCTAACGAGACGACAGTCGGCAATCCAATCAGTCTATTGTCGCGAATCGAACACCTCGAACGTTTATCGCGACCTCAGGATCTTTCTTTCTCTGCCACTGTCCGACTCGGCTGTGTCGTCGAATTTCTCTACGAAGAAATTCGAAGGAAATGATTCTAACAAGGTTCACTAATTCTTTTTTCTTACGAATGCGTTATTCACCGCTTCTCAGCGTTGGCTTCAACTAAACGGTCCTACCGTGCTACCGTGCTAAGACTAAGATTATCTTTGGTATACTAACGGGAAATGATCGTTCCGCCGGCAGAACCGACTACAACGATTCGCCTTTAGTCCGTTGGCTCTCGAGCTTCTCCGTTCCAGAAGTACGGATTACGCGTAGAAATAGGAACATTGCGAATTGCGAGTGGATACGCGTCGAACCGTCGAACGTGCGTGTGCACTCTTGCCTGAAAAATACATGTGTTAACGCGTTCGAGGCGATCGCGGTTCACGGTTCACATTGGTACGCTCGTCTAAAGCCGGAAACTCGGAAGAGCGGAGACCGGGTGTGACCGCGGAATTCTCGCCAACACGCTCAACAGTTTTCTGCGCGTCGAACAAAACACGCCAGAGAACAATGCCCAGAAAATATGCAACGTTCTTAATTTTGATTCTCTTACTGTGTAGACGCAGGCAGAAAAATAGAATATCGTTTATCGATTGCTTCCTAAGGGGAAATATTTCTTGGGAAATCGAGTAGACCGAGAATCGGTCTCGGCTCGTCGAATTCCTATACTTTGGTAGAAATGGCGCGTGGTTCGCGGAGGCGTTTCAACAGCGACCGCGATTTCCCTCTCGACGGGTGACGCGCGCAACGCGAACAAGAACATCGTTCTTCCTCCGGTGTTCGGTTCACGGCAATTGCTCGGACAACACCGGTTCCAAACAAGTCTGTTTCAGTGTCGTCGACTGGTCCTCCAAGCTTCGTTTCAACCCCTCTATCGTGTGCATCAGCATCTGCTTTCGAAGCTGCGACATCTGCTGTTGAAGGATGTGAGAGTCTTGAGCGTCTACGGTGACCAACCGTTCTCGCCGAAGCTGGGCAACCTTCTCCTTCAACGATCTCCTGGAGTCGTCTGCGATTGAGCGAGTATAAACCGTACTGATTCGAGAGCGACAAAGGAGAATCGGGTGGTTGGGTTTACTCACCGGTGTCATCGGTCGCGGTGTCTCCGTCCGAATTCCGAAGGGCAACGTGTTCTCCCAAGGTTTTCTGTATCCGACCGTACGTGGTGCTACCCGCGTACACTTTCCTCTTGACCGGCTCGCTTTGTGGACAGTAGAAGGATCCTTCTTTCGTGGGACCCATGTCGACCGACCTGACGCAACAAGATTGACATCTTCAATTTTTTCATTTTGTCCAACCATTTCATCTACTCAATTTTCCTATAAATGCATAGAGATCCGCATTATCACCGACGACTAACCTGAACGTCATTAGGGTCGGCCTCCTCCGAACGTCGCACCTCTCCTCGGAATCTGAGGAGCTGGAAAGGATTAACTCTTCTTTGGCGGGTAGTCTGATCGCGTGGGTGTCTGTTCCGTCCGTGTCGTTCCTCCGCGTAGAAGGGAAGACAGGGCGAGGCCGATTTTGCGAGCGAACCTCGGCATAGATCGGTTCCGAGTTCGACGAGATTCTCCGGATACCGTTGCAGTCGAGAGACGGTGGTCCCAACGTGTCCTCCATCTGCGAGTGCCTCTCCGTTTCCGATTCCGGTCGTCGAACCGGGTTCGGTACGGGTTCTGGATCGGACTCGCGACGAACCGATCGAAATATAGCTTTCCCGGGCGAGTGCAACGGTGGCGTCCTTCTCGCCGCGATGGGAGAATCACCGGCGAAATACTTGACCGGCGTTTCTTGCCTGAACGATCCGCGAAGCTCGTTCGTCGCCGGTCCGTTCCGCTCGACGAACCGGCGAATCGGAGAACAGGGTTGCGTGAACTGTCTCTTGGGGCTGGTATGCTCCAGATCGCGGATGCTACCACTCTGCAGCTCTGGCTGCGAGTTCCTGCTCTTGGAAAGAGCCAGCTCGATGTTCAGCTCAGTGTTTTTGATCAGCTCGACTCGCTTGTTCGCCAAACCGTTGTGGAACTTACGCGATGGCGACGGTATCACCGGCAACTGCAACCCGCCGTTCTGACTCTTCTGCATGGTCACCAGAATGTTCTCCGCCTCGAGGATAAGCTCGCGACACTTTTTGTCCGCCTCTTTGTCCGCCTCGATCAGGGCGATCTCAGAGGCGAACGCGGTCATGTATGCGCTGCCTGACGACGCGATCCTTCGGCCGACTATGTTCCCGTTTACGTAGCTCACCTTTTAGGAAATGGAACAAAACGTTGGAAACAGATTCGGATATATCGATATCACTGTCGCTCGGTGACAGTAAAACTGGGATAGAGTATGGCTGTTACATTACCTCGAAGCTGATGAAAATCCAAGTTTAGAAGCTTTGTATTTCAAACCTCCGTAGTAAATTAATACAAGATTAAACTTTGCTATAATCTTATACAATTAGTTATATATTTCATCACTACAGCTAAAAGATTGAAGTCGTGCATTTCAAACAAATACCTCAAATATTTTATGATCTTGACGTTTATACGAGTACAATGAGTACTTGGTTCCATCGACTCTTCGGCAAAGTAACAAGCCCAAGGACAGAGTGATCATCGCAAAGAACGAACAAACGAGCGAACTAGAGAGGAAGAAAGAGCGAGCCAGAGTCGCGGAAGCGCACGCTTACCGAGTTCGAGCGCCTCTTGACGGTTTCGAGGTCGATGCCACCGCCAACACCGATACCGGTAGGATGAACGGAGGATCTCTCCGCGGCGTTCAGCCTGATCGGCGACAGGTTCTTGTTGACGTCGTGTTTCTTGCGTCGCAGGCATATGGGGGTGCCACCGACGCTCCTGCTACCCTGCTGATTGAAGCCCGAGTTTTTCAGCAGCATTCTCTCGAGCAGAGCGCGGTTCAGATTGGCCGTCTCGTCGTCGCATCTGTCCGTCGTGGTCGACTTTCGTCGCTGCGAGGTCCGCTTCTTGCGTTTCTCGCTCTGCTGTTGTTTCTCTTCGGACTTCTTCCCGTGGCGACCGCTCGCGGCCGGTCTCTTCGTCGAGACGTTCTTCGCGCTGGCCATTCTGCGAACAGACAGAGATCGTTCGCTGGATAGTTTTCGTTAAAGCGTCGTAGCATGCCGCGAACAAGGTTTATTACCTCTGAAGACCGTTGCTGCCGTCCTCCTTGCTCCTCCGTTTGGTCAACGATTCTCGCAGCTTGCCGCTTCGCCTGGCTAGCTCGCCGGTGAACGCGAAGTACGTGCAGTGACCGGTGTTCGGGAACCGGCCGGAACAGTCGAGGTTGTCGAGGTCAAGGAACGAGCCATTGTCGATGTAATCGAATTCGGTGTTCTCCAGCGGGTCGTTGTCCTCGGCCCCGATCCTCGCAGCCTCGACGTCGGACAGCGAATCTATGCAATCCTCGCAATCGGTCGGGTCGCTGTCGGACAAGATGTCCGTCTCCTTCTCGTATACGTAACTCTCGTCGAACTTGCCCATCATCTCGTTCAAGGTGATGTCGTCCTCGGAGGACCTGGCGCTTCGCGTTACCGACGACGCCGACGACCTGTTGCAATTTCTATTTCCATGGTCGTGACCACGATCATGCCCATGACTAGGCCCATGACCGTGACCCTGTCTCTGTGCTTTCCCAACTGGATTCCCGATTTCGTTTTCAACGTGCTCGTTCCCGTTGCAGTCACTGCTGTCACCGCTTCGGCTGCAACCGCTGTTCCCATTGGTGCTGTGACTGCTGCTGCTGCTCGTGCTGCTCCTCGTGCTACTGCTGCTACTGTTGCTGCGCCGTTGCGTCGACAGTGCCATTTTCGATCGAATCTCCAAGCCCGAGGCGATTCTCCAATTTTGGTTTATGCTACGCGAGGAAACTGGATTAGCTTCGACGTGGAGCCAAAGGGAAACGCGATCGAGCGAACAGGTCGGTCGCGTTTCCCTCGGGCGAACGTGGAATACACGCCGAATACGTAAAGGCAAACCAAAGATCCCAGAGAGAAACTGTATCTACTAACGGGCTGCGTCCGGCGCTGAGACTCTCCTGCTTCAACTCTCGTTTGGCTCGCGCTTCTCGGGCGCAGTTCACGTTCACGTCGCTCGCGCTTCCGGAGGATTCGGTGAGTTTGAGAGCCGAGCCGTTGCTGGCGTCGTCCAGATTCAGCCGGGACTTGAAGCCGGCGTTGCTGGACCCGGACGAGTTGGCCGATAGCCAAGGATTTGTGCGGATGCGGGAGCGTTCCCGAGGCGACTGAGCCGAGGGCGAGACCACCAGCGGCGGCGGAATCGAGGACGGCACCGCCAAGTTGCTCTTCGAAGAGTCGCCGGAGAACGACTCCGTTCGCCGGTGATACCTGTCCTGGTGCAAGCGTGCTCGTTGCGACTGCTCCTCCCTAGATTCTTCGCTTCCCAGACGTTCGCTAATCTGTTCGTTCGGAAAAACCCGCGAAAGGTTAAGCTATGACTAGACACGCGAGCCAGCCAAAAGCGTCTCTCGCGATCTACCTCGCAATCATCTGTGCGTATCGCTCTCGGTATAGAACGCTCGAATATGATCAAAGTGAAAAGGAATTCCGCGGAAGAGACTTTCGAGCAGTACATAGTGTATATACACGTGAAATGAGGATCTCTAGTAGATACGTGCCTTGTTCGGAGCGTTAGTCCCTCGGCCTTCCCTCGATCGATTATCGTTCCTGGTCATGCTCGCGAGGCAAGCTGCCGCCTCGAGGATCCCATGTCCAGCGAGAAGAGCAGCGCCTGGCCCTGGACCAGGAACGGGAACGGGACCAGCTCCAAGACCAAGACCGGAACCGGAACCAGAACCGGAACCGGTGCTGGAACCGAGCGTGCAGCCAGCGGGGAGCTCTCCCGCCCCCGCAGATTTTTTCGGTCTGACGTTATTTCCGTTGCTCTGAAAGTAGTGCGTACCGGTCCTGATGTTGATGTAATATTCCGGCGGAAAGCTGGCTCCAGGCGAAGTGCCGTCCGTCGAGTATCCGGTGCTGTAAGCGCTCTCCGGAGAGGAGAGATTTACGCTGCCGGTGCCGGCGGACGTGCCGGAAGAGGCCGAAGCAGTCGCGTAGCTTCCGCCCCCGTGCAATCGGATCCCGTCCACGGTTTTCTCCGGTGATTCCGCCGGATGTACCTGCGAGTATCAAAATTTCATCAACTTTCATTTTTATCTCTGCTCGTTGACGGCGTCAGAGGTTCCGACGACGCGATTTTCGAGTCAACTTGTCCGCGAGAGGGCGAAACACTGTGAAGGAGAAGAGCGTGGTTGTTGTTGTCGTCGTCGACGTCTAATTGGATGCGAGGGAAACGAGCGCGCCGCTCCAACGAAAAACAAGAAGAGGAATAAGACGCGACTCCTTCTTCTCTCGACCGCTCGTCTACCCATTCTCCCTTCTCGCTCGAGGAAGAAAATCGGAAACTGTACAGCAGCCTTGGAAAACGATGGCTCACGGAACAGATGTGGCTATGAGTCTTCTTCCTTCAGCACGAATCCCACCACGCTTTACTGGCAAGTTGCATAAGTAATAAGATCCTTCCTTAAATCGACACTAAAGACATTTATGAATTCCTTTAATTTTTATGATAATTATTAAGAATTATCCCTATTGTTAGAATTAAAGGAATTGGTAAATGTCGTCGGTGTCGGTTCAAGCTAAATTCTTATCTACAGGGTGTCAGAAAATCTCATATAATTTTTGAAACAACTTTGTTCATGATATTCTTTTCTTTCATAGTTCGGGAAATCGCAGAATCATGGTTCTGATAATTTCCTACACAACGAGCCAGCTTATTGCTATGATCTATGAAAG
Source organism: Lasioglossum vierecki (assembly GCA_028455595.1). NCBI lineage: Eukaryota > Metazoa > Arthropoda > Insecta > Hymenoptera > Halictidae > Lasioglossum > Lasioglossum vierecki. The sequence goes on from CM052343.1 coordinate 1,073,511, forward strand.
AATATTATGAACAGAGGTGTTTCAAAAGTTGTACGAACTTCATTATTTTCGAAGAGAACGGTTGAGTTCCGCCCCAAGGACCACTTTGTAAGTTCCTCTCACAAAGTTGCTCCTCGTTACCAGTAGTTGCCGTATTTTTACGAGCCAGGCTCTCGCGATGATGGTTTTTAACAAAGTCTAACAAATATGAATGTTACGCGTTTGATTTTAGATGAAATATAAAATTTGTTTCATTTGTAATATTTTTTTGTATCAATTTTTTGTGATTTTCGACTAAATCTAATAAAACAGCTGCATCATGGGGCTTGTGCTGAAGGAAGAGTCAAAAAGGAGATGTAGCCACATCTATTCCTCGAACCGACGTTGTCCAGGCCTGTTGTAGAAAAGGGGACTCTGCTCGGGAGCTAACCTGGTGCAAGCAAGGGGATCTGTTGGCGCTGCGATTCCTCGGGGAGTTGCAGTTCGAGTCGAATCCTTTGTCCCCTTTCTTTCGATCCTTTTTCTTTTTCGATCGCACGATATGCGCCTCCATCCACGTGCGCAGTTTCGTCCCGAACATGATGCACGCTGTTCAACCGATGACACGGCGTCGAGCAGAGAATTCCGAATAAGACAATCAGAGGCTGGCCGATTAGTCTCGACGCGCGGTCGCTTCTTCTCCGTCGACTAACGTCGAGAATCCTTGCGGCACCTCTTCGCTTCGCGGCGTTCCTCGCCGACGCGAACCGTCGCAAGATCTGAAACACACCAGAGTGCCGAACTCGTTAGCCGTTTGCTCGTCGCAGTTTCGTCGTTTCGCATCGAGTCGCAACCACCGCGTGCCTGGCACCTCTATTTCCGGAGACTGAAACACCCGAGGGACTTCCGACGGTGAAATCAACGCCGCTCTGCCTCCGACCGCACCGCCCCTTCAACCACTGTTATAATTTCCGGCTTCTCTTAAATCCATGGATACACGTTCTCGAGCGAACTCTCGGTTATCCTTTCTGTTGGAACACCAGTATGTTAAAGTACTAATCGCGACAACTTATTTAATAAATGTTACGGTGGCGCTCGGCCCCCTTATATATGTGTGCGTGTATGTTCGCGAGTCTACATCTGTTCTCGTATCAAAGATTGTACAGTAAAGACGTATAAAAGTATATTCCTACATTTGTAAGTCTCTCGTTTATACGTTAAATGCTACAAAAGGCTTCTTAGTCGACTCCCAACAGTTTGGCTTCGAAATTATTTGAATTTTTGACTTCCATTCGGGTTCGCGGTTCGACGAGACGAGGAATGGAAGACGTTGAAGACGCTCGCCTAGTGCTTTCATATTTTATGGAAGGTGAAAAGGCCGCGACGTTTTCGCGCTCTTGACGTTCCGACCCTCGTACCTGCGCCAGCTTTCTGTCAGCTCTCCCCTCGACCCAGATCTTGTCGGCAAACCCGCGGCGGATCGCCGCCGGCAACCGGCAAACCAGCAGACGAGATAAACGGAAACGCGTATGCTCGTCGGCGAGCAACTGCTTCTTTCTCTGAAACGATAACCAAAGAGACGGAAAAGCCGCTCGAAATCCTGACGCGTCGGGACGTGTATTTCAACGGGCTTTTGCAACAACCCGCTCTCGGCCTCGAGCTAATTCCCTCGCGTTACGGTTTTCGAGGCCGAGGCCGAGTCACGACTACCGTCGGCGTGTATCGACTATCGCCGTGATCCAAGGTGTCGGAAGGGTTGCGAGGAGCTTCCAGCTTCGGTGGAAACTCGCAGGAGAAAGGACTGCTAGCTTCGAGAATGCAAATGAAAAGTGGCAAGGAAACGGGCAAAGAGAAACAGAATGAGAGGGACAGAAAGAGAAAGGAGAGGTGTTAGCCACCACGTGGTTAGGGGTGGCGAAAGGGTTCGATCGAGCACCGCTGACGGTAGCCGCGGCTCGTGGCCCGCGGTGTCGTCGTCATGGCAACTATCCGAGCTCTCGCCCCCAGGCAAACCTGGGATCCACCGGTCGGATCGATCGATTCGCCCGCGATCCAACGATCCATCGACGTTTAAGATAACTGCACCAGTGAATGAACATTTAAGAAATTTAATTTAAGACATTTAAGAAAGTATGTGAATTAAAGGAATCTCTATACTTCATTTGCCAAAAATAAATTAACACAAATAAAATGAAATTGGTATTGTTTTTCTTTATTAAATGTTAAATGAGAAATATTAAAAAATACCAGTCAATGAACATTCTAGTAATTATTGGTAATAATTATTATTATTGATATTTATTAATAATAATTATTGGCTCAAGAGTGGCTTAAAATTTATTGACATATAGAAAAGCGTTCATTTACTGGTGCCCATTTATTCACTGGGATGCAGTTACCCTACAGTGGGTCCACAACGTATTCGTACCTTGTACACCTACTCTACTATTCAATTCTACGCCGATCCCGATCGAAGAATCGTATGGCCGCGAGATTCGCGCGGCCCAACGCGGTTTTCACGGTCATATTTTCAAACTGGAATTCCTCTAGCCCTTGCGACCGTTCCAGCGAATGCGACGACGACGAACCGTCCTCGTTTTACCGTGGAACGCAGCCTCGGTCGCGTCGACCGTCGACCAAAATTAGAAATCACGCTCCGCTTCCAAGGTATCTCGCACGTAATCTCGTGATCGGGTCTGCGTGAGTTCGATTTTTTTAATAAAAATTTTCGATACTGCTATCGATCGTGGATAACGATAAGCTGGAGTTCCGCACATAAAGACCTCTCGCCGATTGCGACCGGATAAGAATGGATTAACGCGATCCAAGACGTTACCGATAAGAGCAGCTGTGGATTATTGGTTAGGTCGAATGATACGAGAGTTCTCGACCGGCAATTTCCCTCCTCGAGTCATCCACGAAAAAAGAAATCGACGCGGTTATTTCGGTCGACGGGACGAAATGAAATCAGAATTGATCCGCCGTGAAATTTTCATAGGTTCGAAAGGAACGCGAGAAACGTTGAGGAAAGATAGTCTGGCCTTTGGCCAAGAACGGTGTCGCGTCCACGATCGCTGAGAAAACCTCCGGCGACCTCGAACGCGACCCGATAGGGACGTGTTTAGCGGATTCGCGGTCGGTCACGGTCACCGCGTCACCGAGAGTCTCTGGCGAATTTAAATGAAAAATTAATCGGGCTACGCCGTATACCGTCCGGTGGAAATGGCAAAAGGCGTCAGCCCTTGTGCTCCTGCTTTCGACGCACCCTCTCTTCGCTAATTCGAACGCGCGACCTCTCCGAGGCACCTCTTTTTCGCGGCCGATCAAACGGCAATTCTTCGCTGTTGGAAAAAGAACAAACGTCTGCCAGTACGGCAAGGATTCCAGGAGCGAACCGGCTCGATCGCGATATCGCTCGATCCGACGACGAACGCGAGTAGGCGGGTCGAGTTACGACGGGCCGATGGGGCAATGGACCGACGTTTGCATTCTTTCGTTCGCCGGCTTTGATTTCCGAGTACGGCGGCCCTTCGACGAATCAACGGTCGAACCATTCGGTTCGCACACGCATTGTTCTTTATCTCGTCAACTCGTTATCTCGACAATCCTACTACCAGTCTCGTTTCGTAGATTCGGAAAATAATCGGCGGTTCTAAAACGGAATATTGTATATTTAATAAATTTCATAATAAAACATTAAACGTATATAAATTTGTATAAAATTCGAAGAGAACAGCGAAACTAAATTGACAAACCGTCGCGTGGAGGACACTCCCTCCGCTCCTCGCCACCCGTTCGCATCGGCACGCGTTCAGCGCGGCAATCGTTTGGCCGCAACTGGTTCTAGGATGACCGACTAGACGCCAAAGACCGAGAAGTGTCGCAAACTAGTGTGGATGTCACCGGCGCGACCGGCGTTCGTCTCACCTCGCCTGGTCGCTAGAAATCCACGAAGGGTGATCGCGCTCGTACGTCGTTGTAAACCATTCCCGACTCGCCTCGGCGACGAACCTTGCACTTTCGCGTTTCATTTTCCAACCGGTTGGCCGGCAAGTGTAAATTCGAAAGCTTCTAGGTTATGCAACGATTATGTCCACGGTCGGACCGTTGTGTTAGTTGGCTCTCTCGGCTCTCGGCTGGCGCCTCGCAAACTATCGCGCGACGCGCCGCGGTCTCGCGGACTACGTCCGTTTTTTATTCCACGCGCACCTAGCTATTTCGCACTGTGTGTTTGAGAATAGATTGCTCGTCGACGAACCGGAATCGAATTCGCGGAATCGCGTAATCGAATCGGGCGTAGCCAAGGCGGCAATGAAGCGCATCTTTCTCAGATATGTCACGTTATCGCAACGATTACCGGAGCAGAGCGGATCGCACGCTGCCATGAGTCTAGAAGCGTTCGGGGAGGTGCAAGATTCGAGGGGTTGGAACGGGCCACCCTTCTTTACCTTTTTGTCCATCGAACGTCATCCCCCATCGGTTTGGAGCGGTTCTCACGTTAAATGGACTCCGGTGATCTCGCTCCAGCGTCGTCGCGAACCAAACGACCGAACGTGATCGACGCGAACAGACACCCTTGGAATGTTAAACGCACACCGCTCTCGTTCTCGCGCCGTGTGTGTCGAGTGCCGGCACGCGAGACTTTCCGAGCGAAATCAAGGAGCGAGACGAACGGAGAAACGAACCGACCGACCCTACCCGACCGGCTGTTCGACCGAGACTGAGCGCCGTCGAATACGCACCCTTATTGGGCGGACACGTTGCAGGGCCGTATCAGGAAAGGGTGCTTCCCCTACCACCCAACCTATTCTCCTCTCCATTCTCCGCGCTCGCTACAGTTCGCTTCTCTTTTTCTTCTCTCTTCTGCGCTGTTCCACGCTCTTCCCTTTTCTACCCTCTGTTCTGCTTCCGGCCGATGCAACGTATCCCGATGCGAGAGAGTATCGACACGGATACCCATACTCACCGCCGCTCTGCCGATAGACCACCCTGTCCGAAGCATCGGCTTTTCCATCTCTCGGCATGGAGTAATGGAGAGAGGAGCTCGATAAACGCTTTTCCCATAGACAGCTCGTGTAGCCCATGGCCTATAGTTTCTCGACAGCGAGCGACGACAACGACCGATGTGAATCGTCGCGAGCGCTCGGATCGATCCGCGATAGCTGCCGTGTTCCGCCGCCGGCAAGATCGTCCACGCGACTCCGAAAACGTCCAGCGAGTCGGCGAGTTCGCGCCACTTTTCTTTCGGTGACTCTCTGCAGGCTGAATTCGCTGGATCCATCTCGATGGCCGCTAGGTCGAACGATCGAAAGAATCGTGAGTCTCGCGACCCGAAATTAAGAGGGTATAGTGAAGAAATGTGGATCCGCGAGGAACGGAGCAGGGACAACGAAACCTGGAAAACGTATCGAACCCTTAGGCCTTTATATGCTCTTCGAATGAATACCTTTAGGGGTTGCACGGCGCGAACAAAACGAAAAATCATCGATCGCTGAAATGAATGCCTCCGGGGCCTGCATGCTCGACTTTGCTATTCGGCCAGGTTATTCCAATGTCTGACTTTCGACGCCCGAGTCAATTTCGGTCGATCTCTCTCTCTCTCTCTCTCTCTCGTTATCCCGACCTCGGGCTCCCAAGCCTCCTTTAATCTCTCGACCCCGATGCCGCTGGAAGAATGAAAACTCTGGGTTAAAAAAAACGTAACTCCGCGAAGACGATAATTACGTACGTATCTCGCCCAGCACCAGGTATTATCCGTAGCTGAGTTGGCAACCTTTTCGACTCTGGATGCCTGCCAGAGTAAATATCAATTTTACGACGTCCATGGATCCTTTCTATTTGGTTTGGCAATTCCGGCACCGGCTTACGTTGCAACCAAACCTAGCGCCGCGCACCCTTTCGCCGAGGGTTGCCCGCTAATCTAGCCCCAGCCGTGATCTTCGCTCTTCTGCCCTTCGAATCCGTCTCGCAAATGCTCTTACTTGTTATATTTACTCGTTCGAGTGCCACCGAGGGCTTCTTCGTCTTCGATTCCTCCTCGTCTAGACTCGAGGCAACAAGACGGTGTAATCGAATCTAGGCTTTCGCCTTGGAATTCGTTATACATTCGATATGTAGAAAAACAGCGGCGAAGCAATTGGGTTGAGGTGAAATCGCGAGGTTCTCTCATTAACGAATTCAGAGCGCGGTCGAGCGGTGCGGTTCCACGAGGAGAGCGATAATTGCCGGTCGACGCGTTATCTTCGCAGAGTTTCGAGGAGCTTGCTGCCGTGTTTAACGGTTAATTGAGTCTCGCTGGTGTATCCTTGTCTTTCTTCTTCTTTTTCCCCCGTGGCTTTCCAAGACCGGTTTCTGCGTATTTGCAAACGGTGATCGTCGACAAGGGCGCCACGCCGACTGCCCTAAGCACCGGGGCTCGTGCCGCGCGTACAAGCGTACACGCGTACGGCCGATCTACCGGTGCGAACGCTCGTCGAGACGACGCATGGTTCGTTTCATGGTTCGTTAACGCACTGTAACATCTATCCGCGTAAGCGTTTTGTCCTGACACAGTCGAATGAGTTCAACGACTAACAGCAACCCTTTTCCTTCGCTGGACAGTTTCGATTAGGGATGAGATCAAGTTCTATACGTACGAATCATAGGCAATTTCAATAAGCAAGTTTCATCCCATGAGTTTCGATTACTACTTACGTAAAACAATGTTTCTATGATTATATTTAGAGAGCATCCATTTTATACAAACTTATAGTAACCTGTTTGCAAGGTACTTGATCACATTCCGCAATGCGAATAGTAAAGCGCTATAAGGCGCGGGCCGATATATCGGCTCCTGGCACTTCTCGCCAGTGCAGCAAGAGCCGATATATCGACCTCAGGCACTAAAAGAGTTAAGGTACCCACCGATCGATTTCGAGTCTGTTCTCGCGAGTTTGAGATCAGTGGAGAAAACTAGTCGTTGACTCAAAAGATTTACACAGTGCTCGGCTGCCGTTCGGTCGAAAGAAGAAAGGGGTAACGTGTCCTTTGGAGGCCGCGCCCTCGCCCGTTTACCCCCTTCGAATCATTTGCGCGTTTGCAAACGCCGCCGCACCGTTTACCGTTTACCACCGGCACTCCCACGCCGCCCCTACGTTCTGTTTTTTCTTGCCGCTAGTCGTGCGTCTTCTTTCTTCCATTCTTTGGTCTCGACGAGCTGTAGCGTAGGGCTGTCGGTTAGCGAGTGCACAAGCCCCTCGAGGGAACACTCTCGACCCCCGCGCAATCGTTCGAATTCGCTTAAACGAGCATCGTCGCGTAATTCACCGTGAAATGCGAAACCCGGCGAGATTCGGCTCCTACTTTTGCGCCCGGCCTTTCGATTCAAGTGCGACTCGCCCTTCCGAGTATGTACCGCCACGATCTGGCTGGTAGCGAGATTTCCTGCTCCCCGGTACGCAAAGTCAACCCTCCTATTACCTGGTTAATTCGTGCCATGTCCTATGGAAACTCAGAATTAGTAGAAATCAGATTTATAGCCAAGAACATGAAGAAAGGGCCCTCATCAACACCCCTCGAGAGATTAAGGAAGGAAGAGAAATCCCTAAACGAAAAAACAAAGTAGAAATCAGATTAACGCTGAACCTAAAAGCGACTCAATTGTTTTAGATTAGAAAAATGACGAGACTCTACTTACTTATAATTTGTGCAATTTTTACCGCAGTACTTGGTTGGATAAAGAAGTTTGTGGAATCAATTTCCATGTAAGCAACTTCATCATTTCAATAATTGTATGTTGTAAAGTATATAACCGGTCGTTTGTACCGCGTCACAAGAAACTCATTGTTAGAGTTGTATAAAAGAGTACTTTGTTATACGAGGGTTCACTAGGAATCGGTAGAATCATCCATCTCGCCTCGTTTCGATCGTTTTTACTGCCAACCGAGGAAAATATTTTCACGAGACCTACGCGTCACTGATAACGCGTTATCGGTCCGTTGACTCGATACCGCTCGAACCTTGAAAATTACGCGCGATGAATCGCAAAGCTTGTAATTGCAACGAGCGTTATCGAGCCGTTCCGATGCCAGTCTCATCCACTACTATCTGCACCACCGGCTTAACCTAGACCTCTACCGTTTCATCGGTACACAGAAGATGATTCGTTTCTCCGTGATGGTCAATTATTCTTGCTAGAAAGCTGTTCGCGAAAACCCAATCCGATTTGTTCCGGCATTGTCTCGGTTGCCAAGAAATTTCGCGACAAAAAACCGATGGGACGTGTTGCCTCCGTGGCGCAATCGGCTAGCGCGTTCGGCTGTTAACCGAAAGGTTGGTGGTTCGAGCCCACCCGGGGGCGAATATCTTTTGTCAACCCCTTCGATCAGAACGCTACGAGGACAACGAACCTGTCGATCGAGTTAGAAAACACCACGCTCCAGTCTCTCGTCCGCGTTCTTTTTTATATTTTCTATCTTCGAGCCGAATTCGCTCAGCTAGAGATCGCGGTTTCGAACGTGTACCCGTAGCACGTGAACCGGGTATGGAAATAACAGTCCGGCGACTTCTGGGTTTACGTTTTTCGATCGAATTCTTCCCATGATCCGAATTAACACGGAAACGTACGAAAATATACATTTAAATTTTGTTTGCTCGAGACACACATACGATTATGTCCTGTCTACTAATAACCGAATAATGATTAAAAAAAAATAAAAAAAAAAGAAATCGCCCAACGTGGGGCTCGAACCCACGACCCTGAGATTAAGAGTCTCATGCTCTACCGACTGAGCTAGCCGGGCTTACGAGCTTTCCATTTTCATTTTTCCATTTCTTGACAGAGTCTTCAGCGATATAATTATTCGCAATTATGCTATAATTGCGATCACGTTAACAATAAAAGTTAACGATCCGTATGTATATTTCGTTTAATATAACGATAACCTATCTCCGGGTCTATCCAAAGCAAAAATATCCGCAATTGTTCGACGGCGTTTGTTATCGATCTATCTAAAAATAAAAGAAATAATTAGTCATCTTCCCTGTACGTTCATATTCGAGAGGATACTAAACAATTTTATTTGATTTTATAGTTTTGTATGACAAAAAAAGATTATATAACCTAAATATTACGAGAGGTAATGTTTGGTTACAACGATGCCTGGCAAAGAGAGGAAGATTTTGTTCAAGGTTTTACTTTCTCAAGAAATATTAATTTGTTGCCAACAAACGTCACGGATCGGTGACGAAAAAAAACAAAGAAATGCAAACGATCGTTTCATCTCGAGAGTCCGTAGGTGTCGCGCAGCAGACAAATTCAGTATAGCCACGTGCAAAGTGTATTTCGTCGGAAAATAAAATATGTTACGACTTACGACACATTGTTCTCGCCTCTTTCGGGTAGGTTTTCGTTCGTAATGCGATGCGTCGCGTAGGTACGATGATGCGCCATAAATTTCCCTTTCGCCCGTGATTCCAAGCGATTTCGCGTTCCTCGATGCTTTTGGTCGGATGTAAAAAAAGCATCTATTGCATAAACTATCCTCGAAATCGTGGGGTAACTTCTTGTTCGTGTACGACACGGATCTATTTAACTATTGATGACCAAACACTGTTCTGAAAGCAACGTTGTTGCCAAGCGTTGTTTATTAACAAGTTGTTGAAAGAAATGCAGTAAATAATTGGCTACACATGCGTGAAAAACTACGAATCTGATTAAATTGATTTTGTCATCATATTCACGAAATGTCCATTTTCAAATGGTGTTCTAATTATAATTTTGATCAAATTTCACTAATATCGATATTTCAGGCATTGCCGATCATCTAAAAAGCAATGTATTTCCTATTCAATGCATTGAATAGGCAGTCATACCGATACGAGTCATGCCATTTTTTGGGTAAACTTTTCCTTGCGTAGCCTTGCATATATGCCTTTCTCTTATAAATATTTGAATTACGTTTAAAAACTTACCTTTTTTCTACGTTATTATCCAGTAGATTTGGTCGAGAAGATGTAAGAAATTCAAATTTCGATCCTTTAGAGTCGATGTTGCACAAAGTCACACAGCCATGTTGAGTGTAGTGTAGTAAATAGCAACACGGTTGGTTACAGCGGGAAAACAGTTGACAGTGGTGAGATCACGGCGCAACATTTCCCGCGCAGACGCGTTCAAAACAGAAACGTACACCTATCTTATAATAATGAAGTAGCGGAGCCCTGATACAGTTTAAATTACAATAACTTCCCTATAAAATCGGGAAGTTAATTAGTGGAAAAATACCAATAGTTTACGGATTGTTCAAGGTACCACATTTTGTTAACAATTTTACTTTATGAATTGGAAGCCTACAATGGCGAGAAATGTTGTACAATATCTCACCACTGAGAGGAGCCGCCAGGTGGCGCCATAAGTACGCAGAGTTGTTGCAGTATGAACCACGTATTATGGGACTGTACTCTGTATGACAAGGGCAGACAAGATTTTATTAAAAAATTAAGTAAAGTCAATATAAAACCTCCAGTATGTTAGAAATATCAGGGCGTGTCCGCATTTTGAAGGTTCTGGGGTAAGTCCGTATGATTTCTCACAATTCTCTTACCAAAAGGCATTGCCTTCCCTATTCCGTGGCCAGGTCCTTCGGAACCATGTGTTTGCCACTTGCCTTTTCTAAAGATCCCGCTTTCAATATATAGTTATTACCTGAGGGACCCTGGTCCTTAATTTATTGCACTGTATGGCATTGGGGCTGTTTACTAAATTCGCGGCCTCGCACCATAAAATCCTGTCATAATTATATGAAAAACCAAACATTAATTTTAATAGCAATAAAGATATTATTAAATAAAAAATTGCGGTGTTCCGATCAGAATCAACATTTCTCGCGCATGCGCGGCCAAAACGATAACATATTTGTAATGAGGTAGCAGAGCAGCCAGAGTCCTGAGGTAATTTTATTGGAGCGAGTGTTATTTAGGCACTCCTTCCGTATCCTATCCTCAAAATAAAAAATAAGTTTGAATTATAGTAGTTTTTAATATTTCATACGTATATATAAATAATTTTTAAAAAGTCTGCGGGGTGCTCAATGTTTTTATCGAGAAGCTTCGTTAGCGAGGCTGAAATCGTCGCGCATGCGCATGACAAGTTAACTACGATCGCAACACTGAGTTCTTGTTTGAGTGAAAGAAGATTTTGTTGTAATTTAAAAGTCGAAAAATTGAATTTTGGTGAGAAAAAGCGGGATCGCTGTGCGGCGAGGCACGAGGACGTACAGCGCAGCGGGAGCTATTTTATTTTTAATGCAATCGCGTAGTTTACGAAGCTTTCGGTCCAAGTGCACAGCCAGGAGCACCGCGTTCGCAAAGTGCCCCTAAACTGTGATGCATTTTTAAAGGAGAAACTGCTCCCCGGTTGTCGCTGATAACAGCTTGAATATTGTCGTGCCTGAGAGAATGGGAAAAGCAGTTCGTTGAAGTGTACTTACGTGCGGCGTGGTCCACGGTCCAGTCGGTACGATCATTCAAAGACAAGATCGAAATCGGGATCGGATTGGGTTGGGTACGATCGTAAATCTTTCTCTCGAACGTATCCCCTGCATTCGGGCACCGTTCACTCGGAGAGTTTATTTGACCGGTGCAGTCGTGTACGATCGCGTGTCCGCGTACTTGCACATATCGCGAATTCCTCGTTTCTCGCGTCTACGAACAAAGAAAATCGAAGAATCGAACGCTCGTGGCCGTCCATCGATTTTGAAACGCGTGCAATTCCGAGGATGCGACGAACGAAGAAGAAATGGACTTCTCCGAAGAAAAGTGTCGTTCTAGGATCTCTTCGCTGCCGACCACCGACGACGTAAGTAATTCTGAAATATTTAGCAATTCGATATCACCTCTTAACTTTGAACGGCCTCGCTGCTGTTTGTAAAAACTTGAAGTCTCGTACTCGACTGCTCCTTCAAACAAATAAGTCGAACAAGACAACGTACACAACCTAACCAACAACTCGGGCGTCCCGCTCGAAAGGTCACGAAAAGATCGTTTGCAAAATAAATACGTTTCTAAAAACGGACTAAAAAGTATAAAATCATTTTTCCTAGTCGCACGCCGATTCTTAATCTCGTACAGACAGATATATTATATTTATATATATATTTTTACAATTAATTCTTGTCGTAACATTATAATATATAAAATCCCTAATCTAATCTAAACTTATCTTCGGCGTGATCATGGTAGAAATATCGTTGAGGAGAATGTTGGCAAGCATTTGCCGGCTAAAATGTTAAAAAGGTCGAGAAATTTTTGTCGGATATTCGCAAATGTAATGGAAAAAAGGTACCGAGAAATCTTTGCTTCGAATTTCGAGAAAGAACGCAAAAAAAGTGGATCGACGAGGATGGGATTCGAACCCACGCGTGCAGAGCACATTGGATTAGCAGTCCAACGCCTTAACCACTCGGCCACCTCGTCTTCGGCTGGGTCTCGATCCAAATATACGGTACACATTATTGGCCTGGGAATCGATGGAACGATTCCTCGTTATTCGTCGAGCAGGAGAAACGATAAATGTTTTTCTCGCGAACGGTATCATCACGGTTCGATGTAGAAACGATAACATTAAGAATAACGTAATATGGAGGAAGAACAGCGGTGCTTGGTATAATAACTAAAATTTTACTTATATGAAAGCAATTTATTATTTTTTATTTGCAAAGAAAAGATTATTTATTATTTGGATTGAGGTGGTAACCAAATAAATAGATTTTGGTTAGGTTAGGTTAGATTTTGTATTTACGATGTCGCCAGAAATAATAATGGAAACTGTATTTGTAAAGAACGATTAACTTTAATATTTTAAATAATTCATTTAGACTTGCTCAAAGAATAGATAATTATTTTTGCTTTTATTTGAACAATCTAAATAGCAAATAACTTGGTATTTAAATATTGCATTCTTATATGCGTTCTTTTTACGCGAACTTTCCTCGCCGAAGGAGAAGCGGTATGAAACTTTTTCGACTAGCTGCGAAAGAAAAGAATCGTGTGAACAAAGACCGGGGGCCCAGTTTTTTCCCGTCATAAATCGCTTTAGCGTAATAAGCACCGGCCGATCGATTAAACCGACGAAACCGTTATTGCAAAAGTTCCGAGCGATTTACGGCGGAGATAGGGGCTGGAATTTCGAGTTACGTAAAATCTTGACGGGAACTTTCTCGACGAACTGAAAATGAAGTTCGTAGATTCGAACGGTATTGCGTGTTGCGTCGTTCGATCGGTCTCGTTCGAGGACGAGAGCGATGTTCGTCTTTGGATAGGTTAATGATGGCTACATCGGGAAAGAAACGTGTTCGATGTGGTTCATCGGTTGTCCATAGACACGGAGGAAAGGTTGCTTTGATTGGCTGATCGCCAGTCTCCGTTCGTCCGCACTGCGACCTGCACTCGACCGTAGTTGCGCACGAGTTCGCGCAAAGTGGATTTTCTTGCATCTTCTTGCATCACGTCGATTTCGATTCCGTGCAAGTTCCAAACAGGGGCCGTATGCCAATCCTATATCCACACCAATACTTGTACATTAGGGTGGACCTTATTTTTCGACTATCGAATTTAATTTGGGAAACAACCCCTAGGATGATGCCACTGGACGAAAAAATAATGTGCAACATTTGAAATTGATCGAATAACATTTTTTCTTTTAATTTAAATAAAATTTCATTCGTGTGTAATCAATATTTAATGCATTCAAATAAATGTAGCCGTGGAAGAAATATAAATTTCGCACAGGAATAGTATGCGACCTAGAAAATGAGACAATTAAGATTCGTTTATTTACTTGCTTTATTAAAAGACCCATAACATGTATAAATTTTTCTTATATGTATAACGATCTTGCAAAAACCGTGTACATTTACAATAAGTCGATACAAGAGTTTCGTTCTGGCATCTTGTCAAAATTGGAACCGTAATCAAAACTTATAATATTTAATATAATAGTTTTGGTAGTCGATGTTACAACAGATTTCCATCCCTGTTAGGAACAATATAAAGCTAGTGTGGGAGATAAATAATAAACAATGACAGAGATAGAGAGAGAGAGAAAAAAATAACGGATTGAATCGATAATATGTAGACTGTGGATTTTTATGCAAAATAAAAAAAGCCTGTATTAATTAAATTTAACCGATATTAAATTAAAATAAAAAATTACATTTAAACGGATTTGATCGACAACAAATTTCATCGCCAACAAATCTAAAATCATTGTCGGTCAAATCCACTGTCGGTTAAATTCGTTGTTGGTCAAATCTGGGGTCGGAGAAATCTGTGTCGGTGATTTCCATGGGACCCCAAACCTGCTCCGCAGCCATCGCTGCCAAACATGAAATCCACAGTCTAATAACGTATACATTGGTGTAGAAACCGATTGGAGAGGATTGTTCAGCGATCGCCCATCACGAGAAAGCAACGAGAAGGTACTTTCTCTGTGAGGGACGTGGTTTCGTCCAAGGTGCCCAGGTTCGCTCTTAGTAGAACGTCGGCGATCATCTTCTCGGCGATGATACTCTGCCGGGGCATCGACTTCCTCAATTTGTTGGCGACGTAACGGCCAAACGTGTCGAACTCGTCGTCGGTGACGCAGGTGGCGAACGGCCTCGGGGAAACCTCGCGGGTGGTGGACTCCTTCGTCGAACGATCGGCGGGGTAGTTCTCTTGCTGTAGTTTCCTCTTGAACACGTCCACCCCGGACACGGACGACGAGATCCTCCTCGCGTACGATCCTTCCGTCTCTAAAATCACCGGTTGGAAGGTCGGTTCCGGGCTGGCTTCTCGCGAAGGCACCGGAGATGGTGGTTCGATCTTGTCCACGTCGGCTTGAACAAACTACAAGAGAACAAAGTTGAGACTCCCACGGGGACACACGTAGGGAAAAATGAAAAGGCAAACTTTTTCTCGTCGGTGTTTAGAAAAGTTTTTCTCGGCTGCGTTTAACCCTCCGTCCCCGACTGACCCTTCTGAGGGGTCGCGAACTATATTTCACAGCGAATTCTATTTATACATATTTTATTTGATTTTACGTGATCTAAGGAAATTTTGTTTAACGGAAAATGTTTGCTCTTTGCTCTGCAACATCGAGTCAGACTTGCATATTCGAAACAACTACATATTCGACACAGTTTATCTGTAAGATACTCTCCAGAAATTTCATTCGTCTGCAGTTTATCGAAGCTCGAAGCAACGGCGTAAAATATTCGAGAATGTTCTAGCTTGTTGAAATACGTTTGACATTCGAATCGATCTGCGACAGCCCGTAATATTGTATCTTAAAATCTCATTGACTCGATAGAGACTGTAGGTTGAAACAAGAAAAACTTGGACAAAAATAATTTTCTTAACTAAATAAAAAATATAAAAATATATTATTAACTTGTTGGTATATAAATAAGTCATCATTTGCTGCATTGGATTTTCCAAAATTCCATTCCTGTATCCCAGAATTAAATACTAAAGTTCAATAAAAATTCCTAAAAATATTAGCTTCTCCTGAATTTCTTAGAGCATCGTTTCATTTAGTACGTTATAACTTGATAAACATACGAATGAAAATTTTTTCTGTGTACTTAACTGAAAGCTCGTTTCAGTTTCGTCCGCGTTTCTTTTTTGTTTCAACCCACTGTTGCGATCGTTCGCTATCGTCCGCGCGAGGCAAGGCACAACGTGTCGTGTCGTCTCCCGTCGCATCGGTTGTCGCCACGCCATACGGCGCCATGCCACGCCGCGCCAAAGCAGCAGCAGCGTTGCATCGCATTTCCTTTCCTCGGCGTCGAAATAATGCCTCGAGACTCCGAGAGAACTCGAATACGCGGACGCATCGCGGAGTCCAGGCTGAAAGCAAGCGTCTTTGTTCGGTTTCCGATTTGAGCGTAATTTCCTGCAACGCGTACGGCTCGACGACCAGGTTTCGGATCGATAAAGGTCTTCGAAGAGCGAGAGAGAGAGAGAGAGGGAGGACGCTGTAGAGGGAACCGGGTGTGGAGGAGAGCGAAGAGAACCAGAGAAAGAGAGATAGAGAGAAGTGGGGGGAAGTGAGAGAGAAACGAAACGGCAACGGTGGGAGAAAGATAGAACGGGACTCGGTCGTATGCCGTATCGAAGACGTGTATCGTTAAAACGACGACGATGCGTCGCTGACGTTGCTTCGAGGAAAGTTGTGGCCGAAAGTAATTTGTCTTTTTTCGATCGATTTCGTATGAGGACGGGGCAAATAGTCTCGCGAGATCGTACCATCGGTTCGTTATAACCATCGTTGGGAACCGTTGGGTTCTTAATCATATCCAGATCGTTCTCCGTCGAAGGCCCCTCGTTTTGCTCGGCGACGAACTTGAGAATGTCGTAGTACCACAAGGACGACCTGTACCGAAGACGCGGGTTGTTGACCATTCTCTGGGAGCTTCGGACCTTTTTATACTCTCGCCTGAACGCGGTCCTCAGAGTGTTGATCTTTCTAATGACGGTCTCTTTGTCCGCGACCGGGTTCACCTCTCGGAGCTTGTGCACGAGGGCGTCGTACGCGCGATTCCGCAGCAATCTGTCCTTGTACCCCTTGTACCTGACCTGCCACAAGCAGGGAAAACTTCGGTAGAGTTGAATGAACTCGGTGAGAAAGTCGTGCGTGTAGCCGACCAAATCCGGGCTCGCCATTCTGCTAGCAATCCACCGATTCGACGCCACGATCGTTTTTCGCCGCGTTACCGCGTCCAGCTCGAGGCCCGAGAGTCACAAGCTATGCGAGTAGCCTATCCAACCTGCCGGCATACGAACCAAACCGAGTCGAACCGAGTCGAACCGAGCGCTGCGCCAAATGGAATATTGCCGTTGGAATCGAACAAGCGATACGAAACACGAACGCACCGTGAATGACCACGCTCGACGACCGACGAAGAGCCACTGCCTTCGACGAGCGATCGGTCGCGTACACGCGTGCCTTTGAGAATGCTACGCGTTTGCTCAAACCATGTTGCCAGATCTCTACAACGTCGAACTAGGTTTGTCGGTGCTTGCGCAGCCAACGCTCGACGCTGCTCGTCGCTGCTCTCGGTCACGCCGTTCTTTCGTGACCACAATCGCGCTCGCTCACTCTCACTCCACTCTACACTCTACCCAGGCCAACCGAACAAAACGTGGCTCTGCGGGTTTCGTCGCGCGCGCGGACAGAATATTTCGTTCATCCCATCGCGCCGAAGCGATGCTCGACACCATCGTCGATAACACGCGACCCCTGGATTACTCCTCACGTTTGTGCAAACTTTTCATTCTCGTAATAACATACAAATTGCTTAATACTCTGAGCAAGTTATTTCAACATTTTCTTGCTGCAAAATCCTTGAGATGTTAAACTCATTCATCCATCAAACCATCAACCCAATATATTATTATGGCTCAAGTATAGAGAGCATTTATTTATTTAAATTATAGGAAGCTTTTATATAATCTAAATTGCAGGTTTTAACCTAAATAAAAGAAAATGTTTGTGCAAACTTTTCATTCTGGTGATAACCTACAAATTATATACACCTCGGAAGGGGTTACTGTGGGACTTTTCTCCCAGATGGTCGACTACTCGCTAAAAATCTAAACCACACCCGGGACGGTTAGTAAGACTCCTCTCTACTAACTTTTCTATTTGGACTCGTGGTTCTTGAATCACGAACTTGTTCGTTTCAGCAGGAATTACGAAATTTTGGGAACGAGCCGAGAAAACGTTCCCATATAAGGTACCCATTCGCGTGCGCCGAATTCGTTTGGCGCAACTCTGCTCGACTCGACTCTACTCGATGCACCGTCTCTTTAATCCTCATACGCTCCTCAATAATAGCTGCATAAAAGAGACTATCAAGAATTTTTTTAATATTCAACTGTACATACAATATTGATTTTATATTACATTTTTTTTTTAAATAGGCAGAAAATATCTTTTATTTGTTCTAACTTTTTCTTCTTTTCAATTGAATGTCCTTTAAATATTGAATTTATATTTTTCACATATTGATTTCACATTTTTTGTAATTATTTACTTTATATTTTTTAAATATCTAGTTTGAATTCACGTTTCTTAAACATGTATACAATATTTCACAGATCCAACATTTATCTGATATGAAAAAGTGTGGCTTAAAAAAATATTTCTCCAATATTTCAAACAGATATTTATCCAATATTTTTCTGCTAATAGGATTAGCGACGCGTAGTCACGAGGCAAAGCCTGTCGAGAGTCTCGTTTCAGTTTCTCTGTTCGTCTCTCTTGCTCGCTCTCTCTATTCTCCGAGAGCACCGATTCCGCTCGCTCTCGCGTCGTCAGTCTCGCGAGTGTCAGCCGCGATACGACTCCGTTCTCTGTCGAGCGGCGTCTGACATCTTAGAAGATCCGTGCAAAATGAATTTTCGCGATTCCGCGTTCGTAGTTGGTCGGCTCTTTTGTATTCGTCGAGCCAGCCACTTTGTACTTTTCAATTTAGCCTAGACGGTATTTTTCCTCGATCGATATCGAACGCGAGCAAAGCCTCAGGATTACGAAAGGATTACTTGAAGAGATCTTCCGACGAATATGAAAGGAAATTCTCGATCGAAGAAAATTCCCTTGTATTAGAATCCTCCAGTTCTCCGCGGACGTTTCGCAAACCGCGTGCGTGACGGGAGAAGCAACGCGGACGATGTGTAGACAACGTTGACAACGAAAGAGAATATACTGTGTAGGTATGGCTCGTTGGCAAACAATAAGAAGAAATGGAAACGGCGCATTTGTAGGAGTGAACCGGATAAGGCGAACGTAAAAGAAAAAAAGAGAGAGAGATAACCGAAGGAGTGGGGGGAGGGAGGACACGAAGGAGAAAAGAGTAAGAGGACCGATGCTAATCCTCTTTGTATGGAAAAACCAAGTGGTCCGTCGACTACCAAGCAGACTTTCGAACAAGCTATTCAACCGGTGCAATATACCGTGCTAGTATAGCGCATCCCGTCTAGACGACGGTCGGCTTTTCTATGCGAACGAAAAGTTACCTCGTTATTTCGCGAACGAACCATAGAAAGCAGGAGAACGGCCAAGAAAAAGGAAAATGGAGAGCGGGGTGCAGCAGCGTCGAACTTAACTCCGGTTCGCGCGCGGTCTTCCGGTTCTCGAAGATGCGGCTGCCCCCCTTCGTGTAATCGCTTGATGGGTTCTAATCGGCCGATCGATCAGACGACGTTATCGCGTTCGACGATAAGAATGATCGCCGACGCCGTGCAACTCCCATTTTAAAACCGTGGAACAATCTCTCTGTTGTACCCAATAACCTGGTTTAATTAAATTCAAAACAGTCGGACCTGTCAGTCGTTTCTTCGATATCCAATAACCGCGACGTACGAGCGGTTGGCAAACACCCAGGAAACTGGTGCAAACTCCGTTTCAACGACTTTATCTCGCCCGCGGACCGCACAATACTGCCCCCGTATAGAAATATCGTTTGAATATGCATCCTGACGGACGCACCGTACACGCGCCACCAGGCCCTTCCATTGTCTCGTGGTACTACGGGTGTATACAGGGTGAGTCCGAAACAGAAGACCTAAATATCTCCATTACTCTTCGTTGTACAAAAAACTTCGTTGGACGAAGTTACACTGCCTGAAGGGTCACGTTGTTATTTTGTCAGCTACAACATTACGTTAACGAAAATATATTATTCCATTTAAAAAAAACATCGATGACCTCGAAGTCTCATTAAAATATAACCTTGAAATTTTTTCCCTTACACCGTTACATGTGACCCTCAAATAGTGTAACTTTGTCCTACGAAGTTTTCTTGTACACAAAATTGTAATGGAGATATTTAGGTGTTCTGTTTCGGACTCACCCTGTATACTAAAATGCATATAAACTGTGGGCGATGACAGTTTGCCTCGTGCTCTATCCTGTCTATCGGATCGAAACTCGCTTCCTCGTTGCGTACGGTTGGAGAACGACAGACCGGCATTAGAGACCGGTATCGAGCCTCGGTATAACCGAACAACCGAAACTTTGTTCGCGAGTATCTCTCTATACAAACTCCTTTAGAGAAATCATCGGTAGGCGAACGCAAACTGTCGGCGGAGAAACGATAACACGGGGTTGTTTACCCGAGGAGAACGGAATCGAGACGATTGTCTATCTACAGAAGATTTTCCCCGAAGAACGTTTCCACGAACGTTGCTTGGCACGAGGAGGCGTATCGTACAACGGTAGAATCTTTCACAGTGAAATTCCGTATATTTTTGTACTCGTCGTTTGACCTGCAACAAGAAAAATAAAAACAAAACGAAAAAATTCACATAGAGGTCGAATTGAATAATAATACCAAGAACATGAGTGGCCGCACTTGAGAATATGGCGTTGATGAGCGAGTCGAAGAAAGGGTCCTCACCAACGCCCCTCGATGCTCCTGTTCTTCTTGTTAAAAAAAATTATTAAAATAATTAATTAATTAATTATATTTATATATTACAATATATAATATTATATAATCTTTTTTTTTAATTAAAAAAAGGTCGAATTGAGTAACCCTCCTTCTCTTTCGAAATCGGTAAACGATCATCGTGCCAAACATTTTTCGGTAGATCCGAGGAGGAAGAGGGAGGGGAACGCAGGGAGAAGTTTGCAGACGAGCGACGATTTACTGAAAAAATACGTTCGTTTATTTTTCTATTAATAAAATTATATAATAAATTCTTACGGCGTAGGTTCGAGATGTCGATTAAATTAACCAAAGAAGGCATCGTGCGCGGAGCCCTCTGTCGCGGAATTTTGTAGCATCGACGCAGGGTAATGTGAAGAATGATCTCCGGTCCCAGATTGTTCGGGCCCGTCGACGGAAATCCCAGGATTCCCGTTTCCCCCTCCACCAGGTCCGGGTCCCGGGCCCGCACCGGTCCCAACGGCGGGGCCCGATCCTCTTAAAGGTTTCACGTCCTGCGAGCTCTCGTACATCGTTCGATTTTGCTGGTTCTGCGAGTTGATCTCGTTGTAGACTAGCTCCTGGATCTTGAGCCTGACGAACATCTGTCTGTCGAGCGACAAGCTCTTGAGTGGATTTCGAACGCTCATGAGGAAGTGGTAGGTGTCGTCGAACTCCTCCTCCTGGGAGACGGTCAGTCTCTTCTGTAGGTGCTCGTACCGTTTCCGGTCGACCTCGCAGTAATCGTTGTCTATCACGTCCATCAGGCTCCTCTTCCGGCCGATCTTGTTGAGTTTCGGCGGCGGCATCACGTGATGAAGACCGTCGTCGTTCGACAGCAGGGACTGGCAAGAGTCGCCGTCCAGGTCGTCGAATCGGGTCTCCTCGTGTCCCTCGAGAATGTCGATCTGCGGCTCGATCTGTGTCCCTTCCGGCGAGGATCGAAGCACCGCCGAGCAGTTCTGCGAAAGGGCGCAACCGATCACCCGGGAGTTCATTTGATCCCGCAAAAAGAACAGACTCTTGAACCAAACCCACTTGGAATCGTGCTCGACGCCGCCACCCTCGCATTTCCCTCGGTAAGTCTTCTTCAGTTCGTTGCGGAAGTTGTCCCGCAAGTGTTTCCATTTCGATTTCGCGACGTCCGCTGCAAACCAACAAACGAATACCACCCGTTAATCCATCTCTCATTCGAACTTCTCGCTACTGCTCCCCTTCCATCGCGCGTCTAATTCGATTACTCGTCTGGTCTCGTCTCCCGTTCCCACGACCTACGAACGCGCCGCCGAGTAGAGTCGCGAGCTCGCTAACATCTATCGATCGAACGAGTTTCTCTCCGTGCCCAGTTAATTTCGCGGCCGATGCGCAGGCGTGTTCCCACACCGATCGCTTTCGACCAACGCGAATGATTGTGTCCATCCGTCCTCCTCGAGAAGAAAAAACAAAACCGATTTCTCAAGCGGCAGACTTTTTATTCTTATCCCAAAGAAATCGAGCAGGACGGTGCGCGACCTCGCGCGGAACGTTGACCAAACCAGACAGCGACGCTTTCTGTTATCGATGTTGCTCGCACGCCGGAATCGGCATTCGAACGACTCGATTGTCGACTCGGGCCAATTCGAGCGGGGATCGATCAAATTCGGAGAGAAAGAGGGGACACGGGCGTGTGCATCGCCTATCAAGCCGGTAGGGGGGGAGTAAACGTGTAAAAAAAACGGAGAGGGATAGAAAAGCGAAGGCGCGTGACGAGGGGGAGAGAGAGAGAGAGAGAGAGAGAGAGAGAGAGAGCAGTTTGACGCAGGCGCGTGCAGCTCACCGCGGAAAGAAGAGAGAAGCGAGAAGCGAGAAGAGTGAGAAGCGAGGCGCGGAGAGAGTGTACTCACTGGAGACCTCGCAAGCCCTCGCGATCTCCCGCCACATCTTCAGGATGACGTCGCGATTGTGGTAGTTGACGTTCTTCTGGTCCCAGATCGCGGGCCTGGCGTGCACCTCGGTGATCAGTCTCTGGAGATCCATCGTCATCGCGTTCCTACGGGCGCTCGCGTTGCATCTCCTGGACGATCGCTTGTTGGCGGCTCGGCGATTGAGAAGCGTGATGCCGGAGCTGATGGAGGAGGCAGCCGCGCGCGAGCCGCTTCCTCCTCTGGATACGATTCGTTGAGATTCGTTGGTGTTGTTGTGCCGATTCTTCGAGGGTTGCCTGTTGTTGCTCGGTGGTTCCTCGATGGGAATCGCAGCGTCTTCTCCCGGTAGAAGTTGTTGTTGTTGTTGCTGCGACAGTTGTTCGAACGGGGGAATCGTCGCTTCGGTGGTTGTTTCGGCGTTGTCGCCGGCAACGACGACGACCAGCTCGTCTTCGTCGTCGACGGTACTGTTTCGTCGCTGCTGTCGCCTCCTCTTCTTCCTCTTGCGCCTGGCGATACGAGAGCTGCCGGCCGAGGAGGAGCTCGCGAAACCGAGCCGAGCAGAGGATCGCAGGCGAGACGAATCCAGGGCTTTTTCCTCCTCGACTCGTGCACGCGTGCCGCCGTCCATACACGGCCGGTACACGCGCGCGTCCAGCCGGGAAGACGCGTACCCGCTTCAAACGATCAACTCGGATCCGGACCCGGATTCGGATTCGGATTCGACTTTTGTCTCGGTCTCAGTTTCGTTTTCCGCGAGGCCCGTCCTCGTTTTCGCAGTCGTGTCGTGCTTGTCCACGATATCCCGTCGCTGGGGCCGCAAACGACACACCAGCCTGGATTATTACTAGACGACACGCACACCTTCTCTGCTGTCCGCTTGCTCGTCGGCTAGCGTTACCACGGCGAGCGAGCTCGAGGTTCCTGCCTTCCTTCACTTTTGCTCACGGTTTCAGCTTCGGCTCCGCTCGGCCCAGCTCGGCTCGACCCGCACGCCACCGCTCGTCACCGCTCGTCACCGCTTGCGATCCGCACCGGGCTTCCCTGCTTGCTCGCTTCGCGATCGCTTCTTCCAAGCCGAGTCGAGCCGAGCCGAGCCGAGCCGAGAGCAACGTCTCCGCTCCGCTCTGCACCGCTCCGTTCCGCTCCGCGCCGCTCCGTACCGCTCCACATCGCTCCACGCACCGCTCGGCCAACTCCTATCTCTCGCGATCTCTCCCCCTTTTTTCTTAGCGCGTTGCGGTAAGCTTGCTTCCGCAAGGGAATCTAGAAGAACTACTGCAAGGATTCGTCTTCCCGGCATCTCAATTTACGGATAGGGATTAGGTCTTTACGCGCAAGGACCTCTCGCCCAGACATCCGTTCCCTTCGGAATCACGCGCGGAACGACGCAATGCCGTTTCAATGCTGCCGATTGCGACTTGCAACGAGGAACGGCCTGGGATCATCGTTGAACGGATAACTCGAGCGTTTTCGGCTCGGCTCGGCACCGCTCGACACCGCTCGACCCAGCACGAAGCCGCTCGGCTCCACTCGATTCGATTCGATTCGCTCCAGGCCCAACCTTCCGCCCGCATCGTCACTCCACTTTTGCGGGTCCGTTTTTTTTTATTAACCTTCTAGTAAACACTCATTACGAATTGTCCTCCTAGAGGGTGACCGGGGATGTAAGGGGCTCGAACTGCATAATCGTGTTCGTACAATAGATAAAAAAGCAATAAATGTATAATTACAATGTTGCTATTACATACATTAGTAGCTTAAAAAATTAGTACCTCTGTTAAGAAACAGTTGTTGTAGGGATTGTTAAAATTGTCGAAGCTCTCTGGTTGAACAAGGCAGACAAAAAACAAAATAAAAAGAAATGATGCAGATGGGGCTAGGATCATTTTTTGCTGTTTTTTCCCAGGAGATATAATCCTGCAAATGACTGTGCAACCTGTGCCAATCTCGATCCAACCAACGACCCGGAACGCATCCTTGCCAGAATTCTCGAGTGTGCTCGCATCTCTTACCGAGCTCGGTTCCTGATTACCTCCCCGTCGTAATCCATTCGCGCATTCGCAAAATAACAGGAAGCGCGTTGTAGGGTATATGTGTGTGTGTCTGGTATAGGTCTATAGGTGTAGGACGTAGGGCGTAGGGTGCAATGCGATCGATAGCTCGGTACCACGCGCGGATCCTCGATGCAAACGAGAATTTGCTCGTTTACTTTTCCACCCGTTTTCCAAAGGAATACTCTCGACCAAATTATAATTAACATGCTCTCTAAACGTTAACCGAGAATTCTTTATTGGTCTGTTATTTACCAATGCAAATACGCACCAATTTAGAGGATCTATAGGGATTTTGTAATTGTATCCTCTAATAAATATATACAGGCTGAAGTTATTTTTTTGTTAATTAATAATTTGATAACTTTGAAAATATAAATGAACTAAATTACTCCCCCCTAATAGTTGAAAAATTTAACTTGATTAGATAAATTATTTTAAACATATTTAGAATAATTTTTATTATTAAATTATTTAATTATTTTAAAAGAAGGTGAAAAACGGATTAATTCAGAATAGTTATTTATTTTCTGCCGTATCTCATATCCTCAGCTTGTTCGACACGATTTCTATACAACCAAAAATTCAATGTAAGTCGGTATGTTGTCCACCATGCTGGCCCAGCCGTCGTTGTTGCGGAGCACCGCTCTGCTGTCCAAGTCCAGCACCTGAGGAGTACCATCGGGCCTCGGGATTCTCTCGTTGATCTTCTCCAGCTGCTCACGGATAATTTCGGAACCCCTACTCTCCACCGTTTCGATTATCTGTTGCTTGAATGTTCCGACGAAAGCGTTGATCGCGGCGCTCAGGATCTTGTCAACCGTGCCACCTTCGAGCTTCACATTTATCTTACTAAAACGCGGAAAAATTCAATTAAAACTCACGAAGCCGAATGGAATTACACGAAAAATAATTCACAAAAAATAATTAATTATATAAAAAATAATTAATTTATATAATAAATTACCTGACAGAGACAGTCTGGAACGATTCCAGACTGATCCTGTAACGCTCGAGATCTACCTTCAGTACCGCTCGCAACGCCGTGTCGAACAAACGGGCATGTAAGGCCCCCGATCGCGAGGCGATCCAGTACTTGAACTGGTAATCGTAGGCGACCTGAAACATCCGCAAATCGAAGACGTCGATCAAGTTGGCGTTCTTATTGGGAGTGTATCTGATGATAAATCGCTGAAGCAGATGGAGCGTCTTACATCGATATAATCTAATCCCAGCGTCGCGTCCAAAGTTATTATTTTATTATTGTAAGATACAACCACGTCGCCGCTGCGCTTCAGCTCGGACAGTCCTTGCATCCAACCTTGATTCAAGTTGAGCACTCCGCTCGTGCCGAGTATTCCGTGCTGGAACAGATGAACGAATTCTTTCGTTTCCAAACATATAGGAATCTTTAATCCTCCTTCGGAAACCCTCTTGATCCAGAGTATCAAAATTAAACAATTTCTAACGATAGTGTCTATTAGAAATATGTTAAAAAGAACCACAGTATATATTATTAAAGTTGTTATTAAAGAATAACAGTATATTATTATTAGTGGTTACAGCAGGCTGTATATATAGCTAATAATAGGTCAGACATATAGGAAAGATAGTTACCAGTTCCTTTTGGACGTCACGCATTCTCAGAGGATCCAACCCTTTCTTTATGATAATGTCTTTTATCATAGGCAACACATCGTCGAAAATTTTGTTGATATTGGCTTCCAGTCCTTCATTGTTCCTCAGCTTCAACTCCTGCTCTCTGCAAACGAATCAAAATTGATTTCGTTGATCCGCGGAAACGTCCGTGTGATTTTTTATTGCCAAGAGAATAGAATGCTTACGGCGCGAGTTCTTCGGCTCTCACTCTCAGAACGCCTAACGCGGCGAAGCACAGGAATGCCAGAAAACTCGTGTTGAGAAAATCAGCCATTATGTATTTCTCGAAATAACCAGACGAATTGCAAATGATCCACTTCCAACCACCTACTACTACCGGCTCCTCAGATCATCCCCAGTTTTATTGACACGCCACTCAATTATCGCATGTGATCTTATCGCGATATCGATAACATGATACGAGAACAATACGGATTATTTTTTCTCAACCAGAGATACGCGTTCACCTGCCGATTGGCAGTGATTGCAAAGGGCTGCTTCTCCTATCCGATGATTACTCTTGGAATTTTTAATTATAAAACTATTGAGATTACTCGTGGAAATCTCTTTGTTATAAAGTAGTTGAAACATACCTGCAAAAAAGAAGGTAAAAACCCTATCGTGTGATACTCGAACGATTGTTCCGCTGTATTTAACCCGTTCAGATAATAGTATCTTATTTTTAAAAGAATAGTATCGTATTTTGAAATGGTATCTATAATATAATAAAGATATAATAAAAAGACTCGTCAAACTTTTTCGAAGAGTTTCCTCTTCTTTCCATCATTTTATTTTCAATCAATCGTTAATCTCGTACATCGGCCTTGATTGATTATGTTGTTAGTAATTTGACATTCGCCATACGGGCACAAAAGATAAGCTTGGATCGATGAGTGTTCAAAGTCGATGAACGGCCAAATTGGTCGTGGCGCGAAGTACGTTGGATCCCGGCAGATCCAACGAAGGCACTCGCGGATAAATAATCTATAAATATAAATATAAATATCCATCCATGATCTTGAATTTCTGTTTGTGATTCCGGGTTTCAGAATCCGCAAAACTGTCAAGAGGGTTTATTTAGCCATTGATTTTTTTTCTTTCTTCTATTGTAGAACAATCTCAGATGAGATTTATTTCGACATGAATATAAGCGCAATACAAAAGTCATTGTTTATAAAATATGGCTGTTTATAAGGAACGAGATAACTGAGAGTTTGGTGAGATATGATTACGGGGAATTATCGCGGCTGTGGTGATCAAAGAGATGCCACTGGAGTCTCGGATTCTGCCGGTTCTCCGACATATATAAAAAAAATAAAAGACAGAAGAAAAACTTGTTGGTATTTTTACATGCGAATAAAAATAATTTTAATAAATTATTTCATCTAATAATAAAAAAACTATCTCGTATACTCAGGTATATACTCATGAATATACTTGACATCTTGTGCATTTATAGCATAAATGATTTTGTGCAATTTAAAATAATAAAGAAATTAAAAGAACGTTGATATATTAATTTAAATTTATTCAAAGTATCGTCTGTTTTTTCCTATTAATACAAACGATTTTTATTTTGCATAAAGATTCGCAGTGTATTCATGAGATACCCGGGTACCCGAGTAATTTTTGTTTATATCTCATTGGATATCTCACTGGTATCTTATAAGTCACAGCTCCGATTTCAAAGTAGCTCAATATGAAGCGGCCGAAGAGTCTTCTCGGCAGGAAGTTACACGACCACAGTTTTACGATTCTCCGATCCGCTCGCTTTCGTTCAGGGTTGAACGCTCGCGAAACGAGTTCCCTTTCGCGCTGCGACCTAGAGACCAGAAATTTCGATTTCATTGACGGGTAACGAGAGGTACCACCGCTCTACAAGGATGGAGCTTTTGCTTTCGAGAGACGTCACGATTCGAAAAGGGAAACGCGGACACGAACCGAGATTCGCGATGCGTTCGCCGCTGATTAATCATCTTTATCGACGCGAGCAAGCAGGGTTGGCAGTGTGGTGCCCTCACGGTGACGGATCGACGACGGCTAAGCCGATCCACCGTTCTACGTTAACGACATCGCGAGCGTCGGTTTTACGCATCGCGTCGCCGACGTCCATCATCGAGTTACCTATTTGCGACACGGAAAAACAACGATCACGAGAACATTACCGGGTGGGAGTTGGTGTAAACAAATAGATCAAACGATTTGCATCGCTGTTGTTCCGTTTGTTTTCAACTGTCACGGACAGGTAATGCGACACGGTCTTGCGCGTCTCTTAGTCAATAATAAGAGTAGAGTTACATCTTCGATTCGACGAACGGGCGCTGTTTTGATCGCCGCTGCGCACTGCCTTCGCCTCGCGCGAGGCGATTGATTCGAATTCTGTGGTTGCAAAAAAAATTTAGTTTCAGAGGATTTACATACTTACCAGGAATAAATTTTGTAGGACAAATATTTTTTCTAATAATTTAGATAATTATTTTGATATTTACCAAAAAGAATCAAATTAGTAATAAATTTTTTAGAATCGTCAAATCGACATATTTTATACCTGCTACCCCTGTTAGCTACCGCAATCGAGAATTTTTAAGAGAAAAAGTTTGGCGTCTCATCAAAATGAAGCTACTCACAGAAACTTAGCTTGATCGTAATCAATTGTAAAAATGTACGCTGGATCCTGGACTATCATTTACCAAGTCACGAAAGCAAATTCAAAATATTATGTGAAAAAATTAGTGATGCTTTAAAAGTCTAAACCTCAATATCTCGAAAGTGAAAGTGACACGTTCTTCCTGAGAACCACAGATTGCGTTCTTCCCGGAATCGGTTCTTTTCTTCAAGGACTTCGAGTCGATGTTGTGGTCGAGAAATCGGTATCCTCGTTCCGGTCCCCTCGTTCATCAATGACCTCTACCGTTCGTTGAATAAGAGGGCGGCCTCCGCGATGAGAAACGCGTTACAAAGTCGAGGTTAAACCGCCTACGGAACCTTCAGGACCGACGTTCTCCTAACGGGTCCACTGGTATGAAATCGAGTAAACAATCTTGTTTGCTAGTGTTATCAGAGCGATCGTCCGATGGAGCATGCGGACGCGCTACGATTACGAAATGCCCATTACGAAACTTGCTTATTCTCGAAAGCCCAAAACACTATTGTTGATCCCAGTTTCCGTAACGCAACTCCTCGTCGAATTGACGCGATGCTAACGAGTCGATGCCAGATGAACAATTCGATTTGCGAGCAAGTTGTGTCAGTGGAGCCGAGTCTGTTTATATTTGTGACATCCACAGGTGTCCGAGTCGCTTTTTTTATATCCCCTAATAGCACAAAATATTCAAATAGATTCAATATTTTTTTAATATTCAAATGTACGTATTAAAAAATATATTTCTCGTAACATGAAATAGACCTGCATATTTAAAAAGAAATATTTGTTACTTAATATAAAACAAATATTGTACGTACATTTGAATATGAACAAAAAGTTTGAATGGCTTTTTAATATTATTATATGAAAGTGTACACAATATTTTGTGCTACTAGGGCTAGCGTGGATCGACCTTAACTCGATGGTCGATCTGGGTCAACGATCCGACGCTACGCAACAAAACGGAACAAGTCTTGACAAGCCTACACACGTTACGACGCGACGCATGGCTTCCCGTCTTTCTCCAACGTTCGGAACAGATGGTAAAAGTAGGAGGCTCGGCCTCTGGTCCGAGGGATGTCGACCAATGAGAACGCTTATACGACGAAAACATCGCTCGCACGTTTTCTCCGTCTCGGCATCGATGGCGCGAATTCTGTTTTTCCGTGTGCGCGCGTGTATACTAGCCGATAATAAACAATACCGTCGTAACTGGTTCCCTGGTCGGCGGCTCAGTTGGATTCGATAGTTGGTTCGAAGCGGACACGCAGAGGTACGAGGCGCGAGAACTTTGATACCGCGAGAGCTTTCTTCGCGGCTGTAAATCACGGAATATTCCGAAAGTTTGGCGGCAATCCGAACTGGTCGTATCGCGTCGTCGCAAGTGCCCGGCAGACTTTGATCGTGCTTACCAAAGCAGGAAGCAGCGTCGCTGTGTCCTCGCGGTGCTTTCGGTTGCACAAGAACACGGGACAGGGACAGAGCTTTCAACCATTCTCTTTGGTTCGCACGGTAAGTGTCGGCAAACGCCGACAACCCCTTTCGTGAATCTGCGCCTGCCAGGAGCAGCTTCGAGTATGAAACGCGTCTAGAAAGAGAGAGGGCGACAACATTATCAAATACGAGAGCAAAGTAACGTATATACGCGCCGCTTGAGATGAAAACCGTTCTCGATGAACATATGTGGGATCAGGACCCCCGGAACGCGAATATATACAGTAGGAAATAGGAAAGGATTAGAAGGTTCCATGGGTGAGCGCGTTAGTAGATTGGCTACCACCAGCGAAGTCCTGGTTCGATTCCCGAGGTAGCGTTCCCTTATTTTTCGTGAGATATTTACACATATTCTAATCGTAAAGTGAAATATGGACCTAATTAAGGGCCTAAATAGCTTAAATAGAAAAAAATATTCTAATTGTGTTCTTACAGAAAAACAAAACAAGAGGCGGAAATTCCGATTGCGCAATTTCCCTGCACTTGTTCGCGCTCATCGATTGGCAATGGCTCGCGTAAAATTTCATTCTACCGTCTATCTTGCTCTTTCTTTCCCTTTGTTCGTCTTATTCGATGAAGCAGATCGAACGGCAATTTCCGCTCAGCTGTGTTATCCATCGCAGTGGTACGTTACGACGCGGACCTCGTCGAACCCTGTGTCAAGTCCACGGTCGAGGAATAGTAAAAACTGGGCGGAAGCCAGCCAACGAGGATCGTTGTTGCTCGTCGGTGTACACGCGCGTGCTTGTTGTTTGCTCGTTAAACCACAAAGCGGTGTCCACACCGCTGATATAGCACCTATCGCTGCTATTCCGAAATTGGATTCGCACGGATGTCCGCGTTTCTCTCTCTCTCTCTCTCTTTCTCTCATTGATCGCGTCTCGTCTTGCGTCGATGCGTGCACTTGAACACATTCCGCGCACGACAAGCAACTCGCAAACCGGGACGAATCTGAGAACTTTTTATTTTGAAGTGACAAGCGATGCACAGTGGACGAAACCGATGAAATCTGTGTAAAAATCAAAGAACTTTCGATAGAAATCAGATAAAGCAATAAAATTATTTTTTAAATTAAACCTGAAACTTTGCTGAACATGGAATAATTATGGATAAAAACGTTCGTCCCATAATTTAATTTATAATTTATATTATATATATTTATAATATATACATATTTATAATTTATATTATATAACTTATAATTTAATTTAAAAAATAATTTCATTGCTTTATCTGATTTGTATCGAAAGTTCTTTGATTTTAACACAGATTTCATCGGTTTGTGCCACTGTGCGGGGATCATCCCAGCGAAAGCGACGAACACGGCAAACACAGCTTCCCTCGATGTCCCTGTAAAAGTACGAGATGAAATCGCTTTCCATCTGGTATTGAACGTCATATCGCCCCGCTATGCAGTTACATAATCGTACGCGTGCATGTGTGCGTGTTTCGCAATAACATGTAACAGATGACACGCGACTCTCGATTACCGATCGTCGAACCGATTTGCTCGGCGATCCTAGTCCCCGTCGCAGATTAGCTGGCAGGGGAAGGTCGGTGATTGTTTAGCCTGCGGATTTTATGCATTCACGGCAAAAATCACAACTTCAACTTGACACGGTGTAAACATTCGAAGAATTGAATAGCATGAATATGTATTACTTCATTGCGTGTGACTAAGTAAAATTATTCTGGAAGTGAAAACGTTCCTAAGTGACTCCTAGACAATATCGCAACTGAATAATAATTCAATTATGACATTGTTTTATATATGTTCATAAGTATACTACGGATTTAATAAATTTATAATAAAAATGAGCAAGTGTAATTGTAAAGAGTGAAAATATTGAAAGTTATTCAGAGTATTAATATATATTATTTTTTTACCACATTTTAATTAGTAATGAATTGCGTTTTACAATTGATGCACACACTTTCTATTTTGCATAAACATTCGGAATGTAGTTGTAACAAATACAGAACATTCTAATTTTGTGTAAAATTTATTCGATTTATAAAATCAAAGGAAGGATCCAAATCTGACGCATTTGTTGCGCATTGAATTTTGACCGGCGACGATAGGTTCATTACTCCGCAATGGACGTACGCGAAAATAAATTTGCCACTGCTTCGTCATGTTTAAAATAAATGATCAGCTGTAATTTGGCGCAGTGTAAACATTCGAAGAATTGAATTACTGTGTCCAACTAAAATTATTATAGAAATGTAAACGTTACCGAGTGGCTCTTATACATATATTATAACAAATGCAAGAAATTCTTATTTACATAAATAAACATTAAATGCTGTTCGTTGATAAACGCATCGATTGGGAACGGCTGGACCGATTTGGCTAATTCTTTTACAAATATCTTCGTAATAGTCTGAATAAGGTTTTCAGATAAAATGGAAAATTTGAGAACAAAATAAAAATACTTTTTATTAAAATTTGGACAGAATAAAATTATTTCATAAAATTATAAAATCATTTACCTTTTTCACATATTGTAAAACGATTAATTTCTTCTCGTCTGCGTTGCAAAATCTATTTGCTTGAAATGCCACGCTGTAATTGAAGCATAATTCTTAAATTAGAGATGTGAAGTAAGAATGGGTGAAATAATATTCTAGGATCTCTTATGCAACTATGCACCTTAAAGTTTCACTAGATAGAGGTCCATTACTCCGGAACAGTCATAAATTTTTACCACTGCTTCGTCATGTTCAGGTAAAAAGACGTAAGTCATGAGTGGACGATGAGTAAGTCCGATGACGCGATTCAAGAAGCGAATTCAACATCGGATTCTCTTTATAGGTTTGTCGATCGAGCTTCTCGTTCGATTATGGTCTGTACCTCGGCATTACCTCGCCTTACCGGTCGCCTAGACTCTCGATTACTTTCGACGCTATTTCAATTGCATAAACGTACCATCGAGATAAGCGACGAAACCGGGAAGAGATATATAGAGAAAGAGGGGGAGATTGTGTGTGTGTGAGAGAGAGAGGGAAGGAGAGAAAGGTCGAATGAACGCATAAACAAGCTTTTACCGTTTGAAAGTTCCGCGTCACGAAGGAAGCTCTCGAAGAGCACGAGCAATTCCAAAGAGAGTCACAGGCTTTCGACGGATCGGTCACCCGGCGACAACGTGGACGATAAACGAAGCCTAATTCGCGGAAGAATTTCTCCGCAAAAGATCTCGCGGTAGGCCGCGTTCGCTCTTGGCTCGAGCGACAATCGCGTTTGGCGATTCGCCGAATCCCAGACAACGCGCAACGCACGCGAGAAAGTACTCAATTTTTGTTGGCCGTCTAATTCTCGTGAATATTTAAAAGTGAATATTTAGACTGAATATTTTAAAAAATTCGCTGAATACCTTGCGAGACGTTGAACAGCTACGATAAATGATGGAAGAAAAAAGTGGAAGAAGAATGTTGTCCTGATGAGAGATTTTGAAATTCATCCAATCGTCAGGTTTTGCGAGCGGGTTTGGCCTGTCGCGCAAGGTCGAATCTTCTTCTCGCGTCGAACAATCTTCGTTCGAAATTTTGGCCGAAAATACCGTACGTTTCCGACGCGATAAAATATGGTCGTTCGACAAAGCACGAGTGTCGAGTCGTCGCGCGCCGTTTCCGCCAACTTTCCCAAACTATTCTTTGTCCTGAGCGTCGCCTCAAAGATAAGGAGGATATCGAACGGTTAGATAAAAATTACGAGGGTCGATTCTTTCCACGAGACACTATTCGCGTCGATTTCGTCAGCCGAATAGTCTGTTGACAATTTTTTCTTTGAGCTGATACAATCTCTCTTGAAAAATTTAACGTGTCAACGCGTATTTTGTAAAGAACAATAAATTTGTGCATTGAGAATCTCTTTTCAATGCGTTGTTATAAACAAACTGTATCTTACTGTATCTTATTTGTCGAAAGATAATTATTGAATTTGATTGAGTTCATCGATTGCGAAACGCATTGTAATTTATACCTAGTATCGAGCAAGTACGTATGTACGAGTCGATCGAGATTAAATGATTTTTGAGTTAGCTGCAAGCTGCAATATCGTGATCAGTGGGCGTACTTTGAACTACTGCGAAATTGTCGTTGTGTAGATTCAAGTCGAAAATAGCCTCATTATGTTTGACGGAATGATCGGTTGCGCGGTCACGCACCACGCTGCTCACAACATGCAACCTATACCGACACGCGGCCATAAGACCGACAGTTCAGATCTCTTGTTTTACGAACATTCAAATTACAAATATTCCGTTTTATCGATTAATAGTGCGCCGATATCATAAACTAATTTTTATTCAAATCACAAACACGCTCAGAATTGATCGAATAAATCTGGTCGATTTTATGATGCAACTCGTTCCGTATCGAATTTCGATCAGCAAGCTACAATATTATTGATTTATGGAAAAACCATCCGATTTTTATCAACCGATTACATGGGTTAGTCAGGCTCAAATAACGATACGCTTTATCCAAGGATCGGACGAAAAAAAACGTTTTCACTGGTGTACTAATACACGACCGTGATCAGTTTGCGTAACCGGTAAGCTCCGCTTAAATTTCGCGGTTGTACGATTTCCCTGGCATTGAAATCCGACGCGTGACGTTCGCTAAAATTGGATTCGTTTTGTACCGTTCTCGGACATTTTCTTCCTCCGCGAACCTCTGAGAACCGATTCGAACCCGGAAAGATGAACGCGGCGCAGCATCGCGGTCGCACAGCGATATTTGTGTATCACTTTCGAACCGTTTATGTTGAAATAGAGGTGTCAACTAAAAAAATGTTATAGAATAATCTCTTTCTAATAAGCAATATATATGAGAATATATTTTTTATTTAATTTGTTCCTTTTTAAACCATTATATAATAATGGTACATAACGTATACATAACATTGTATTAACATTGTAAATTTCAATATACAAAACCTAAAAAAATAATTTTTGTTTATAAAAAATGGGAATCACGTGAATTTTTCAAACGTTACTATATATTTCTGACTGTATAATATTATTGCTGGTGTCGAAACGAATTCAACGACCTAGCATACTCTAACCTTTAACTTTAAAATAACGCTAAAATACTTTGGGCCACGAAAAACGAGTTTCCAGACCCATAGTGCACTGTGGCGGCGGCCCACTGTGCGTCGCGATTCTTTGCGCGGTACCCGGTGTACAAATCGCAGGATGACTCTTTATTTTCGTGTAACCGTATCGGTTAAAGTTGTATAGAAACCTTCGATAACGAGCCGATACAAGAAACCGAAGTGACAGCGATGAGTCACCCGAAAGCCGGAACAAAGTTCATGTTTCTTTTCCTCGTCGCTGCGACCGATGGCATTCGTTTACCATTTACCGTTTACTTTGCAGGTTCGCTGCGTTTCGAAGAGCGCGGTAAACATCGGACAGGGTCACGTGACGGCACGCGTCTTATCGAGCGACGCGCATCGAGCTTGTGATTGGTCGAGACAGGCCACGTGATCAGTTCTAACGTCAACTTGGACCACCGTCTGCTGGTGCTTGATCGGATTTCTCAGCGAACCTTCCAGGAACAAAGGATACGCTCTTCCTTCGGTTCCACTGGCGAACATCCTCTCACCGAGGGTTCGCTTTCCTCGTAGATCCTCTACTCTGAAACCACGGAGTATAAGACAGTGACCGCGTCGTAAATCGACGCTCGGTGTTTCTTCGTGATTGTCCACCGGCGATTCGTTGACAGTTCGCGGCCGTTCCGAGTCGGTGACACAGCTTAATCGTGAAGCCCTCGACAATTCGGTTTCAAAGTACATCGGACAGCGATCGGCTCCTCGTCGCAGAGTCTCCTCGACGAACGTCGCGTCTCGCGGAACCTCTTGGATGCCGTCGAAATTCGGTTCTCCAACATGGTTAAGTAAATATCACGGAACGTACAACGCGGTGAATCGTGCGTCTTTCGTCTCGTGTGTCGATTTCGTTTGAAAAGTGGTTCGATCATTGCGGTCAAATTCACCGTCGAGTGTGCACCCTTCTCTAGAACGAACCTGATCGAACGTCGGTACAAACATGTACAGCATGAACTACATTGGTAAGTTTATTAGTAATTTTCGAGACTTTTACAATGAAATCAACGCGGCGACGCTCACCGGTGCCATCGACGTCGTCGTCGTCGAGCAGCCCGATGGATCCTTCACCTGTTCACCCTTTCACGTGCGCTTCGGGAAACTGGGTGTACTTC
Source organism: Lasioglossum vierecki (assembly GCA_028455595.1). Classification (NCBI taxonomy): domain Eukaryota; kingdom Metazoa; phylum Arthropoda; class Insecta; order Hymenoptera; family Halictidae; genus Lasioglossum; species Lasioglossum vierecki. The sequence goes on from CM052343.1 coordinate 1,109,896, forward strand.
GCTCCAGGGAGAAAGTGGTGAGTTCAATTTTCTCTCCGATCGTTTTTCTCTGAAGAACAACTAGGTAACTTGTCAATACATTCGCAGGTGGACATAGAAATCAATGGAGAACCAAGGCAGATTCACATGAAGCTTGGAGACTCCGGGGAAGCTTTCTTCGTGGAAGAAGTTGGCTCCGATGGATCTCCGACTGACATTGAGATTCCACCTCATTTGGCCTGTGGTCCTATTCAGGACGACGCGTGTTTCCCTCAATCTAGATTCAATGTTCTCTCCAAAGTGCCTCGAGAACAGAGAGACAAGATTTTGTTAGAATCGGTTTTGTCTATAGAGAAAGAGAAGTGGGATCAGATGTCCGCTTTGCCTCCGGACCAACGCGAACAGTTTCTGATCGAAGAGTTCTCAGATCTACCCGCAGAACGCAGAGAAAAGTGGCTGGAAACGGCTTCCCTGACAGCGGAGGAAAGAGACAAGTTGTTCAATGAAAACTTTGGTAATATATCCACCTTTCAGAAGCAGCAGTTGATTCGCGAACAATATTCTGCTCTGAGAAATGAAGACAAGGATAGGTTGTTCAAGGAAAATTTCCCAGAGCTACCGGTCGAACAGAGGCACAAGTTTGAGATAGCTTTGTTGAGCGACTGGAAAGAGAAGGAAGAGGAGAAGCCAGAGTCTCTGAAGAACCCGGAAGAGATCTTCGAAATGGAAGGTATAAACGAGGACGAAGCTCGTCCAGTAACCGCGTCGACTCCCAAGTCGTTCGTGGCTGTGACTTCTTCGGATAGGATTCGCAAGATTAGCGTAGTGAAGAACGACTTTAGGCCAATCACGGACGACGTGCAGAGCAGCGCGAAAGAGAAGTCCAGTGACGAATCGAACTCGTCGTTGAGCAAGAAAAATTCGAAGGAGGAAACAGTCGAAGAAAATAAGAGTAACAATTCCACGAAGAGGAAGCGGAAAAGGAAGAGCATCATGAGGAAGAAGGGATCCCATAGGAAGGCTAGTAACGGCAGCAGCAGCCAAACGGAAATCAGCGAGAACGACGTGTCCACTCAAGATGACCCTGTCGTTGAACCGGTAAGTTCTACGGAATAAAATTGATCTCTTTTTACTCCTAATGCTTTGTACAGAACTTGGGAGGGTGGCATATTAATATAAACATTGTATAAAAGATGTTGAAGGGACCGAGTCCGGTTCCAGAGATGGAGAAGAAGAGCCCTCCACCTGTCGAGCCTTCTCCCCCGATGCAAGAGCCGACTGAAACTCGGCCGGAGACGGACTTCCATTTCTTCAGCGACACCGAGGTTACCAAGTATGTGTAAACACCGTGCTTTTCTGAAGACCACGATTGTTCCCTTCATTAATTGCGATCGTATGTGAACAGGAATCAGGACTCCAGACCGTGTTCGCCGATTCAGTCCGACACGGAGTTTGAAATGCGAAAGATCACGCAAGACAACACGGTGGGAGAGGATCTTCAGCAGAGTTGGAAATGGGGCGAGCTGCCGAGTCTGAAAGAGACGGCGCACGCGTCTCACAGAAACTCATTGAACTCGTCGAACGCGGTTAATCAGCCAAACAATAGTTAGTCAATTACGTTTGAGCTATACGTGTTCCTGTTTGATTTGCTAAATCATTTGTTTGGTTATAGCAGAAGCACATCGCTCCATGCTTAGCGGAATGTTCTCCTTTATGAAGAAGACTTCTCGCGTAAGACACAACCCGGAATCCGAAGGAATCTATTTGCGCGACATCAACGCCGACGAACTGGACCTTGAAGTCGCGGCGCTCTACTTCCCTTCTTCTCACAGAGGCCCGTCAGCTGTGAAAGGTATAAATAACTCGTTGTGAAAGTAGACTCGTAGGGGTAGACTCGTTTCTAGAATTGCAAGGGTGCGGGTGCGCCTTCTCATCTCTCGATAATGCACGTGATGGTTGTTCTTCAGTAGCGAAAAGCGCTAGATAAAAGATTTAGACCGCTGTCTCCCTAGAAAGTCCTACTTTTACGTTTACGAGGCGTAATTTGTATTATTCGGCAGCATGTAGCTGTCGCAGCTTTATGAAAATAGCTAGACGCCTTCATGCTTCCGAACAATGCAACTCATCATGATCTTTATGCATAAAGGTTTGCATTGATTGCAAGACACAGGAGCCAAATAAACATTTCTTTCTTTTAATTATCTTATTAAGGGGTAGACTCTTTTCCAGGATTGCAAGGGTACTGGAAAGTCCTATTTTTACGTTTATGAGGCGCTTTTAAATATTGAAAAACCCTATCTTTGCATTATATAGAAATAAGATTATGGAAACGAGAGTCTACCTCGTTAAATCGCTGACTTACAGTAAGGAAGAACTTATTACGATCGCAATGTCGTTCTCCAGACAGAAAAGCTGTGGACGAGGAAGACACCGAATCGGGCAACGGACCGAGTTTACCCCAAAGCCCGAATAGCGTAATGGGAGCCATTGGAAGGCCAAAATCACTGGACAGCGATTTCGAGGAACCGAAGCATACGATATTCGATAACAGCATGGACGTCAGCTTATCGTTGTGCGGTGGTTTGGACTCTGAGAATGGTCCATCCAAGGAAACTTTCCATCAGAACATGCTCCAGTTCGAGGATATATGTTCCGATCCGAAATTATACGAAAATCCGAATCTAGTCGTAAAGATTAATGGAAAGTTTTACAATTGGTCCACTGCTTGCCCGATCGTGATAACATACGCTGCTTTCCAAAGACACTTACCGCAAACCACAATAAAAAATCTGTACGCCCAATGTATGCCTCTGCCGATGCACGAAGAGAAGAAGCAAGAGAACAATGGCAAGCCGGAAAGTCGCAGCGGTTACAGTTCCTGGTTCTCGTGGAGACGTTCCACGCAACCTTCGAAAAAGCCTCAAGAGCTTAGTCAAGGTAACGTGCGTTTATCACGATTGTTAAATTCGAACGATACGCGATATTAATTAGTAGACTGCGGATTTTATGCATTTATCACAAAAATGGGTACGTACAATTTCAAGTAGTGGACATATTAAAAAGATTTAATGACATCAGTGTTTAAAATTAAACTAGATAAAATTTTTTTATTTGGCTCCTATGTCGTGCAATCAATGCAAGTGCGTTTTTGCATAAATTTCCGTAGTCTATTAATTAGAGATATCACGCTTTTCATCGTGTTTTGAACTCTCATATTAATATGTCTCGTCCTAAATATTACAGTCGACGGAGGAACAGCCAATCTACAACAACCGGAGCAAATGATCGAATCCAAGGAGAGTACACCTAGCGACGAATCATCGACAAGAGATGTCGATCAAATCGCGGAGGCTACGTCCGCGATCGAGATAGGAAAAGACGGCGACAAAGGCGCGGAAAATGTCATCGAAGCCGAGAAAAACCGAGAAAGGGAGGGCGAAGGTTACAGCGGCAGCGAAGACTCCGACAGCAATCAGAATAAATCTCAGGGCGTTAAAATACCTAAGGAACGAAGACCTTATTACGAATCCACTGAGAAGTATCGTAAAACTTTGAGACTATCGTCTGTCCAAATAGTATGTATGCCTTTTATTATTGCCGCTATTTTAACACTAACCGTACCGGATATATAATATTGTTTCATATAATAAATAAAGAAATTGATTGAATAATTTCTAATGGAAACATCTTTATAATTTGAATAATTAAAAAAGAAACATTGTTACGGTTAGTGTTAATGCGATACCGATACCAAAATGGGACGTTCGATTATTCCGAACGTGTTCGTTGTTCGCAGGCAAGTCTTAATTTAAAATACGGGGCGAACGAAGTCGTTTTCAGCGTGACCACGGCTTACCAAGGAACAACCCGTTGCAAGTGTCACATTTACAAATGGAGATGGGACGACAAAATCGTCATCTCCGACATCGACGGGACTATTACAAAGTCGGATGTCTTGGGACACATTCTGCCGATCGTCGGCAAGGACTGGGCCCAATCGGGAGTTGCTCAATTGTTCACGAAAATTAAGAATAACGGCTATAAGCTGCTCTATCTCTCGGCGAGAGCGATCGGGCAGGCCAGAGTCACCAGGGAGTATCTGGCGAGCATCAAGCAGGGCGATCTATCGTTACCCGAGGGTCCGCTCCTCCTCAATCCGACGAGCTTAATTTCAGCATTCCACCGCGAGGTCATCGAGAAGAAACCCGAAGAATTTAAAATATCCTGCCTTAGCGATATTCAAGCGTTGTTCCCGGAAGGCTCGAAACCGTTCTACGCTGGCTACGGGAATCGAATCAATGTAACTATTATTATCCAGTAATCAGTAGACAATTAGTAATCGATGCAGACAATTTTTATTTTGCATAAAGATCCGCAGTCTGGTGATTAGCGAACACAATATGAAACAAGCTAATTTCTGTTTGTCTCGCAGGATGTGTGGGCGTACCGGGCAGTTGGAATTCCTACTATGCGAATATTCACTATAAACCACAGAGGTGAATTAAAGCACGAATTAACGCAGACATTCCAATCCTCGTAAGTAATTCTATCTATTTCTCAATGAATTTTCTCCGTGTTTGTCAAATATCGATGTCCGTTCTCGTACGATCGATTAAAGTCTGATCGAGTATATTTAGTTAGTAAAACTATATGCGTTACGACAGGTTCGGCTCTTCGGTAGTATGATAACGATTAAATGCTTTCTACGATATTACTGCATGTCGCTGCATTAGTATCACCATCTGTAACGACTGCTCTCTTTGCGTTTTTCACCGAAACTTTTGAAAACGAACACCAGTTTAGTAACTCGAAGGGAGGACTATTTAAACGGTGATCGTTCGGGGCAAAAAGATGTACTCATAGGACGGATATTTCTGTGTTTCCAGCTACGCATGTCAGTGCGATATCGTCAATGAGTTGTTCCCGCCACTGCCTGTACGAAACTGCTACTGATGGCGGCACAGCCATAACTGTGTTATAATGTTGATCCACTTAGTCATGTTGCGATAACGACGTCCACACGAGGCAGCATTAATCGTGCCATTGGTTCGGGAATCCGTCTCGTAGAAACAGCTATCTACCTCATTCCGGGAACCATTAGATAGAACAATGTATTTTCTACGTAGCGTGGAGACAGCGATACACACGAATAGATTCCAACTAGATATTTTTGTTAACGGGTCGCTTTCGAGGAGGCTCCGTGTGCTTTCGTCGCACACGCGTGCACGTACATGTCCCATAGAGAGTGATACGTTGCGAAAACACGCTGCAAGAAGAAAGTCCGCGCGCGGGAGGCGAGGCTGATCTTGAAAATTTATACTCGTCCCGTCTCTCAAGTCGACGTCATTAGTACATGTGTTGTATGATGTGTTCGGTTATGCAACAACATCCACACCTGTCTTCTTACGATTTATAGGGTAAGCACTTGTTGTTACGTCCTGCAGCCGCTTCTTGTCACTTACACGAAATTCACCGGACTCCTCTCTCATCATCAACAGTCCGAATAACGTTCGTCATCTTCCTAAGTGTCACGCACACATCGAATCGATCGCCGTCGCTTCACGTTTCTCAAGGTTCTCCTGGAAGTAGAATTCACTAAAAAATGAAAGATCGGTATACGCTTGCGTGAGAATCGCACGTATCTCCCACCGAGTGCACGATACATTTTTTTTCGAAACTAAATCTTCGAAATTAACACCTGTCACATGGATGCGTGTGAGTTTTTTTTTCGATCATCGTTCGAACAGCAGGAAACCAGTAGTCTCTAACGGCTGTACCATCGTACGCATCTCAAGACCCACGCCATCATCACGATTTTAAGATAATCTCTCTGTGTATCTTATCCGATGTTTATTCCCCTGTCTACGAAGAATATAATGCGCGCTCCGTAGCATCTCTCTAATGAACAGTTCGACGTTTCTCTCGTTGTACAGGGTGTCAGAAAATCAGTGGCGGACTAAACGGCCGTGTAGAGACCCGGGATACCATAGGACCCTGAATTTCAAAGAAATTTATTTAATGTGTAACGGTATGAAGTATTTTCATTATTTTTCTTTTTTGTTAATAAGTTTAGGACAGTTTTCTTGCAACTTCTATTTCTGACTCGAGTTCGAGGGTCCCAAAATTTTGTGCCGCTTGGGGCCTTCGCTGTGGCTACATATAATTTTGTGACACCCTGTACCTTCGACGGACGGACAGACAGACAAATGGAAATGATAAATCTCTATAGAGATACGTTTGCATTATCTTTTTTCAGATACTCGAACATGAGCTACATAGTCGATCATTTATTCCCAGCGTGGAGGGTAGACGCCGCTGACGAGTTCAGCAATTTCGCGTACTGGCGAGATCCGATACCGGAACTGGCGTCGCTGGAGGAACTTTATGCTCAAACTCGGACTGTCTACTAAGGATAAACGTGTGTACGTGGTTTTACACCGGCGCAAAACGATAATCTATTCGTAATAAGAAAAAAAACACGGTCGTCGGTATTTAGCTACTTTTTATACTCCCACATATTATCGGCTATAGCGTTGTTGCTTGATGCAACTTGTTTCTCGATGTGTTTGCTACGCGATCGTAAGCTTAACGTTCGGTGTGTTCTGTTCGTCGGAAGACACTAAATAATGATAAACACTAAATAACGCTAAACGCGACATCGACGATTCTCGCCATTAGTTTCGAACGATTCTAATTCTATCCGATACGATCACATTCCAATTATACTAGAACGGAAGAACGTTTACTTTCCTCCTTAACCGCTCGATTATGTAAGAATAATGAACGGCTAGAGAGAGAGAGAGAGAGGTAGGGTACGTTTCTTCTTGGTTGAAAGGTTGATTTTTGTTGTTACACATCCGTTTCAAATCTGACGAAACGGATCGCTCGTATGCGATCGTTGATAACGTTGTTGGCGCGGTTCACCGCGACGTAACATAGCTAAACAGAAAGAAGCCCCCTATTTATTGTTCGCTCTTCTCGAGAAGCTTTGTTCCATTTTATTTTTAGTCGAGTTCACTGATGATAAGAATGTTTTTTAATCGTAGCTGCTCTATGACAGGAGGATCTAGCGTATCGTATGTAATATAGTTTGTATGCCTATTTTTAGTTTAGTTTTATCGAGACACTTTGTTTAAGAAATCCTTATTTATTTTTATACGAGATCTCTGTTGATAAATTAGTGTGCTGTGAGATTGCCATATATCCTAGACTCTTTACCTCGTTTGTGTATTGTGATATTTCGGTGGAAGTATAGCGAAGTATACTTGTTGAAGAAACGGTCAGATCTCAGTTGTAGAGAAAATGGGCACGAAGGAGAACCGGTTACTTCTGGGTATGCGCTTTCCCGCCGAATTACTTGGAGGAGACGCATCGTCGGTTTTTTGCGATACACATTACGTACACCTTTGTCTTTCATAATGCATCGTCTAGGTACACGTCGATATAATTAGGATAGATTAAGTTGACCTAAGTTTCCTACAACAAAACCACTAAAAAAAAACAAAGAAGAAACACCTACGGGCAAGAGCAACGTTATTTTGATATTTATCGCTTGCTCTTTCGTTTCCCTGCAATAGTAATCTTTAGCTTCGTACCATCGAAAGATACGGAAAGTACAATTGCGTTTAACCAAAGAAGAATAGAGTTGAAAGTATTTTCAGTTTCGTTTGGACTGTTACTGCTCGAAGATTATACTACGATACAATATATTTACGTACAAATGAAGGTACCAGTAATCATGTTATCAGACGATACAATTACGTAACGTCGTATTCGATCGGTTCCTTGGAAAGAGTCGAAACAGTGTTGGGAAACAAGAATGAAAATATTCTTTTTCTTTCAATATTGACGGGCGATCCGTTTTAGGTTTAAAACGTACGTTAGTTAGTGCTTTGTAAAGAGTGTATATAATTCTAACGACCAAGAAACGGTATTTTATAAGTTATTGAATGTTTCATTTCTAGTATTATTTTATCTATTCTGTTAACCATGATATTACATAGTACAAATAAATTTGAATCTATCTATAGTTTTGTTTATACACATATTTTTTTAGTGGGAATTTTATATGCTCTTGCGCAGGCGACACTTCGCAAATATATATATTTATATATATATTTACGCAGATAATCTATCGAGTAAGAGAATAAAACGAAATCGTGTACGAAATCGTTCCTGATACCTTTATCGATGATATACAGTCGAGTCTTAAACTTAAAAATCTTGAGATTCTTGAACAGCAATTATAAGATAGAAAAAAAATCAATTTTCGAACGCTTCTTTCGTAATAAATGCAACCCAATTGCTTGTCTAAACATACAAAACTATTTATCAAGTAAATTTAGCTTGACGCGATAACAGACTTGAATCGACGAATTAAAATTGTATGACTCGTGGCCTCCCCAATGGTTAAATTGACCGATTCGATCCATTATTTCGTTTTCGTGTTGAATAGCGGATAGCGTTGATGTATCGGTAATAGGGTGCAAACGCCAGCACCTTGTCTACGTAGTGATTTCCATGTTTCTGTATAATTGGTGTAATATTGTCTGTTACGATGCAACTAAACTCCTATCTGTAGTGATCGTCGTATATCTTGTAACCAGCAGAACAATAAATGACGAATTAATCGGCTAATCACCGGCAGATTATCAAATTTAGGTTTCCCACGGTGATTACGACGATATATTAAGAAGGTAGACTCGTTTCTAGGATTGCAAGGGTACAGGATGCGCTTTCTCAATTCTTAACAATGCAAAAATGGGATTTTTCAGTGGTCGAAAGTGCTGCACAGAAAAATTCCGTCCTTGTATCTGTCTCGCACCCTTACAATCCTGGAAATGATGAGGGTGATCGTTAAAGGAACGTCATTTTTTATCTTGCCACGTTACAGATGCAAGAATATCGGCAAGATTATTGATTCTCTTCTCTAAAGTTCCATTACTCCGTGTTCATCGATGTTCTGCTTGGCCAACGGGTTTTAATCTGCAACGAGATTTATGTGGGTACACGAGACTTACATAAACGACCCCCATTTAATTATCACGCGTACAAACACACGAGACGAAAATATATATGTACCTCGTCTTTCAATTTTTGTATCTTACGACTCCTGTTCTCTTCATTTTCAGATAGATCCGAAAAATTGATAGACGCCGCGCTGCCCTTTTTATCGGGATTTGGTTTAAATATAGCTTTACGATCTCGCCTTTGCAAAGTCTCCGAACACCAATAGTACACGGTCTGCGCGCATAACGGTAAGAGAATTTAAATTAACCTCATAAAAAGAACGAAATAATTAGAACAACTTTGTGCAATTGTCGCACGGCTCACCCATAATGTTCCAATTACCCAAAATATAATGACATACGCCGGTATCGACATTATAGGTACACGAGTTTTGATAAGAGTAGAGAGATACAATAGAAAAAGCATTACAGAAATTTTTTATGGACGACCCAAACAACTTGTAACGTAATCGATTGTTTTCAGAAGGAAGGAGGAAAACTTCAGGCTCTTGACTGGGTGAAAAAGTAACTTTTATATATGATTTACAGAGTTTATATATGTATTTACAAATTCACATGGTTTTTAGTTTATCGCTGTGACACGTGTCTCACGTGTCATCAGTTTCCTCTGTGTCTTCTACATCCATAGATTCCTCTACTTCGTTTTCTTTAGGGAAGTCATCGGACACCAACTGCTTGTACCCTTGTTTCTTTGAAAATACTCCCAGTGGTGTCAATTTAAAAGTAGCCAATGGTCTATCAAGTAATTTCTAGTAAAAAGAAACAGGAACAGTTGTGTAATAATTGTTAATTCAATTGAAAAAAAGCAACAGAAAATATTTACCAAAATTCTTGCTTGTTCCGGGGTCAACGTTTGACCTTTCTTGCAAACTGTGTATTCTTTGATCAATGTAACCACCCCTTTTTGCAAAGCTGTAGGCATTCCTAGTTGCCTCAAATGAGGCTCGATGCTATGTGGAAATTCTGGCATAGGTCCTTCGGATAACACAACGGTCTCGTTCACCACAAATCCAGATCTGGCATGGTCCGCTTCTTCGTAAGACTCCATCCATTCCAACACCTAAACGCGACAGGAACCAGTTAATTATATACATTAATTTATAGAATTGGAAAAATCGAATGCACACCTGTTTTTTAGGTCTGTTTGTAAACAGCAAACCACATTGGCCTCGTAACGCCGCAGACAATTTATGCAAGCCTTCGGCAACTTCGGTTTCTGGTGATTTTCCCAACGCCAAAGCTATCACTTTGTTTTTCCCAAAGAAAAATCGACTGTCTTTCCATTCTCCTCTCAAGTCTTTTAGTTTATTGTTGCGCATGTTGTCCACAGATATAAGGAATATTTTCGTATACCTCTCGACGCAGTTTCGAACATCCTCGACGATTTGTTGCTTCAACACGAGACCCTTCTTACTCGTTTTTGTAAGGGATACTGTAAAATAGAGATCGAACGATTATACGTGACACTATTCATTAGCAGTAGCAATTTCAAACATCGTTCTATTAGGTTAGCTCGATAACCTCACACACGTAAAGACTATACAAACAAGAAGATTACATATCAAAGTAGAAAAACATTACTTTTTTTATCCCTTTTCGACTTGGGCATTTTGTTGGCAAAGTATCGTTCGCTTCACACAGAAAATATTCAATCGAGTTATCAATCAGGGTAAACATGTGCTGTAGCAGCCGCGCACAAACAAAATGGCTACGCACGAGATACCGAGATACCGGTCAAATTTCCACTAAATTGTCTTTCTCAACCATTATTTTGCATAGATAAAAAGAAAAATTCGTCTTTCTTTTAATTAAACCATGATGCACGCTATAATAATTAAGAATATTTCTATTTTATATCGTACTTATGATTCTTATCTAGCCGTGCGCGAAAGATGTCGGTCGGCGGTAAACAATATTTAATCAAGAACGAAGAAGATTGTTTATTGTTTACGATACTTGTAATTTGAAGATAACGAGTTTCAACGGTACAATTCAGATCGAAAGGATCGCTAGGACGAGATTCGAGAAATGGCGGGAACGGGAGAATATTATTTGAACGGGCGGAAAGCGTCAAGTGAACGCAGTTCAAGATGGCGGTTTCCGCTCGTTGCGCCAGTGCACTCTGTGAGATCGTAGTGGACGGGAGCCGTTGAATACGCCGAAGCCTCGATTTTCTAGGCCGCTTACAGCACTCCAAAGGTGAGTCTTTTTTCGTTCTAATCGTAAACGTGTTCGAGAGTCGAGAAAACTGACAAGCACGATAGCTCGTAAAATATCAGCCGGAATTAATACGGGAACGTATTTGACGAGGAGTTGTGTGAACCCCGTAGCCCCGTACGATTCCACCGATCCTCGTCTCGAGTCCCTCGAAATAACCTGCCAAAACCGACTGATTTCGTTGAAATCTGGCGATCGAATCTGTTCGATTCGACATTAGAATAGCATCTACGCATCGCGTTGGTCGTTCTCGTCGAACGTATCATCGTTTTCCGAAAAGTTTCTCCAGTCGCCGTGCGATACCGAACCGTGCAAAGGCGAGTTCGCCGCTCGCACAAATGTACGCGACCGCGACGCACGCGACCGAACGTGCCAGCCCTAAACGTACAATTTTCTCGCCGCCATTTTAGTTACATAGCCGGCAACGGTATTTCGCATTCGTCCACTCAAAAAGATATTTCAAACGATCGCTTTCCCTTCGCCGCGAATTCCTACACCGCGCATGGTTCTCGCGTTTATTCCCTGTTCGACGTTCTCCTCGTGATTTCTCGTAATATCATTTACCACCGTTGACGACCGCCGCGTACCATCGGTTCGACATTTTGCCGATTGATTTTTTTTTTACGATTCGTCGTACCGCTGAGAAACGAAGACGTTACATCGTGTGGCGGATTCTTCTTGTTCTCTCATGGACGATATCCGACCTGCTTACGCTTGAAATCGTGATAAACCATGGGACACGCGACGCGTTCCATCGTAGTAACGTGTCTCCGCGTTGCGGCACAGAGTACACGCCCTTTGACAAGCGAACCGATCAGAGGTGTTTTCGATATCGCGTTCACACGATCAACACGATAAATACCACGGAACTCGTGACCTAATCATCCTTATTACAATTTATCAAGCTGCATTCGATTTTGCGATTCTCGGTTTCTCGCTCCATTCTGTCGTATCCGTCGTCGATAAGTAGAATCATCCTCGCTTTATCCTAAACATCGAATTATTTAAAAAACCCGTTTAACACCGAACCTATAAACATTAAAAGTATCTGGTAAATATTGTCTCGGAAAAATGGTTACAATAATTTTATTCAGATTCTTTGTAATTTTCAATATAACAGACGCTGGGACAAGGAGATTTATTATTATTATTTATTACAATTAATTTAATAAACCCGGTCGTTGGTTCAGTGTTAGTTTTCGAGACTTTCGAAATTCGCTGTCGTTAAATTCCTGGCAGATGCGTCAATGCTGTACCACGAATTAATTTATAAACTGAAATTCTTTGAAATTGTAACATTCAACGTGGAGATGTGTGTTGAGGCTGCGAGATTCGCGACGCAACATTTCTCGAGCCCGTGTCACCGGGTGAGATCGGTGACGACATAATCACGATCAAGTGCGAGAATAACGTTAATCGTGGATTTTAACGGAAGGTAGGCGTTTGTTCGCAGTGGGGGACCATGAACTCCCTTTCTCACTATTTCCCCCCCTACTCTTTCTCGGTCATCGAACAACTCGAACTGTCGAGGTCTACTCTTTTCGCCAAGGCCGACGAGAGGTAGCCCCGGCTCTGTCTTTCCGTTGATCGCTCTCTCGCGCGTTTGGTCGATCGAGCTGCGTCTCGTCGTGACACGTCAATGACGTTCCTCCGTTTCTCGTCGCTCGTCGCTCGTACATATTTGCGTAACGAGCACGTCGCTTCTTTACGTAGAGGTCGCGCCACATTCTTTTACTGGTTTTATGCGTCTCTCTCGCGAATCGTTGCGATAACCGAACGCCGTCCTCTCGCGATTCATTCCGATCGACCACCTCCGCTTTCTATTACGAACCCACCATCTCTCCATCGATTCTAATGAAAAGCGAATTGTGCCCGGCTCCCCGGCGCTTCGACGGCTATCCATCGGTTTTCCTATCAGCCCACGATAACGATGTCCTACTCGAATAAACTACCGACAGGTAGATGCACCTATGCGTGTCTCCTTTCAGAATGAATATCGCTCTGAAAATACTATTGACTGGCTTCTCCGCTGCGTTGGCTGCGAACGGAATCAATCGAGAGCACACTAGGAGCGTGTGCAGTCGGTCGATAAGCTTCGCCGATTCACTCTGTGACAAGCTTTCCGCGAATTATGAAATACGACCGAAAGATTAGGCTTTTGTGTTTCCGTTCCGTTACCAGTTCTGCGTGCGTAAAGGTGTAAAGATCGATGACGCAAGACTATAGATTTGCGTCGGGTCGGGTCGTGTCCCGCCGCTTCGCTCCGCCACTGCCTGCCGCCTCCGCCTCCTCGCTTCGTCTCTCGTCACGACAACTTCTCGACCAGCGGAGACCCACATATATCCATATACGTATATGTGCACATCGCAGCCCCTGTATCTTTATTTTTTTTTTCATACACCGATTTTCCTTTCCCCTTAACGGGGTAGACTCGTTTTTCCAGGGTTGCAAGGGTGCCCGTTCTCGTTTCTCGTTAGTCAAAAACGCTAGGTAACACTGTCCAATATCGAAAATGTTTTTATACAACTGTTGGGTGGATCTTATAGAGTTTTTCCTTAATTTCTTTTTTAATTTCCAGACTATGAGAGATTTATTTCTCGTACTAGCAATTCGAGTCTATTACAAGCGGCTGCTGCGAATTCGCGACCAATTAGCCCGCGAATCGTTGACGTGTGAACGTCACGGAATCACGAAGGACCTATATCTCCTGACCACATCGCGTCAAAGCTATCCTTGAATTAACGGCGACCTGCAACAACGAACCATGATGCATGATTATTTCATGCATAGAATTAATCGACGTCTAATTTCATCAATCGGGATTTCTCAGGAATAAATCGCGTTAAAGCTATGCTTGAATTAACGATAACGACGATTTGTGATGCACAATTATTAACTAATCGATTTATAGGAAAGTTATTGTTTTTTTTTATATTGCAGATTATTACAGAGTATAGAGTATTACATAGTAGATCCTCGAATACTGTCCAACAGCCATAGTTTGGACGGGGACAGCGTTCGCATAGAGACACTATTTTTTCCTGCCGAGAGAGACTTCAATAGAGAGTCGAATAATATAATAGATATAATAATATAATATAATAATCAAAGAATTTTCGATAGTACGAAAACCAGTTAGAATCGTTCAGCGCGGAAATCGTGACCGAGCACGTTTTCGATTTCTACGACGAACCGTGACCGTTCGTGCGTCTCGATTCTATATTGCGCGAACAATGAAACTGGAACGACGGGAGCGGATCTTTTTAGTAACCGCGATCGAAAATCGCGGCGGATGTTTCCCGTTCGGCGGTTCGCGCTGTGTACGCGTTGTACACGCGAATGTCGGAAATTGAATTTTCCTCGATAATAAGATCTCGGTTAGGACAACGTCACCGGCGTGCGTTGCGCGTCGCGTGTCCCGTTCAATTGTTTCGCGTTTCCCTGTGGTCGCGGCGATGCTCGTGGACCGTTTCCTCGGCTCTTCTCCGGAATTATCTCAGTCGTTTGCGCCTTCGACGAGGAAAAGTTTCCACGGTTCTCGAAGCCTCGTGTCCTCACCCAGCGTTGGTCGTTCGGATAATTCTAGAACCGAGATTTACAGCGGGGGATCCTACACACCCGGTCCGTTCCATTCGTTTTTCTTACCGCTTCGACACCCGGCCGTTTTCCACTTTCTCTCGTTCCTCCGGTGGCTATTCTCTCCCCCTACGTTCCACGGCTTTCCAAACGAACAGGGAGGAACAAGCAAAATGGCGGGAGCCACGGCTGTTCCGCCCTCTCAAGCGCCCAGAGTGTTTCAGACGGTGCACACCACCTAGACAAAATCCAAAGAGTTGTAAAAAAATGGTACCCAGGGCACTTCGCCGCGAGTAAACGACCAGACATAATTTTCTTTTCTGTTCGGTTGAAAAATCATCTGCAACGACAACCACCATAAAAGTAGAGGTCGATATTGTTTCTCAATTCTGTAGACTACAGTCTGGCTCTTAAATCAAGGTACCAAATGGGATACTTGTAAATTTCTTTTTAGAAACTATTCTGAAATCATTTAAACAATATGTACTTCGTAATCTCTGTTTATTAATACTATTCTAACAAGATGCTTCCTATGTGGTCCAGATATTAAGCAGATATTAAATTTCTTCGAGTCCCCCGTCGCAAAATAATTCTCATATAAGAATTAAAAAAAGCGACGTTAAATAAGAAGAAAAAAATGTTTGTTATCTTCGTTTTTCAAATTTCCCGAGTAACGATAGCAAGAGAATGCAAATGAATTATCGACGGTTCAAGCCTTACGGACAGCGATGCGAATTCGACGAGTCGAAATGAATCCTTCTATGGCGGCCGGTGGGTCGATTCGTGGCCGTAACAAGTTCTATCATTGTGTGGTTTCGTCGATGGTGGGAGAAAGTTGACAAGGAAATTGACGCTTCTAAGGGCAGCGTACGGGGCGAAAGGCTTCGTGAGTTACCGGAGGGATATGTTTAGCGCTTGGCCCTGGACGATTTTTCGACCGTGGAACGTGGCTCTATTTCTTGATCGCAAAAGAGAAGAATCGAAAGGGTGTGTTTCGTGGTCGCGCGATCCCCGATGCCTCTCGCTTATGTGTCCGGAGCCGGCAAAAAGTTGCACGCGAGAAGTATATTTACACGTTGCGAGCGTGTGCGCGCATGGGACACGAGGAGCGTAATGTTCGTACGCGAAATCGCGCGAGCGACTCGAGTTTGTGCGTCAGCCGTCTTGGAATAGCGACTGATGTCAAGCTGCCTGGTTCGTTGGTCAGACGCGTCACCGCGTCGTGACTGTGCCGTGTAGAATATCGACAGGGTTACAGCAAACAAGGTTCAACCAACCATCGGGTTCGTTTCAACCAACGGAGGGTTGCGCTGGTCGAGCACCTTCAAAGTAGAGCTTGGACTTTTACCCGGATATACGAGATACCCGGGTTTTCGCCCATTTATTTAATATTACCTAAATTACCTAATAATAAATAATATTTAATATTACATTTATTTAATATAATATTAACCTTAATTACCCATAAACAGGCTTGTGCGAGGACCCGAGATTTCGGGTTCTCGCACAAGCCTGCTCATGAGTATACCTGACATTTTATGAATTTATGGCATAAATGATTTCTTACAATTTAAAACAATAAAAAGAAATTAAAAGAACGTTGATATATTAATTTAAATTTATTCAAATCGTTCAAGAGAATAAGTAATCATAATGCATCATCTGCTTTTTCCTATAGATGCAAACGATTTTTATTTTGCATAAAGATCCGCAGTGTATTCATGAGATACCCGGGTACCCGAGTATCTGATAAGTCACAGCTCTAGTTCAAAGGCGCAAACGTTTCGTACGAAGTACCTACGCGAATGATAAACGCGTCCGAGGGTAGGTCAGTGGGGATGATCACTGGCGGAATCGTGTCAGCAATTTCCTGAAGGATGCGGTCGCGCAGAAATCAGATCGAGATCAGGTTTTTGGGTCGAAAAATAGTAAAGAGGTCGGAGAGGCGCCAGTCGTCCGACCGAGACGACCTACAGTGTTCCGGGACGCCAGCTAGCTGGACACAACAATATTTTCATATTTCTCGATCTCAACTCGCAAGAGTAAGCCATGGTTGATGGGTCATGGATTTTTCTGAAACTAGGACCTAACGTAAATAGTTACTTTTGAGAAAAACCCCATCTTTGTAAGTATTTACAAAGTAAAGAAAAAAATACAAGACTACTTATTCAATCAGAAAGAAGGGACATGCGCACAAAGACAGAAGAAACAAACAAACAAACAAAATGATAATGGTACAATCGATAGGTATTATCATATAATCCTGCGATTCATTGAAAACATCAATACTGTTATAAATAATGCATGATTGTTGCAATAACACGATTCATTGGATTAATTAATCCATAAATAGGTTTTGCTTTAAGTTTCTCGATTTAATTTAAAATAAAGGAGCACCCCGCATCCTTACAATCTTAAAAACGAGTCTACCCCCTTGACCTGATCTGATCTTCTACCAGCTCTGTATTTGTAATAACGGTACACGAATTAATCGCGTTACGGGGGGCTACCTTCTATCCGTTGCTTTCGACTCCGTGGCGAATCAGCGTAGAATTTCGTCGCAGGTGAATGAAAGCATAGGTAGGTGGTAAACGGCAGAGCGTATTAGGCGAGACCGAGTGAATGGCATTGGCAGAGCCCGCACGCGCCGTTTATCGGCGTGACGCGTTCAGCACAGCTAGTGATGGGCACCATATATCTCACTTATAATCTATAATTGATTTTTACACAAAATTTGGAACAGTTAATTCTTTTAATGTCAATAATAAATAGCTTACGGTATTGAAATTGTGGATTAAGAAATTTACAAAAATAATGGTTAATTAAGATTCCTGCACCACTAATTAGTAGTATATATTAATATATTAATATATTTACTCTGTGCAATCGCAGAGTGAGTGAGAGACGAGGCGCATAAATTTCAGTCGACTAAATATTCGATAATTGTATTTAATCGACGGTGCCCATCGCTAAGCATACCTGCTGAGCTGTCGTGAATTTTACGATGCATCTTCAATCGAGCGTCGTTTGAAGAAAAAAAAGTCAGCTTGTGGAATTCGATGGTCCTTTGAACGAAGAAGACTCTTGAGAAGAGAGAATAAGAAAGGGGTTGCGAGATACATAACACTCTCGCGTAACACCTACGTAACACCGTCCTTACACTGCCACCTGTGGCACGCGGGTCTGCCTTTGTAGTTTGGATCGTTACGGTTTCACGGAAACCAGTTCCCCATCGTGACTATCCAACCCTTTATCGATCCTCGAGTGCTCGTTTCTCGCGTCAAACGGAAAACGACGAGGCAAGCGAGTTTTGGTCGTCGCGGGCATCGGGGGAGAAGGATTCGATCGACGTCCAGACGTTCAGACGCCCGTACACCTGGACGTGCCTCGATGCACCTGGATTCTCGCCGCGCACCAGGCTCGACTCACTTTTTTCTTCGAGCTGAAGTTTCGCGAAAACCCTGTTCCCGTTCAAACCTCTACGCATCAATTTTCTTTATTTTCAAACCTACGACTTCCCAGATCAACGTTAAATCCCTTTATAAATGAAAAATTTTTCGATCGAAAATGTAATAAGAATGAAACTTGTATGGATCATCTTCAAGAGACATATTTTTGTGCCTTAAAAATTAATAAATTTATAATAAACTACAAACAAAAAGGGAAATGGGACACGGCTATGAAAACATATATTAAACAAAAATTAAGAAACACCTACTTGCCGCGGCAAAATAATTAAACAATTATTTATTATTTAAGAATGATTGCTGTAATGCTAACAGCACCGACTGATCAATCGATTCGTTCCGAAGTGAACTAAACTATAGTGCAAGGTGCAAAGTTGATTATCAACTAATTGATAATTAGACAGCGGATCTTTGTGCAAAAGAAAAATTGTCTAACTGAATAGCAAGGACCAGAATTGGAACGTGTTTCTCCTTGAAATGTTTCCAATCAATTAAAAATAATAGAATAATTTCGCCTGTTCCTTTTTCGCGATGAACGCATCAAATCCGCAGGCTACTAATAAGAATTTTCAATAACTCTAAACGTGTAGACGAATTAAATAAACAAGACGTGTTGATACGAAGTCCATCTTATCGATTGTATCTCACTGAAAGCAACCACGATTGGGAAATAGGACAGGACGCGTCCTGGGCTCCGTTTACGTAAACTGATGTAGGATCAGGACCCCCAGTACGAATATATACAGTATAAGAGATAGATCGGGATGAATTCGATTCTCGAGACAGCGGTTCCCTTATTTTTCCTGAAATATCCTACACTGAAAATGTAGGTTGAAAGGGAAAGAATCTCTTCTGATTCGAGTTTTCCCAGAAAGGTCTACCGAACGCTGTGGATAAATTGAACGCTGATCGATATTCTCGTTTGTACAATCTGTCGATCGGAGGTTTCCGACGTTGCCCATCGAACGGTGTCGGGGGCCAGGGTGAGGGGAGTGCACGCGAGGTATACGGGCCGCGAGGCAGAAGTTGCGATCGATATTCGCGCGGACACCTTTGCCTGGAGGCCTGGTCCCGGCGAGCTAATCGACGTCGATACGCACGCTTCCTGTATCGCCTTGAAACTGTTTTGCCCAGGCTTTTCTTCTCAGCACGTAGCGCGTTGGTCGAAACGGAACGGCGGCACCGTTCCTGCCTTCTCCCGGCTACGTCCGGTGACGAGGTCGTCTCTCGAAACCGCCTCGGCCCCCTTTCGATCGATCGGCCCGAGCCTCGGCGAATCTTCTCGAGCGCGGAAGTAAAAATAGTGCTTGTTTCCTATTGAAAATCAATAACGAAATACCCTTGAATGCGTTCCGTTCCGTCCCATTCCATTCCGACGAATCCACGCCACCCCTCCGCGCGCCCTCGACGACCAGTAATACCTTTTTCGAGCGAAGCTCGGGTAAACTCGCGAATCGTTGCGAGCAGCCCCGCGACGCTCCTCCGTGGCTCGCCGCACGAGCAAGGTCAGTGTCGTAATAGTTACGCTTCCTTGCCGCTCGATAGTACGGGGCGCGTGCTTTATTTTTCGTCGAACGTGTGCGAGGGAAGATACGTTTTGAAATTGGTATGGTAAAGGCCTTTGCACACTGCGTCGCTGCTTCGCAAGCTCAGCCTCGTCATTTTCATCTTTTTCTTTGTGTTTCATCACTGTACCTGCAGAGCGGCAGATACGCGATTGAAACACAAAGAAAAAAAGTGAAAACGGCGAGGCGACGCTGTGCTGAGCTTTCGGAGCGGCTTTCCGGTGTGCAAAGACCTTATCGTTTTCCACACGCGCGCCGCCCCCGTCCTCTAATTGCTGCCACCACTCGAATTTAGCAAACAGCGGCGACGTATCCGTTGTTCTATCGAGTATAGAAGCGATCCGCGAAGCACGTGTCTCTCTTTATCGGCGAATCGAGTCACCGGCGCCGCGTCGCGCCACGCCGTAGTTGCAGGCCACGTAGCCCCCATGTAGCCGCTCGTTCCGAGTAGATGCTACCGTTTTCCTTTTGTAGCTCGCAACCTGTTTGCGCGATACAAAATGAGAATAAACGGCTTTCTATAGCAGCGGGACACGGGGGGCCTGTCACGCGCAAACCGCTAGCTAATATTGATCTACGTGTTACTAACCTAGCGTACAAGCTCGTTTCCGAGCGGAGCGTTAAATATCGCCGGATAACCGCGACTCTCGACGTCGTCAACCTCTTCTCGCACGTTCTCCGTCGCTTCCGGTGGTTTCTCCCGCGAACCTCCAGCTATCTTAACGCCTGAAATGCCGAAAATAATGTACACCCCGTGGAAAATTTGGTCAATTGATACCTGCTTGATCTCGCGCGTCTCAAACCTGAAGCTACCTATTTGAGGTTTATATTAAATTTATATATAAAAAATTTTATATATATATATTTTTTATATTATATATGTATATATATATTTTTGTAGGTTCTGGCCATGTTTTCGGGCTTTGGGACCAACGTGCACCGGTGCACGGAAATTGGTCCGTAAGACTGACTTTATCGATTACCATTACGCGACGCGACGCCTACGCGACGCTACTCGCGGCATCGCGCCAATCCGCTCTGTCCGTTTGCTACTCTGTATTTCGTATTAATACGTTTGGCAAACGGCACCGGTTGGCCGAAGCGGAATTATTTTCTCTACGTGAGAAATACCCCCATCGAATTCCACCGTAGCCATCGGAAGCCTAAATACACATTCTGTGTTTGTAGTCGGGATTCCGTCGCGAATCCTCTCGGACGAGTTGAATTCGATCGGGCGCGCGAAACGCCTCGTCGATGGAAATAAGCGCTGCACGGGACAACCGAACGCGTTCGTTACGCGACATACCTCGGTATCGATTGACGGAGGGTCGCGTATAGTATTTCCGTTCTTGGTTTAGAGAACCAGCGAGACTATCGACGCGCGGATGACAGTGAAAATGTAACGTAGCCCGGATCGGAATTGCTTCTTATCTTTCCCTCGAGCATCTCTGCACTTAAGCAAATAGAATGGCGATTAAACGTTGCGGCACGAAACAGTTCCTCGCGAAGGGCGATAAGGAGGTGCGTGAAAAACGATTGCTGGCGGGTGGCAAGGAATTGAAAAAGAGAGGTTGCAGATGGAACGTCAGGCCAAGACAGAGAGAGAGAAAGAGAGAGACAGAGAGAGAGAGCCAAGTAAAGTACGAGCCGGAAAATGGCGGCCAAGGAAGAAGGAAGGGCGGGTCGGCTGCAGGGGTTGCGCGCGCCTCCGCAGATCAATATTTCATTTCAACCTCACCAGCCAACCCCTACTTCTCCGCTCATCTTCTCGATTCCCCTATTGTAACCTTGTATAATTACCTCTTTTTCTATTTACCTTTTATCTCTTTTCCGTCCTTCTCGGCGACGACTTTATTAGGACCGTGTTCGAGAAGCTGCCGTCTTATAAACTTCTCTTCCGTTTCTCTGGCAACTAAAAACGGTGGCAACCTTGCTAGAACTACGCGAGAAAGAAAGACGCAGAATTCCACAGCTGCTTATGGCCGGTGATCAGTTAATTGCACACAGTGAAAAATTCTCGGCAGAGGAATATTCCCTTAGCGTGTGCGAGATATTTCGAAATTAGCTCGAACCAACGTCATTCGTCTTTTACACGTGTCGCGTGTTACAGTTTGCACAGAAGCGGTGTATTTTCATCGAAGCGTAAACACGAATCGAATATGTGTGGCGCTGTATCGTCGATATAATGCCGGTACGACAATGCGTCACCTTGACAATTCGATTTCGATCGTGAACGGTTATCGATCTAGAATAGAGTCTCGAGCGTCTTGAGCGGCTCGACCAATGGACCTAATTGAAAGCTGGTTCAGAATGAGAGATATCGAGAGGAAATGGGTGGAGCGGAAAGGGAAAAGAAAATGGGATGGGATTACGGACGGTGAATGCGGTAACGAGAAAATGTATCGCATAGCAGGTAGAAAATAGAAGATAGTAGAATAGAGAGAAGGAAGGAGGGTTCGTGACGCGCTGCAGCGCAGCACGGCGTGGTGGGTCGGTGGCGCGTCGCGGCTCGGATCAGCTCGGTTCGTTTCGGGCCTGATCGGCGAGGCGCATCGCGCTCCATGTCTCTGGTGTCCCGGGACAGTCGCGTACCGCTGCCCCACCCAACCTCACCGAGCCGTCCATGCTGGGCGAGCCGATCAATACCTCGGCTCGGGCCCGAGTCTATCCGAGGCGTGCCGACGGTGCTCGAAAGCGGCCGAGCGCCGCCGAATCCCTGCACGAGGCACGCCGAGTCCCCACCACGAGCAGCGTTGCCGGCTCAGTCGCTGTGCGGGAGTGGTCACCGAGGGATGTGTGGTATCGTAACCGAGTGTGATTGAGGAAAAAGACCCGGCGTAGTTTCTCCGCGTAATAACGCTCTCGCTCTTTATCCCCCCCGGAATCAAAAGAAACACTAGCAATACCGAGAGTCTAGTCAGTTTTCGGACCCCCTCCTGTTGCCGCGCGATCCCACGGAATACGCCGAGACGACCGTGTATTTATTTAAGTATTTATTGTACAAAAGACTTTAACTATAGGTAAGAACTGCGACGTTACGTCGCCCCGCATTAACTATTTGCTTTCTAAAGACCCCGGCTCCGTAGTTGCTACCTCGCTGTCTATTCGTTGTTCGTAGCTCTATCGACACACGCGTAACCTCGCGTTTCCTACCAGTCGACTCGAACATTCCTCTGCATTATCTCTCCTCTCTGTCTCACGAACAGCTCGCTCTCGTTTCCGTTGATGCATGTCGCTACGCATTATCCTATTTCCGAACCGGAGATTCTACGAGAACGTGCTAGAACCTGCTCTCTCGCCGCTCTCTGCTATATCAACGAGATATATCGCGTTTCTCGTGAAATAATCGGTATTCGATCGAGAAATCGTTTCTACTCCGCGATATCGCGTGACTACGACGTAGAAGAATGGAATCGGTGCGTGGTCCTTTGCGACGACGCCGATTAGCCTCGCCGGAAGCAAAAGCGATCCGTTGCATCGGTTTTCTTTGTTCCTCTCTGCTCTCTTCGTTCTCTCGTGCGCCACGGAATCGAGTAGCTCGAGGACGGGGCGTGTTGCCCGAAAGAGAGAGGGAGAGAGAGCGAGCGTAGACGAGGAATTTCGCTCTCGCTTCGTGAAAGTAGCGCCGTGGCGCTCTGTCTGGCTGCCTCTCGAATCGTGATTGCGCCGTACATAACCTCAAATCGTTACCGATCGACCGTCTCCGCGAAGCGTGTTCCGCGCATAACCTTCGATCCGGCGACGAGGTCGTAGTTCTCCGTTATCTGCGGAACATTCGATTTTCCTTTTTTCGGCTTTTCGTCGTCTCCATCGTGCATGCTCGCGCAACGCTCGATAAAACGTTGTTCCCTCGCGTCCTCAGCCATGTCGTGGCCATATTACGCTCCGTAGGGTTCGCGTACTATTTTTGGAAATCTGAAAGTAATTTTTATCGACCGTGGTTTTGTGTTCGGCCAGCTCTCTCGCAACCTCGCGAGATAACGATTCGATCGTATATCGCCAAGAGGCTGTGTCGCGAGTCATCGAACCGAGATTTATCGAGAGACGTAACAACGATTCGATGCGATATATAGTCGAAGATAAACCGCATAGCCGTTCGATAATATCGAACGATATTATCGCGAGTAGCACACGTCGTAGTCTCGTTTCGCTCGAATCTCGCGCAGTCACTGTTCCGATGATAACCGGTAACAGCCAGCGGCATGAATCCCCGTCGACCGTTTTCTACGGGTTTCCGCTGGTGAACTTGGCACGCGGTCCAACTCGAGATTCCTCGGAAGACATCGTGTCGTGAATCATAGGTATTCGCGACGCGCGTCCGCGTTGGAGATCTCTCGCGGAGCCATTACGACCCTGTCGCATTCGAAATAATCTTAGCCGTGTGCTCTGCGCGCAGCCAGTGTTTCGAAGCGGTTTCTCGAACGAAACCCGCGGAGAGAGAGAATAAAAACCGGCCGGCGAACGCGTTTCGTTTCTCGTCGCGCGTTCCATTCGCGACTCCGCTCGCTCGCGACGTCTACGCCGGAAATATTTCAACGCGCGATGTTGTTTCTCGTCGGTTCACGCTGATCCGGCAACACTGTCGTCGTCTGTCCAAGCATTTGCTAACCCAAAGCCAGGTGATCGCGCGATTAAATATAGGACGTCGAATACACCTACCGGTTTAATATTTCTGTCCGGGTTTTCACCGAGCGCAGGATTCTCTTCGTCGGAGAACCTTCCCTTCCGTTTGTCTATACAGGATAGCCAAAAATTCCTTCGACATCCGGAAATTGGAGTTCTTGAGTTAATTCGAAACAACATTTTCCTTTTCAAAAATTACGCCCGTGGTTTTGTTAAGGAGTTATTAATTAAAAAGTAAGGACCAATCGGAGTGCGACTTGGACGCTTGTTGAAACAGTCTGTCCGCCGCAACAACTGCCAATTGGTTGGCTGTGCCAACACGCGCCTAGATCGCGCTCTGATTGATCCGTGGTTTTCGTTGATAACTCCTTGAAGAAGCCGCGGACGTAAATTTTGCAAAGGAAAATGTTGCTTCGAATTAACTCGAGAACCTTCAATTTCCGGATGTTGAAGAAAGTTTTAGACACCCTGTATATCTATACTAGGGCTTTCGCCTTATTCTCCCATTAACGTCTCGTATCGTGTTGGGCCGCGTACAATCGCGCGCGTTAACGTGCCGGATTAAACGGGCAGTGACGACCGTGTGCGATATGTCGGCGCCTATGTTCTCCACCTTCTTTTTTTTTAAATTTGGGAAATATCTTGTGAATAACCATCCCAATCACCAAAGATAAAAATGGCCAATGTCGGAACCGCCCCGACTACACTCAAATAGCCATTTCAAGACATTTACTGTGGGCATCCAGGATCACCGCGGTATTTAATTGGACGTCTATGTTCTCCACCTTCTTTTTTTATAATTTGGAAAATCCCTTATGGATAACCATCTCTATCACCAAAGATAAGAATGGCCAATGTCGAACCGCCCCGACTAAAACTCAAATAGCCAATTCTAGACATTTACTACGGGCATCCAGGATCATCGCGGTATTTAACTGGACGCCTATGTTCTCCGCCTGATAATTCGAGTCGGAAACGCTCGGATCGATGTAGGCCGTGCAACCGCGGAATTTTATCGAGGGCGAGTTCTCGCTCGAAAACGAAAGGTCGCTTCCGAATATTCCTTTCGGCGGAACAGCCACCTCCTTCGAGACGGCGGCTACGCCTCGTGCCACGAGGGAACCGCTTCCATCGAGTCCTCGAACCAATCGCAGCGCGCGCGCGCGCCTAGGCGACGCTCCACCGAAACAGATAATTTCGAAATACTTTTCTTCCGCGCGCGTGTATGGAAAAACCTAGGGAAATGATTCTCCGTAGTCGAATTCGATCGGTTTTCGTATTTTGTCTCGACGTGTTGCGTCGTAGCGAGTGATACGGCGATTGCGAACGCTATCGCGTCGATAACGATTCGCTTTCGTCGTTAACAGCCGCCGTTCGTAATCGGCGCGATGTCGTCATTAGCGTTGAACTCGGTCGTCGAAACCGCGATGGAATTTCACAGAGACGGATTCCGCATCTCACACCGCGTTCACACCGGTGCCCCGTCGGTCCCGAAAGTTGTATGTTTTATAGTGTTTATTTGATTGAACGATGTTGCTAACCCTTGTGTATTTCTTTCAACAATTTGTTCCTCTTAAAAATATTGCGAAATTTCACTGAATGTCCATTCTTTAATCGCTGATACGTTAATCTATAGACTTGTAATGAGAATTTGTGCAAACATTGTTGAACATAGAAAGGTTTTAAGTAATCTATACATTTAGGTTAGGCTAGGTTAGGTTGGCGAAGTTCTTTCTTGGGTAATTACTTCCGGAATTCAAGTTGAACGAACTTGATTACCGTCTCGGATCTGCACGGAAATCGAGAATTAGCATATTTGCATTCTTCGGATTTAAATGCGCTAGTATTAAAGGGTCATCGGACAAACTCTATCGCAACTGGTCGAAAGAAACAACGACGAGAGAGGTACCTCAGGGATATCGATCGCAGCCTCGAACCCCGTTTCCCGTTCGACTGGGGACACCGAGCGTCGCTGGGTATAGCGTCGTCTCGTTCAGAAATATTAACCTCTTTTTCCGTTCGATTCACCGCGAGATTCTCGGACAATCGATCCGCGCGTCCGCGACACATTTACCTCTCGACGTAGATCGCGAACTTGTTTCCCTCGCTGTTTTTTACGGAGGGAACGACGTCCTTCCCGGTGGCAGTAAAATTCGGATAATTTTAGAAACTCGTCGCGGAAGTATGAATCGACCGAACGGAACCGGCCGATAGTTACCGCATTCCACTCGCCGAGCCAATTCTCGAAACGCGGGCGAGGGTGTTTCGCAGTGGGAACCGTCGGATTCCGTCGCGCAAATTTCTTCGAGGATCTTCGAGAATAATTCTTATAGAAGAATTCACCATAGAAGAATTAAAAAAAGCAACGTTAAATAAGATTTTTAAAAAATTCTTCAAGTTGCCTGTCGCGATATAATTCTCATAAAAAAATTTAAAAAAAATGACGTTAAATAAGATTTAAAAAAAAATTTCTTCGAGATGATTTGGTTCGACCGAAAAGGGCCGAGTTGGCTTCTCGCATGCTTTGCCGCACGATGGTCGACCGCTGCCCATTGTCGGGGACGGAGAGAGAGAGTGCTAGACCGGTGACTCACCGCGAGAGAATCGCGTTACGACGGTGGGAACACGTAAAAACTGTTCGTCGATCCCAGGAATTATTTCGAATCAAACTACAACCGCGATTAATCACGCTGCAGACTTTTATCGTCGAACGATTCACGACATTCCGCTCGACTTAAGCTGGGATTTTCTAAACGCGTCATGCCCCGTTACGTGGAGCTTACGTCTGCTATGAATGGAGCTTAAATCGCGAAATACAGCGGCGTGACGCGTTTAGGAAACACCAGCTTTAGGGTACATCGGAGCTTGGATACCAGAGAACTGCTCCGCCGTTTCAACGTGAACGCTCTCACGATAAAAGTGTAGATTCTATTTCGCTAGTACCGCAGCTCATTACGGTGGGATCTTCAAGCACAGACAATATTTTTTGATTCATACTCCGCAAGTTGTAACTTCCTGCCGTGCATCTGGATGCGCAAGTTTTTGTTCATGACGAATAGAGTATAGAAGATCAGCATCTATATAGATCATTAAAAACCTTTCTGTATTTAACATGTTTGCAGAAATTCTCGTTATACTATTTATATAAATAAAAATTAAATGCTGTTCGTTGGCAAGCGTTTATTTTATTAAAAAAATTGTATTCAACATGTTTGATAATGAGAACAATTGGACACCGATTTGGCTAATTTTTTGTTAAAAAATGTTCGTAACAGTCCAAATAAGATTGTTCAGGGAAAGAAAAATTGGAAAAGGTTGTCAAAATGGAACATTCGGGAAAAGTGGTTTTCGCAAACAAATTCATTGAAATTTCGACATCATTGAGTGAACGGACAAATTCCGAGAAATTTCGTAATATTTTCTCGAGTAACATTAAGAAAATACGCAAGGGTCTAATAGAAGAGATATCCCACCTTTTCTTGTCGGTTAATCGTCTGGCGCGACGGTGGAGTACTAGGCGACGAACTCGAGACGAGACCGTCTGTGCCCGCGAAGATCGATGAAAGAGTTCGACAACCTGGCGACGCTTTCGAAAGACGCCTCTCTCGAGGCCAACGATATTTTATTGGGTCGATGCCACGGACGTCGGCTCGCCGAAAAGTCCGTGAAAGCGTCCGTTGTCCAACTTCCGTTTTAGGATCTCACGCATTTCGTTTTCTCGGGGAGAGTCGGCCAAGACCGGGGCTGGGCCATCTGTTTGCAAGCCGTTGGGAACGAAGGACAGAATGAAACAGTTTCGATCGGCTGGAGCGCGCTGGCGCACAGCCGCTTCGTCGAACGAAACCAATGTTCTTTTTATTAAATGAAAAAAATTTTCTCGATTGACGAACGAAACCAATGGTCTTTTTATTAAATGAAAAATGAAAATTTTTTCTCGGTTGTTGAACGAAATCAATGGTCTTTTTATTAAATGAAAAATAAAAATGTTTTTCTCGATCGACGAACATAACCAATGGTCTTTTTATTAAATGAAAAATAAAAATGTTTTTCTCAATCGTTGAACGAAACCAATTGTGTTTTTATTAAATGAAAAATGAAAATTTTTTCTCGATCGACGAACGAAACCAATGTTTTTTTTATTAAATAACAAATGAAAATGTTTTTCTCGATCGAAATTTTAATAAAAATTAAATTTATGATTTCGGCGCAAGGTTCATTAAAAACAGCAGCAAGTTTGTAAATTAATTTAGCTCAACGTTTCGGTCCCTATATAGATCATCTTCAATAGATATATTTTTGCGTTTGAAAAATTAATACGTTTCTAATAAACTAGAAATAAAAAGAGAATTTACAACACAGTCCTGGAAAACATATATAAACCAAAAATTAAGAGACACTTACTTCCTGTGGCAAAATAATTATTAAAAAAAATATACAAAATAATGATTTACAGTAAAACTTGGATATCATCCATGATGGCAGATACGTAAAGGTATATGCGATATCGAACGACATCTATCTATGATGTTCGATAGGTATCGACCGGTGAAAATTCAAAATTAAAAGGCGGCAAAATTTGAAACCACATGAATGGTCTTTTTATTTTTCGTGGAACGTAACTGGCCTCGTTCGACGCGACAACCGCCCTAGTACGTCATCCCGTTCTAAACGCGTCGGTGAAAATCTATTCTCGCGCGAACCGACAAAAAGTAACAGCGGGTCGACAACACGGCTGCCCGTAGTACCTAGAAAATCCCTTTCTCAGTTCCTGTTAAAACAGCTGTCTGCGATTTTTCTTTTTCAGCCAACACAATGTCCGTGGACAAGGAGGAATTGGTACAGCGTGCGAAGCTCGCCGAACAGGCGGAAAGGTACGATGATATGGCAGCCGCGATGAAGGCGGTCACCGAAACGGGAGTCGAGTTGTCGAACGAAGAAAGGAATCTGCTGTCTGTAGCGTACAAGAATGTCGTCGGCGCGAGACGTAGCTCGTGGCGAGTAATATCCTCCATCGAGCAAAAGACCGAGGGATCCGAGCGCAAACAGCAGATGGCCAAGGAGTACCGGGAAAAGGTTGAAAAGGAGCTACGGGAGATCTGTTACGACGTATTGGTAAGGATCATGATCCCTTACCCGATTCCGATCATCGTCTCCAGTTTCCAAGTTTCCAGTCCAACCCACCACGCTCAGATCCAACCGATATGCAGCTAGATCCTAAAAGTCTGGATCCTCATAAAAGTCTGGACTCAACGAGTGACACAGTCTCACCGGAGGGAGAGAGCATTAACAAACTTAAATGAACGATTCATGCCGTTGAACGCGGCCGCCTTCCTTTTCAAAGGACCGCTGCCAACGCTCTAAGATACACGTAGTTCGAACGCGGTTTTTCATGTCTTGAAGGTCATTAACCTCTGCTTGGCACACATGGGGAGGTGTGTGCCCCATTTTGTCGACACACAGTCTTTCAATTCATTCTCTGAAATATATATAGCGAACGGATTCGAGACTTTGAGGATTTTATTCGTTAATTTGAAAACCAATAAGGAAAGCTAGATAGCCTTACCGTTGTTGTTATATTAATTTTTGCCCGTGTTTGTTTAATGATTCCTTGTTTAGTGATCGTCCTGTAAGGGACGCTGTTGTATCCTCGACATAGGGCAGTATTGCACGGTTCCCGGGTTGTTGCCGGCTTGTCTCGTCTTACCGTACCTTGCGATCTCTTTCTGAATCGCGTTCGCGTATTCGAAGAGCTGGAAGGCAGTGCAGAGATCGGCCTCCGGCTTGAATTTCACGCGGGTCAATTACGAGCGCTTTACCGGGCTCGTCTTACGGCGCGTCCATCTCCGCTCGTTTCTTTTCGTCGAGCAAACGCGAATTCCAAGTCGAACGCGCGCGACAAAACCAGGAAGCGAGCTGGTCCTCGTGGTGGTCTCTCTCGTTGCGTACCACGCGAGCAACGGTTCGAATGTCCGGAAATAGACGGGAAGCGGAAGAGGAAACGACACGCCTGCGTCGAGTAGCTACGCTTTGATATTTTGCGACGCATTTCGTTTTGTAACCCCATCGAACGTGTTCTAATCACAGTACAAAAATTTCCACCTGTTCGAACACAACTATGTATTTACCTCTTTTCATTTATTTACCTCTTTGATTGGAACTTGATTGAAACATGGACCTACCTGTTCCACCCCCTGACCAAGAATCAAGGGATTACTGTACTCAAAATTAAACCATTGTTGATTGCTTCGTTGATGTTGCAGGAACTCCTCGATAAGTACCTGATCCCCAAGGCTAGCAGTGCCGAGAGCAAAGTATTCTACCTCAAGATGAAGGGCGACTACTACAGGTATCTCGCAGAAGTCGCCACTGGAGAAACCAGACACGGTATGCATCTCTCTTTCGTATTCTTTTCAACGAATACACGATTGATGTTTGACAAAAATATATTCGAAGTTCCAATACGCAACAGCATAATATTCGTGGAATCGAGAAACCTTTCTGTAACGTTTCATAATTTTTCTGTACGCTGAGCCACGTACATTTTCCTCGTCCAATCGATTTTCCGAAGAGACGCGCGCGTTCGATGTTCCTCTGGGATAATCGGTGGATACGTGGAAGACGAGCGTTTACCTCCACCCGAGAATGTTGCACGAGGTCGATGCGCTTCTTTCTTGGAACGCAAAGGTGCACGATACTTTTGTCGTACCTGCGCGTCCCGTGAAAGGAGAACCGCAGCTGCAACGGCAGATGTTCTACCCCGAAGAGGCGTCTCTCGGTCGCATTGTTAAATTCTAGATGGATTTGAAAAATTTCTTGATGTTCGGTTAAGCCCAGATACCTGCAGCTTCCGCCTGGAATGCTAACCTGGAAAAATCGGTGTGCCCCTCGGTAACCGAGAATCGTTTTTAACCCTTAGCACTCGAGTGACGCTTCTTGAGTGCCATTAACAATTGCTGTACTATTATTTAAAATATTATTTACATTATTAGATTGTACGAGCTATTATATCAAATTTACATCTACCAAATTTAAAAGATCACAGAGAATAGAAATATTCTAAGTCGGCAGAAACGATTTTCGAGCTAAACTAGCTACGAGTGTAAAGGGTTGATAGCCTTACATTTCGTACGGTGGTTTTCTCGTGTACAGCCACAGTCTATTCAACGATAGACGATCATTTTGATAAACGAATTTTCCACGTAATGTGTACGTATATGCAGCCGTGGTAGACGACAGCCAGAAGGCATACCAGGATGCGTTTGAAATCAGCAAGTCAAAGATGCAGCCTACTCATCCGATCAGGCTAGGTCTCGCCCTCAACTTCTCCGTTTTCTATTACGAGATCCTCAACTCACCAGACAAGGCCTGTCAGCTGGCAAAACAGGTACAGTTTAACGGAGATTGATGTCGAGAGGATGCAAAAGGATACACGCGATGGTGATGGGGATGATGATGACGGTGGTGGTAACGGTCTGCAGTGGAGGCAAAAATATAGTGCTTCGGGTCAACGGTGGAGAATACGCTTTTTAGTTCGAGATTAGCCCTGTCTTTTCTTTTCAGACTCGATGCGTCCTTATGACGAATAATGTAGCGCTGGTTAATTTGGATTTATCCGTTTGCATTGCAGCGGTTGTCGAGGACTCGCAGAAGGCGTACCAAGAAGCTTTCGACATAGCAAAGTCGAAAATGCAGCCGACACACCCAATCAGGCTCGGTCTTGCTCTGAATTTCTCCGTTTTTTACTATGAAATTATTAATTCTCCGGCCAGGGCTTGCCACCTGGCCAAACAGGTTAGAAGTTGGTTACGCGAAGATAATTTAACGTTTGCGTGAGAGTTTTTTTTTTGTTTCGTCTTCTTTCGATAACCGAACCACACATAACAACCGAGGAAAGATTCTACGTGCAGACAACCGTTGCACCGAACGTCCCCTAACACAAACCAAAAATTAATTAACATTTGTTGCGTGGTGTGACTACTACGATAATATGCCTCCACTGTATCTGTAATATATAGACTGAGGATTTTATGCGAAAGTGTAAAACGAAGATGTAAAACTACAACAATTCGAGCCAGTGATCCACTGTACAACTGTGTTGCAACTAGTTTTTATAATTGATTGTAGAATCTTTTTATTTCGCATAGAGATCCACAGTCTTAAAAATATCCGTATGTTAGTCTCCTTTTGCATCGCTCTTGTTTCCTGGCGTTGCAAATGTTTCTCTCCGCTTTTTGCATGAGATTGATTATTCGCTTGTTCTCGGAAGAGTGATGACGTGTTCTCGAGTTACAACGGTGACAGAGAGAGAGAGAGAGAGAGAATAGTATAGGTATATGGTAACGAGGTTTTGTTGAACCTTTGCAGGCGTTCGATGACGCGATCGCGGAGTTGGACACACTTAACGAAGACAGCTACAAAGATTCCACGCTCATCATGCAACTTCTCCGCGACAACCTCACCCTTTGGACCAGTGACACGCAGGGTGAGCCGGACGAACAACAGGAGGGTGGCGACAACTAACCTTCCTAAGCTTAAGTCCTTTCTAAACCTAATAAGAACATCCTATTCTCTATCGTCCCCCCGTCCCTCGAAGTGCTCACCAATCCATCCACCTGAGATCGATTTATCCATTTACCTGTCTCCTCTTTCGTCCCCCGCGTCCCTCGCGTACCACCTCTCGTTTCCTCTTCTTCCTGCCTTGCCCGCCTCCTTGCCTCACCGCCTTCCTCCCCGACTATGTCCTGTCTCTCTCGTTTTTCCTTCCTCTTCATTTTCCCCATGTCCTTTTCATCGATCGACCCTCCCTTTCTCTCTTACTTGTCTACCTACCTACCTGTCCATCTTCCTATTTCCCTTCCTACCTTTCTTCCTGTCACAGTCGTCAGACCATCGACTCGAGAACAATCCCCTTCTCCCTTGATTTTCCTCCCCTCGAATACCCTGAGAGTACATCTTTGTCCTAAACGCGACCGCACACTGCTGCCGACGCCACCACCACAGCTGTTACGCCCGGTTCGACACCTTGAACACGGAGGATCCCCGCGTTCTCGACCGTCTTCTCTCCTCGGTCGCCAATCGAGGAAGAGAGGTGCGATGAAAGAGAGTATGCGTGAGCAAGAGAGAGAGCGAGAGAGCGTGTACAACATCCATGTGTGTGCGTGAAAAAGGAGAGAGACAGTTGTATGAGAGACAAAGAAAGAGAGAGAGAGAAAGAGTGTGCGTGTGTGCGCGTGTGTGGGAGAGAACGATTGCGTTTGAAAGCCCCATGCCGTTCTAGACGGTGCGTCGCTCTGTGTTGTCTGCGTCCGATGATTCTCGATGGAAGAAAACGGTCGAGTCGCGCAAGAATCGTCCAAACTTCGAACGCAAAATTTCTCCGGAAATGAAAATACAGTATATCGACTCGTGTTTGTATGGAAGAATAGGAAGGAGCAAATTGTGGATGGAACAGAGGAATGGACAGGAAGAGTATTATTGTTTCGCAAACTTTGTCTCGTAGTACGAGCTTGTTCGGTGAAAATTGTTCTAGAATTAATCTAGAGAGAGAAACCGGAAACTTAACAATGGAGACTTTTCAAATGAGAGAGAAAATAATAATCGAGAAATACGAAAATCGAATGTAGCGTTTGTACGAGACATGGGATGCGAAGAATATAATTAAAAAAAAAATAAACCGCGGGACACCACTGTCACTCCCAGATCTGCTCACTGTTTACCATCTGAAAAGAGCGCTGTCCGACGAACACACACGGGGAGACCCTCCCGCGCAAGCTGCTTCCTCTTCCAACCGTTCCCCTTTCGCGGCGGCATAGAACGTAACATAACATGTATAACTGTGTACTCTGTTTGTGCGTATACACTTGTCGACTGTCGGGGAGAGCCGCGCGACGACAAAGAGACGGCCTCGACGGTGACGCGCCTAACCGTGCCTCCGCCGGCCAGAGGAAAATGGAACTGGAGCGAGACAAAAGATTGATAAGAGAAAGTTTCCCGTGAAACACAATGGCGTGTATCGGTTTGACCCGCTGTCGAGGACGCGTTGCAGGTTCTTTCGGTGTCGCGCGGTTTCCTCGAGATCGAGAACCAGAATGATAAACGCGAACGGGAGCAGGAGGGCTTCTTCCCGTCGTAGACGGCGGAGAGCACTTCGTTCGGACAGCGTTCACTCTAAAATATTTCGCTAAAATGAAAAAAAATACAGACGTTCAAGAAGAAACGAAGACAAAGGGAAAAAAGCACGCATGAAACTAACTACATTATATCCAGTTGTCATTAAATTAAATTTCACATTGTCTAGCAAGTACGATATTATTATACGAAGGGAAGAACGTAGGAGGAGAAAGGAGAGTAAAAATACATTAAGTTATTAAGTTCCAAAAAAAAACAACAACATCGCTGGTGAATTACTTTTTACATATGATACTTTTTTCTCATTTCTTTGAATGTGTATAACCGTGCACGATCTCTCTCTTTCCGTTTATTCGAACCGTTGTTGCGTTACGTTGAACGAAACAAAAACGAAACGGCTGAAATTGCGTACGCGACTTTACGTTTCCCTTATGCTTTGTCGAAACCATCGTTCGGAAACCGTCGACGCGCACTCGGTTTTCTTTTATACGGACACGATTTACCGGATACGCGTGTAATCGTTGTGTTAAGGTTGCGTCGTGGATTATCGCGATCGCGTAATCGCGCGTAAATCACGGTCTGGCTACACACCGAGGTGAGTGAACCGTCGTGATTTCTCTCGAATGCTTTTCTGTCCTCCTCGCGTTACGGCCGTCCGTTTCCAATGCACGAACATATATATCGAAGAGGAAAGGGAACACTGCTTTTGCGTTCTTTCGAGCAACCGAAATTCTATCACGCACGACGATCTTCGACCAAATTCGTCCTTCACTCGGTACACCTCGTTTGCTCGGATTCTTTTTTTCGTTTTACCTTGGCCTTTCTTCGGGACACCAGTCGTTTTTCTCTATCTCTCTTTCTTTCTATCGTTTCTCCGCTTGTCCCTTCCCGTGTATGTATTTCAAATCGCGCCCGCGCTCTCTCGTGCACACACGCGTAACGTCCAACAAATATATTGGGAACCAACCGACGACCAATATAATTCCTGTCGTCTAAACGAACGAGAACGCGAGAATTCGAAGAATTGTTCTTTTCTCGGATTCTCTTTGCGACGATACACGTACGCGGTGCGCGTGCATTCCGTGGCCATGATCGATCTCGTGGAGATTGTCGATAAACTGTCGAGTATATTCGTTGTTTTCCATGATTTTCATCGATTCGTACGTGACCGCCTAGCGGGCACGTATCAGTCGCGTTGAACGACCACACGTTCCTGAATTTTTATCTCGTGGAGGAAACGACGCCACTTATTTAACGCCATTTTTTGCGTTTTCGTTTCAATGTAATCGTTGTGATATATCGAAAGGAACTTCTTCCGGTTTCTCGGGGTTAAAAAAAGAAAAAAACGGATTGTAAAGAAACAAAGTAAAAAGAAAAACACAAGAAAAGAAAAAAAAGAAGGTTGTTCAGAGACGCGTAAAAGGTGGATCCAATTGCCTCGACCGAAACCTCGAAAGAAAATAAAAGAAAAAAGATGAAAAGCAAAGGACGAGCGTAACCATTTTCGATAATGGAAATATATAAGAATCCGACGATAAATTAACATTCGACGCGTCCGAATGCAGCGGATACATTCGGTCCAGGGGCGGATTGATATGTATATATGTACGAACTAATTGCTTCTAATTATTTGAGGGCCGTGAAAAGTCATTTTTACGTTTTTACATATAAATTCTATGTGAGGAACGTTAGCTTTCTCCGACTAAATAAAAAAAACTATTAAGACAGACGATTCCGATTGTTTTTATGTTATATACACAAACACATGCACACAGATACTCGGACACGTTTACACATACACAGAAAAGCATACACGTACACGCAGAGAGAATACACAGAAGACAGACAGACACACACACACACCAGTCGACTCTACTTCATTTTTCTACGACATATACAAAATAAACGAATGATAAAACAGTTTCTCTACGTTTTCATTTTTACTTTCTCGTTTACTACTACTCTATTCCGATCGTTGGCCAAGATAAATCGGCTCCGAGGTCCTTGGAGATCCACCGTCCGCCTCTGGTTCGGTTCACGTTTCATCCCTTGTGTCGTTTGCTAGAACATCGATCGATTGTGTCGCACAAAAAAGAAAAATCTTCGCCTCGTGCGGCAACTCTATACGTTTAAGCATGTATGTGTAACATACGCGAAAGCTCTCGCGCCTACTTTCCCCACAAGAGACAAAACAAAGAACACACACCGATACCTAAATGTGTACCACAACAATACATAAAAACTACATGGCAAAACAAGTAACGATTATCGATATTAAAAAAAGAAAAACAAAAAAAAACCGTGTGTGTGTGGATAAACGTGTCCCGACGTAAACTATACGTTCGATGTGTCCATGTTTTTTCTGTCGTATCGCGAACGAACAAAAAAAAAAAGAAAACGTCAACCAAAGCGAATGGACGATGTTGATGCTAATGATAATGATGGCGACCGGATGATAGATGACGAGAACGACTCGCGCGCGGGACTTTGGAGAGCGAATAGATTGTTGCCGAGGGGTAGTAGTCGTTAAACGATCCGGACAACTCGCCGATTGTCCAATTTACCGATGCAAGAGAGACCAAACGAGTGAGAATGAAACCGACGAAGGGCTGCGAGAACAGATCCTCGAGAGAGAGAGAGAGTCTTCGAAAACGATCATAGGGATGGGCCGGCTGAGCGGGACCGGGTACCTTTTGCGTGGCAGAGTCTCTCCTTGTCGGAGAACTTACCGGTCTTTGTCGACAAACTCTACTCGACTCGTTCCAGTTTCAACGATGAAATGGTCTCGTTTTCGCGCAGCAGGTCCAAAAACGATGTATTTATACGATCCCATCGTATTCTCGCTGAATCAATATCTCTATTCATTTCCCCGCAGAATATATTCCGCTCATCACGAAATTCCCCCACGCCTAGACCTCTTCTGACGCGCGAGCGAGACGTACGCTTTATCGATGCGTGTGTGTAGTTGAATCGCGAACGTCTTTCTTGCCATAACTCGCTCTCGCGTTTCGCATCTTCCTGCGCCATTGCCCCCACACCTA
This sequence comes from Lasioglossum vierecki, assembly GCA_028455595.1. Taxonomy (NCBI): domain Eukaryota; kingdom Metazoa; phylum Arthropoda; class Insecta; order Hymenoptera; family Halictidae; genus Lasioglossum; species Lasioglossum vierecki. The sequence goes on from CM052343.1 coordinate 1,147,521, forward strand.
ACCCTACCTCTTCTTCTTTGAGTTCCGTCGAAAATAGTTTTTTTCTTGGAAAGTTTCGTAACGAACTGTTTCATAATTACGCGTACCGCTGCTAATCTTGAAACATCCTCATTCATTCCAATTGCAATGTTCCTCGGTTCATCGCGCGTCACGAAAAGTCGTGTTCTTTCTTCCTTTCTTTCTGGCCCTCACCACCATCTCTCTTTCCATTCGTCGAAGAAGCTAGCCTCTGCATACACCACTTCCACGTATCCATCTTTCATCCATTGAAATCTCCCTAGTTTCCCCTTCCCCATCTTCCGTTGTTCTATTTGTATTTATCATCAAACATCGTAATTGTAAATTATAATTATTATAAACGTTTACACGAAATAATAAATTCTGATAAAATGTCTGAGAAAAGAGAGAAGAAATAACAAAGAGAAAAAGAACTGTAATAACCTCGGTTGCCTTGCTTTCCACGGGATATCGCTGTGCCGGAATTTCGCATCTGCGGAATTCGCTGATGAGAGAACGTGAGAAGGTACCGGGTCCTGAGCGACGACAGCCAAACTTCGTGACAAAAGTCGTCGCGCTTTCGATGCTTTCGCGTGGATGCTCCTCGTTAACCGGCGTGCACGATTTTATGATTGGAGTTTGAGCTGCGAATCGTTCGAGAGTATTCGTTCGCGGCCTCCGGATTCGTTTGAATCGCCTCGCACAGTTTTCACGAATACGAGTGAATCGTTTTCGAGTCGCTACCCCGGAAGACGACGGAGGCGACCGGAGAGCAGAGTTGGGCGAAATGTAATCCGATTAATCATTGAAAATTACGATTTATACGAAATCCAATTATTAATCGTGGCTACTTATTACCAAAATAATCAGTAATCGTTGATTAATGCAAAAATGTAATCCGATTAATGATTGAAAATTACGATTTATACCCTTTCGTATCCTTTTGGATGATAGTGACCCAATGAATAAAAAAAAAGTATGATACTTTATAAACATTATCGGATATATATGCATAATGATGAAAGAATATTTAAAAGCATAGTATTTATGATAACATAAACTTCATCTCTGATCAGATCCGAAGAAGCCAGCAGAGTTAAACAATGGATTAGAAAATAATTGATTACTGCCCAACTCTGCTAGGATCATTGAATTCGGTCAGCGTTTTAGATCCGATCGAACGAGTTTCGCAGAAGGAAACTAGTCAAATTCTTCTTCTCGGTGGACTTTTCGAGGTTATCTACCTATGTATAACATACAAGTTCTGTAGATATTATACACGCGTATGCGAAGTGCCGCGTATGGTGCGTGCCTTCACGGACGAGAAGGGCCTACCTCTCCAACCCCTATCCATTTATCCATCTATCTACCGTGCTATTAATCGTGCTACGTTTTTTGCACAATTTATACTCGTAGCTAGAGGTACGAAGAGACCGTTCGCAAAAATCTGTAAGAATTTTGTGCAAACGTTCAGGCTTCGCGCGGCCTGAAAGCTTTTCAATCGATCACGGACGAAATGCTGCACACCTTGCTGTGTACGATCGAAATTATCAACGGAAGACGAAGACTAACATCCGGAGCATGATTGAGAGACGCGCGTTTTACTACTTGGAAGCATTATCGTTGTCGGTACGATCTCGCGTTGTCTGTGTGCGACCGTTCATGCTACTTTATCGCATATTCGTATATACAAGATGTTCCACGGAATTGGAACAGGCCTACCAAACGCACAATCGATTCCTCGATTCTAGATGGAAAAAATTCAAATTTTTCTCTTGTAGTCATAACGTTTTATTTTAAAACTACATCAACTTAAAAGAATTACATAATTTCATATTGCATCATAGGTTGCATTTCTGACATTTTTCTTGCACTTGTCACGTCCGGTGATTCAGTCGTTATTAATAATCGATAAAATCAATCGTGTATATTATATATTTTTTAAAATATCGTAATTAATATTTAACATTGAATTGTCATATATTATACCACATTGATAGCGATATAAGGAAAATCTATCAAAGAATAAAGTCCGGTCGAGTCCGGGAAAAGCTGTTATCGAGGAATCTATCACTGTGAAACGGTTGGAAATAGAAGTAAATTGTTATGGATTCAAGTTAAATGGTGTCATTCTGCACTTTTTTACATCGGTGCATCAGAACAAATCCAACTCCTTTTGTTTAAATGGAAGTCTATGTTTTCGACTGCACCATTTCTCGATAATAGAAAGATGGGGGTTTTCAGTAGTCGAAAACACTCCTACTCCCTTAACTTTGATCCGTAACAGCTTCTTCTATTTCTAAACGTTTAGGAGATACGGCCCCGTTCCAGTTACACGAGACACCCTGTGTATATCTACTAATTATATATATATATATTTATCGTTTTGTCATTCTCGATCGGGTGTCGTCGATTATTTCTCCGCTGCACACATGGATAGCCGAAGAAGACGCGTCCGTTTCACATCGCGTCCGAGCGTGAGTCAAACGATGCAACTTCAATGTAACAATTCGTATAATTTTGCAACGTTTTGCAAGTGCATATTGGTATCAAAATAAAGTAGAGTGTCTCTACTTTAATATATGTAAACATCATCACGGATAACGACGTGTAACAGATACTACTTCTCCACCGAAGTGGAGTTACATTTGCGTTTCTGTGAAAAAGTAAGTGTCATCTTTTATTTACACAAATAGAGAAAAGTTATCGATAATTTGGAATGCTTAAAATGCTCAAAGAACTTTTAATAGACACGAGATAAAGCGATGATTTTTTTTTTTAATTAAAACTGAAACTTTCCAGAATGTGGGAAAAATAGTGAGATTATAGCACAACCATTTTTTACCTTAAAAAACTTCGTCAAACTAGTACAATTTCAACCAAATTGTGATTTAATCAATACCACGCACGGAAATGTTTTTTTTACATGTTATACATCATTTTCAGTAGATTTTTAGATTTTTTTAGTGTTCCGAATTTTAATGTGAAACGGGCGTAAACGACACGCGATCGTAAAAACGCAACACGATCGTTTTGCCTCGCGTTCCACGTTCCTTTCGTTTCCGGTTTACCACCGAATTCGCTTGCTCTCGGCAACGAGAGTTCCGCTCGGCGAAATCGCGCGAGGCAGTTGCGGATTATTCGACGCGAAGCGTCGTGATTGCGTGTGAAATGATGAAATCGTGTATCATACTAAATCGACAATTATACATTTCTATCCTATTCAGAAGTTGCCGTGTTCCTTTGTACACGGTGCACCCGTGATTTCGTCGCCGAACGAGAAACGACTGTCCGAACACCGCGAGACCACGGTTCGACCAGAAATTTCGCGGTTCAACGGTGAAACGATGCCTGATGAAATTCTTTCCGAGGAACTCTGTTCCACCGTGCTATAATAAAACTTCACACGCGCGAACGTGGTCGCGTTGCGTCATTCTCGTCTCGAAGGGTGACACCGCTCAATTATTACCGAAGACAAGTTACTTGATCTCTTCAACCACTGCTTCTGTCCTATATTCTGGCGTACGTTTCTGGAAAAATTTACTTCGTCGACCCTTACCCCTTGTCGCACCATTTCCTTTACTGTTACAATTGATTGAAACGTGCTCGGTACGGTTAGCGTTTTGCATTGTCTCTGAAGAATACATTGAACCGAGTGATACGGTGAAATAAATGGAGCATTCACGCATGTAGAAAAGCTTCGGCGTGAAGAACTGCTGTCGCTGCATAATTATAATTAAGGAAGGCACGAGTAGAATGAATCATGTATACCATAAATTCGCACTAAAATAAAAGCGATCGTATACCAGCGTATTGGACAGGGGTATCGAAGAGACTATTCGTGCATACTCATTTGGCTTTCTTCGCGCGGTATGGCCCCCGATTCTTGACTCCCGATGACGCTACTTTCTAAGAATCGAATCCGCTACGTCGGCTACGACGCTACGAGACGAACGACACGTATAACCGAAGCTTCCTTCCTCGATCATTGCGCAAGATGGATCAAGGAGTTGTAAGAGTTCTTTCCGAAGCAGCTTCTTTTTTTATTCTTATCTATCTGCAATTGTTACCGCAAAATAGTGTCGGATAATTGATATACTTTATAGGTTCAATTTTCTGAACGAAATACGAACTGCAGACAGAAATACGAGAGATGTCAGTCGTGTAGACGAGACTCGGTAAAAACTGTGCAGAAGCGAATGAGAATATGAATGCTCGCGAGGAAGTTTTCTGGTTCTGTAAAGTGGGGGTTGTTTTCGTCTAATGATCAGTCCGGGATAAATCATGGTGAATGAAGTTCAAGGACGAGTAATTTAATAACGAACCGAGGATAGAAAGACGAACGCTTTATATACTAGAGAAAGTCTTATCGTTGATACACAACAGTACTATATCTACAAGTACAAACAGGGCCACAGCGTTTTCAAATGGAATTTCATCGTTATTTCTTGTCTTATTATTCGTTACCATTATTCCCACTGATTTTTTACTTGCTTCTATGTAAGTGATGAAAGAAAAACAAACGGTAGTATTAAATTAACATGTAAGGACGAGGAATTGGATGCAAGGAAGTCAATTGATACTCTAATTCTGTATATTAAATACATTTATCGATTATTCGCTGAACCGTTGACCTATTTATTTGTAAATCTATAATAAACGATCCGATGGTAATCTAGAAATTAGTTTTCCAAAGGCTAGTCGAGTAACACTTCAGGAACCTGCAGGGGTCCGAACAAGCTATGACAAAAAAAGTCTTTTAGAGATTTGCTCGTTGTTTACAATTACTTATAAATTACAAATTGCATAAACACCTTCAAAATTATCCATCTTGAAAGTAACAGCCCTACTATGGAGTAACAGTTTCATTGAAAACGGTGCAGGCGTTCGTTAGTTCCGAGGTAACGTACGCGAACGAACCAACTAATTTATGTACATTAGCCTAGATCTAGATATAGACATAAAATGCAGATATAGAGCAGATAAAAAGAAAGCACGTAGCGATTCGATAGAAAACAGTGTTCGCGAGTGAGTAAGATTCGAAGGAAGTTCCGGAGACGCGGTTGGTAACGTCTAAGGCAGATTATTATTGGTGAACGATACGTACGAACCAACCAATTTATAAATATTAGACATAAATACAAATATACATAGAGCAGATAAAAAAAGGCGTGTAGCATTCAAGAGGAAAAAATGTTTGGGAGCGAATAAGATTCGAAAGAAGTTCCGTAGACGCGGTGGTAACGACGAAGACTTGTTATTGGTGGACGATCGTCCCACTAACACCATCTACAGACCTTTCCTAAATTTGATTGTCCGTCGAGTGGGGTGTGGAGTGGCAACTGATACCGATGGTGGGGGCTGTGTGCAGAAGCACACATAAAGGTCACCTTCAGTTTTAGTCAGACACGGGACGTGGAAGCGGTATCTGACGTCTCACCGGATAACCGCGGGTTCTTCGTTCGCTTTAAACTTGAAAGGATTGTGGCCGCCCTTCGATTTTCATCGTAACTAATATTTTTAATCGGTGAGTCTGTAAACCATCTACGAACACCTCGATCTCTCAGTTTCTCCTAAAACGCATTCACGATCTCGTTCTGTCCGCGTTAGCTAATTGTCAGTGACAGTATGACGTTACAGTGTATATACATTTCAACGCCTAACTATTTCGGATCGCATAGTTTGCGAAACGCAGTCGAGAACGCCTCGCGATCCGTCGAATCGCCTTGTCTTCGCGAATTACGAAGTCCTTGCTCCGTTTCACGTAACGTGCCCTCCGCGACAACAACAAAAAAAACTATTCATCGCACGCTCTTTGAACGCTGGTAATTCGAACGATCCATAACAACTATACTGTGCGATTCGCTGCTGTTCCGATGTTTTGAAGCGCGGCTCTTTGAGACCCTGCCAGATTCCATTGATTCTTTCGCACGTACATGCGATTTTATTTTAAAATATGAAGGACTGCTCGAACAACAACTCCTCTGTTGCAATGCCTTTTGAGAAAATAATCCGCCGCGTGATTGATGCTTCCCTCGCGCTGATCGCGATATCCAGTGTCAGTTTATACTATCGAGAAGTTTATTTTAAGATTTCACATTCGGCTTCTCTATCGGCTCGCACAACGAATACCGTGTTCATACGGGACCGTTATCGATGAACATTTGATTTTCACGTTACTCGAATAACCTATGACTTCCCATCAATGTCAATCAATTGCTATGTTCGTGTGACAACGATACAGACTTTGACATCTGTGGTTTCTGTGACTTTCGGATTTTAGCCTTGAAATTTTCGTGAGCTTTCTCATTAGAAAAATGTCTGATCCATATGATAGTTGCTCGTGTACATGCATCGACGAGAGAAATGCACACGTAAAAATAGATGTTGATTCTGCCGCTATGATGAAAAGTAACCTATGAACTACAACACTGTTTTCCTGTAGTTTGATTACGGTTCATAAATAAACCGAAGCCTGTTTCCACGGTCTTAGACGACGAAGAAGCAAAATCTAACGACATGTCACAGAATTGTGTATCGATGGACTGGCAAACAGAATCTGATGACACGGCTAATAGATTAGAGTTGCAACAGAAAATACTGAACCAGAATTTTCGATTATCCATTGTGTTCCCACAAGTGAGCTAAATTTATGACAAACGTACCGGACATATGCTGTAGTAACGAATATCTTGATCAGATGTTCTCAAGACCTTTATTCGAATCTCCGCCGACCGTGGAAGACAAACTATATACCCAGAAATCACTGAGATCCAGTAGTCATTACATACACTTCGAACCCACCAAGGCAAACCACAAGCTACAAAATATAATGTAAATGCTTGGATGTTAAAGACGATTTACGTTGCAGGCGGACATCGTGAAAGGTCCTATCAAGATGGCTGAAGATATAGCTGCGCAAAAGTTCATAAAACCTGGTAGCCACAAAGGTAAAGGCCTGGCCGTCTTTACCAGTGGAGGTGATTCTCAAGGTAAACAACTGAATCATTTAACTCGATTAAATTTACTACATATCGTTTGATTATAATGTATCTTTTTTCAGGAATGAATGCTGCCGTTCGAGCAGTCGTGAGAATGGGTATTTATTTAGGATGTAAAGTGTTTTTTATTAAGGAAGGCTATCAAGGCATGGTAGATGGTGGAAATAACATTGTCGAAGCAACTTGGTCTTCCGTGTCTTGCATCATCCACAGAGTACGCGTGCTATTGTTCTCTTCTGTCTCTCGATTTACAAGCAATAGATAAAATGTAATCGTTTGATATGTATTTCAGGGTGGCACAGTGATAGGTTCAGCGAGATGTATGGAATTCAGAGAACGCGCTGGTCGCAGGAGAGCTGCAAAAAATTTAGTCACTCGAGGTATCACTAATCTAGTTGTGATCGGTGGTGATGGTTCTCTTACCGGTGCAAATCTCTTCAAGGAAGAGTACGCTGATTTGTTGAAAGAATTGGCCGAGGCAGGTGAGAATTCTATGGTTTAATACGTTTGTTGTATAATTAACGCTCCTCTTTGATCTTCAGGTGAGATCACTAAGGAGCAAGCAGACAAGTACCAGCACTTACATATTGCCGGTTTGGTCGGTTCCATCGATAACGATTTTTGTGGAACTGATATGACCATTGGTACAGACTCTGCTTTGCATCGTATTATCGAAAGCATCGATGCGATCGTTAGTACAGCGTACTCTCATCAAAGGACATTTATTATGGAAGTTATGGGTCGCCATTGCGGGTAAGCAAACAACACGAAATAATTTCTTATAGTAATCTCTTATATATATATATATCTCTCTTGATATTACATCATGAAAGTCTTTAAAGAAAAATGATTTTTCAGCGATAAAGGAAAGTGTACTATTAATAGGGTAGATAGATTCTAATAAATTGCATAACTCTTAATTCTGTAGTATTGTTTACAAGTTTGATAAATTTTCGGATAGGTATCTGGCCATTGTGGGTGCTTTAGCTGCAGAAGCAGATTTTGTTTTCTGCCCGGAATCACCACCGCCTGTTGACTGGCCTGATAAACTATGTAAAAAATTGGAGCAGGCATGTTGATTAGGAAGTCCCAAGTTCTCTTACCATACTGTTGTCTTTCACTAACGAAATTTAACCAATACAGTAATTTATATATATTTATATATGTATTTACCCTATATTTTTTTGGTTGCTTACTTCTGTTTCTGGTATCGCAAAGGAAAGCAGCATTACTTCCTCCTAATTTTGATTTTCTCTTACCGATTATGTTGAAAAGAATCGAATGGCCAAGTCTGAGACCGAGTTTGATCTCGGAGAATTTTCCATTTGCTAGATAAAATTCGAATCTCGTAAATATTAATTTAATAGAAAGTAAAGATAATGAAACTAGAGTCTTTCAGGTATCTGTCGTTAGCCTCGAGTTTATCTTCAGAAGTGTGCTATACCTTCATACCTGAAGCACCGACGACAGGTGATTGGGTCGAAGAGGTTTGCAAAGCTGTGCAACAGGCACGTTTCGAACAATCATGTTACCTTTAATCGAGCATTTCTAACTTCGATGAAACCTCTTTTATGGCCAGATTTGATTACACGTCATGGAATTAACTATTTTCTTTGTTTTTTTTTTTCGAAAGCGTGTGTCTGCTCCTTTGCTATTGTAGTTAGATTCGCCAGAAAAAGAAAAGTATGCTAATTACCGAACAGCTAAATTACATTGCTCTATGTAAAAGTTGTTTGCGGATACATCCGAGTACGAAAAAAGTCCAAAGTCTTTTAAAATCGATCCGTCTCGTCTTTCATCCATCAAAATTGAAAATTGTTGACTTCATAATTTCTCCCTTTCATTTGATAATATTTTTAGTTAGCTTTTCTATCATACCATTACAGTTACCTGGCTCTAGTGGCAGCCATATGTTGTGAAGCTGACTTTGTATTCATCCCAGAGTGGCCACCTGAACAGGATTGGCCAAACAAGCTGTGCAAAAAATTGTTGCAGGTTCGCAATTTATTTTTTTTTTTTATAATTATTTTTTATTATACGGTTCAAGTAAAACCAGCTGTACATACATTCCACTGTTCCTCACAATCAGACGCAAAGCAAAGATTTCTTTTGATAATTTATGCTTGATTCATTTAGCTAGGAGCGAGAGCGGTGAAGGTTGTTCCTCTCTTAATTTTAATTCAGATTCTTTATTTGCGTTGGTAAGCTTATTCGCATAATTGCACTTGGTTTCTTCTTTTACTTCATACGCCATTTTATTGTGCACAATATACAGTCACATAGCTTTAAGTTTAACAAATGATAACAAGTTGTTTTATAACACGATTTAGTTAACATTAGCCACTCTACTGACACAGTTAGTTTATTTAACTAGACAGCGGATCTTTGTGTAAAAGAAAACATGATTAAAATAGAAATTTATATTCTTTCTTAGTAATACTCAATAGGTTGAGGAAATAATATAATATTTTTGTCCGATGAACGCATGAACGTCCGCAGTCTATTATTAACATTTTACATCGACCATGAAATCCTCAGATTTCATTGTCGTAAATGTCACTTCTAACACAAAGTTATTTCTACGATTAGCTGTCGAGACTTCCGGGCAAGTGCTGTGAATTGAAATGCTTATTTTTCAGGAACGTCTCACCGGTCAACGTCTGAATATTATTATTGTAGCCGAGGGGGCAGTGGACAGGAGCGGTCAACCAATTACCGCAGAAATAGTTCATAAAGTTGTTGTCGATAAGCTGCAACAAGATACCAGAATTACTGTCCTCGGCCATGTTCAGAGAGGTGGTAATCCATCGGCTTTCGATAGAGTTCTGGTTAGTTATTTTCCATTGTTCTTATCGATAATAATTGTAAAGACGATGTACTAACTCATTGCCGGTAATGTAAAGGGTTGTCGAATGGGCGCAGAAGCTGTAATGGCACTAATGGAAGCTACACCGGAAACGGAAGCGTGCGTGGTCACGTTGGACGGAAATCAATCGGTTCGATTGCCGCTAATGGAATGCGTTCGTCGCACCAAGGCGGTGGCACAAGCCATGGCTGATAAAAATTGGGATTTAGCTGTTCAACTTCGTGGAAAGTAAGACGAGACAGACTCTTTTAGCAGTTTCAACTATTAGATATACCCCGCAAGCTTCCATTCAAATTGATTTCAACTGTTCTCAGGGGATTTGCTCGCAACTTGGAAACGTACAAGATGTTGACTCGCCTAAAAGCACCGGTGGATCACGATCCCAACAAGGTATGCTATAGAACACGTATCTCAAACAATTACCACGAACTTAAAACCTTTCTCGCCGAATTAAGCAATACCAGAAGGTTTTTCGTTCGATAATTTTAACAATTCTATCGAGGCAGTGACTTACCTTTATTACATTTATTGTTTAATACTGCTTCAGGAGAGTAATGGCCCCGCATTAACAAAGGTAAATTTGTTCAGAAAGAAACTTTCATGTATATTTCTCTGCTAAGTATTGTATTTTTGACGCCTTGTAGCACAGTCTTGCTAACATCCCCATTTTCTCTTTCTAAAACCAGCAATTCACTTTGTGCGGACAAGTAAGTTATAAGAAAGCCTCGAATCATCATTTTACTGCTGCTATGTTTTCATGTTTTTTTTTCTTCGAACTTGTAGCACAAGCGTTTCGATGAGCGGACGGATTTCAAATGTTACATATCGAATTACAATATGTGTTCGTTTTTTTGTAATATGCACGCTGCATGGAGTGACGATTAGATCTTCCGAGATATTTATTCGTGAATACGTTTGTTCCAGGACCATTATACGTTAGGCGTGATGCACATTGGATCGCCTTCCTGCGGTATGAATGCCGCCGTACGTTCCTTCGTGAGAAACTGTATATATAGAGGAGATAAGGTATCGTTTTACAACTAGCATTTTCTTTTCCACTCAGCGATAGAGTCTGAATTGTTGGGATTATCCTTTAGGTTTATGGCATTTGCGACGGAATACTTGGTCTAATGGCCGGCAAGTTTAAACTAATGGATTGGCCTTCCGTCACCGGCTGGGTAGCACAAGGTGGCGCATACTTAGGAACAAAACGAGCTCCTCCGAAAGAGGAGCAATTGCCGCAAGTCGCTCAAAAACTGAAAGAGTTTGGAATTCAAGCGTTACTTATCATCGGAGGATTCGAGGTATCAATTTGTGAAAGGAGAGCAGCTCACCTCAACGGAACTTGAATTAATCGTTTACGTTCTTTTCCAAAGGGTTATCAAACTGGTCTTACATTCTTCAAAGCCAGGGATAAATTCGAGGAGTTCCGAATTCCTATCGCTATGATACCCGCAACTATCAGCAATAACGTACCGGGAACTGAATTTTCATTAGGCTGTGATACCGCTCTAAACGAAATTACGGAGGTAATTAGAACGCTGACTGTACGACCACCGACTAGGTGTAAGGATAGACCATTGCCATTTTCATTTGACGTCTATTTCTTTTCTGAATCATTGTTTCGCGTGCTGGATCGCTTCATTTGCACAATTCCGACCACTGGGCACCGAATTTGCCTTTGTTCGCCTTTGAACAATAGGAATTTCCTTCGCTGCATTAGTGCGAAGTATCCTCACCGACGGTGCTGCCATCTAAAGCGGCAATTCGCCATGACAGTGCGACGGTGCTACCCTGTAAAGCGGTATTCGGTATTCGCCGCATCTGTGCGATCGTGCTGCCATCTTAAACAAAGACAATTTCGGGGGCCAGATTTTTTGCTATCTGGGTATTGAATGATGGCCTATCGTTATACCTGTGGCTATTAAGAAAAATGCTACATATCGTAAACTCAAGAAAAATTGAGTTTATGCATTAATTGAACTGTATCGAATTCCTGCATTTAAACACGTATCATATCGGTTTTAGATCTGTGATCGAATTCGTCAGTCGGCGCAGGGTACAAAACGCCGAGTATTTATTATCGAGACTATGGGTGGATATTGTGGTTACCTGGCAACCGTTGCTGGATTGGCTGGCGGAGCGGATGCGGCGTATATATTCGAGGAAAAGTTCAATATCAAAGATTTGAATCAGGACGTGATCGCAATGGCTGCGAAAATGTCCGAGGGTGTACAAAGAGGTCTTATTCTGAGAAACGAAAACGCGAATTTGAACTATAATACAGACTTTATGCAGAGACTTTTCAGCGAGGAGGGCAAGGGTCTTTTCAGTTGTAGGATGAATATCATTGGTATGCTTAACCAGTTTTTCCATTTATTTCGTTCGAACGAATAAGAATAGTTTATTGTATGATTTCATAAACTATTGTAGGACACATGCAGCAAGGCGGCTCGCCAACTCCGTTCGATCGTAACTTGGGTACCAAAATGGGTTCCAAAGCGGTCGATTGGTTCAGCGAACAGCTGAAGAAACACACTAACAGCGAGGGCAAAACGTTAACTACGGATAGCGATACCGCAGTGATGATTGGCATTGTACGGAGGCAATACAGATTCACGCCGTTCTGCGATCTTCTCGAAGTCACCGATTTCGAGTAAGTACCCGCGACAACGATGTTGTTTCAGGGTTAGACTCTCGTTACTACAATTTTTCCAGAATCAATCTAGACTGAAATCGTCCTTGAAAGCCCTAATTTTACATTTACAAGATGTAATTTACATTATTCCCAAGCATAAACTGCGTATGTGGCTATTTTCATAAAGCTCCAACAGCTACATGCTGTCAAATAATGCAAGTTACGCCTCGTAAACGTAAAAATAGGACTTTTGAGGTGGATCGCAGCCTAAATTGATCTATTATCTAGTTTTTGTGAGCATCCCCGCATCCTTGCAATCTGGAAAACGAGTCTCCCCCTTGAAACAGTTTATTTCGATTGTTCCTCGTTTCGTATCTTGAAAATCTCGAACGATACTTCCTGAATTACACAGCCATCGCATTCCAACGTATCAGTGGTGGATGAAGCTGCGGCCGTTGCTCAAGGTTTTAGCGAAACACGAGTCCACCTACGAGGAGGAGGGACTTTACATAACCGTCGAAGAAATGGATCTCGAGAATGACCCACCTCTCGTCTAAACAACAAATTACACATCACACAATACACAGTATAAGGTAATGTTCCGTAATAAAACTGTACAATGTTAATCGTACGTCGAACGTAGATGTTTTTGCAGAGTATGACAGTATTGTATGGCATTATGTTTAATCATGTTACGTTGTTACTTTCGAGAAGAACGATCGAGCTAGGTAGTAGTATCGTAGGATCCACGACATTTTACAAAGAAATTTTAATATAAGTTGCCTATTATATCGACCACTGGAAACAAACAAAAAAAATCACTATGTATATGCGTGTACCTGTCGTCGTTCTACGTGTTTATTTAATATCGATAAAGAGACGCGCGTATAACAAACCTGAATGTGAACTATCTAAATAAACGACAGATTACTACACACACCATTGCCATGGACAAGAATACAGATTAATATATATATATATTCATGTATGAATATATATATATATGTGTATATATTTTATTGAAAATATCGAATTTATGTATTTTAAATGCGGTTTAAGCTCAGGTGAGAAATAGGTACAAAAATAGTACCTGAAAAAAAAAGAAAACGCGAAGGTAAGCTATTAATACCTGAATAGTGTAAGGAAAAAAAGCGAGGTTATTAGAATGCCTGGGAAGGCGACATATTCATCGATACCAGTGAGAGAAAAGTTGAGTTGTTATAGTTGGTGCCATTCGCTGTTCAGTAAAACGTTGCGCCATCGTATATCCATCGTTTGAAGAGTAAAACGTATAATGATTGAATGGTATACATATACGTAACGAAAGAAGATGTAAGATAGAACATATAGGATCACCATACGATATTCGAGTCGAATAACTCGCAGATTTGAAACATGCGAGAAACGCTTAGCATACTTGGCATCGTGTTCACCGTCATCCGCCGTGTAGAATGTTGAAGCAAGTTGGAGAATGAAAATCGAAAGACGAAACCGACATATCTAGCACTGACTTTGGTTTACTTTACGCAATGTTGACCGAAGTTGATTAGAATAAGAAATACGTTACTCTCATTGCTTGGAAAGTTTAGTTGCAAAATCACGAAGAAACAAAAAAGAAAAAGAAAGAAAGAAATCATGGAATCACGAAAAATCGGACACACTTATGAATCGCTAGCTCGCGGATAAATGTACTAGGCTATATTTGTGGTCTACTAAGATATAAAATTAAACGTAACGTGGCATTTTCCTTTGACGAAAACATTATCCTTTGGTTTAGCTTTACCAATAGCTACGAAAAGCTATTAAGAAGAATATACTTGTCTACCTCGAAACATAATTTGCAACGTCGGACGACGCCGAAGGGTATGCCCAAAAGCCCGAGTCGTGCTGGTTGCGTGTAACATTAAAAGATTTCTGCTAAGATTTAAGGCTTGTGACCACAAGAGTATGTATGTATGTATGTATAACTTTATTGACTCCCCTTAGGGTTACAATCCTTGTTTACCTCCCACTTCTTTCTCTTACATTTTTCCTTATCTCTAAGTGACCACAAGAGTATTTAGATTTAATTCTATTTATCTGAAAAACGAAGTCGTCGTATAAATACTAAAAACAAAGTAGATTATTATTATCATTATTATTATTGTCATTGTCATCGTCGTGATTAATTATTATTATGATTATTATTATCGTTACTATTATTACGATTATTATCATTAACTCCTACAGAAATTCTAGAGAGAGAGGCACGGCAATTTACATTATATTTATAAACTTAATCGATGTTACCGATAAAACGCAACGTGGGAAAACGTTTTGTAGCGATCGACAACGTTTTTGTCCACTTTTAATGTAAAAAATACGGGTTGCGCGACGACAAAGCAACGACGAAAAATAGAAAGAAGAAGAAAAAAAGAGAATCTTCCGATCTACCGTGATTAGTGAAATTTTTCATATGTAACAATTCGATTATACGATAAGTAGCGGGTAGAGGAAAAATTTATCGGATCGATTCGAGAGTTGCAGAGGTATATATTTAATCGTGCACGCTTATCCCGAAGCGTCGAGTCGTAAATCTAAAATACATTCGTGTAAGGAAGTCGTATACGTATTTAAAGAAAGATCATGTAAATTGCTTCTTCGAAATTGTTGCTAACAAAAAAAAGAATTATTGTGAATCGTTTAAAATACTGTAACGTTAATAGATGTTATTGAGAAGCAAATAAATGACGTTAAGTAATCGTTCCAGATGGACAACTACTATAGAATAAAGTGTTTCCGTGAAGATACGATCGCAAGAACAATAGAAATTTAAAGATCTCCTGTTCGCACCGTCGACTGTGGAAAGTAGAAACTTCTTTTGGCCTAATTATACGACGATTGGAATCTAGTATTGTACTAACCGATAGACGACTAAAGATTATTATGGTGAAAGAGTATATATATATATATAATGTGTATGTATATACATATATATTATTTTTACGATTACAGATATACATACATTATATTTTCGACTCATTGTTGATCAATGAATTTACAGTTTGTCTGTGACGTAATACGTGTAGCGTAACAGATGTGTTATTTTACTCCAACGTCAAATTGTTGAACATGTATTTTCACTTTTACCGTCGTCGCATGACTATATAAATATATTTACCGTAATTATATTCATTCGTCGATAGTTCAAAAGTTCGCGCGCGAAATGTTTGTGGTAATTGCACAATTTCAGAAACAGGTGCGCAACAGCGCATGTAATAAGTACATATATACATATATCGTGATCACCAAGAATGTACCTAATGCTCTCAATAAACTGTATGTTATGATTATTTCGATTTCACACGTGTGTCGTTCCCATTGTATTTTATATAGCTCGGTAAGTAAGTCAAATAAATTCATCGTTTTTATATTTATATTTTTCGATGATGAAAACTTTTAACGTTTTAAAATATCCTATATAGGTTTTACACTCCAAATTGGAGTCCACCCTTTTGCAAATCAATTTCAACCTTACAGGTTTTGCACAGAAATATTTTTTAAAATTTATTTAGACAAATGTATCGACTCATAAATGTTTGTGCAAACATGTGTGCGTAAAAGTAGTAATGCGTAACCTTGTCGCTCTTGAAGACAACACAACGTATGTACGATTACGTATCGAGGTTTCTGTTTACAAAAAAAAAAATAATCGTTATCGTATGAAATAAAATGATGTGCGACAGAAACATGGAATAATCTTTGAATCATCTTAAGACGAGTTTGCGGAGCGTGTTTGACATTATTTCGATTCACGTGGTGCCAACGAGTATATAGACAAGTGCCACATTGTCCTACGTTGGCCAGTTCGGTTCCATACGTCGCCGGTTCTGTGTGTTGGTCCGTCGGTGTAAGCGAGAGAACTGGCATTGTCGTTCGATGGTGGAGTGCTTCGCGTCACTCGGTTCGAACAGTTTTCCGGCGTTAGACCGCCGATCTCGTGTATAGTTTAACCTGTCATTTCGTCGCAAACATGGTTATGATAAAAGGTCGTAAGAACTCGAATAAAAATCCGCCGATACTCAGTCACGAGTTTGTCATTCAGAACCATGGAGACATTGTTTCGTGTGTGGCTTTAATCTTTGTGACTGGTCTAATGGTGCAGGTCAGTGCTCAGTTTCTTCAACATTAAACGAAAGACTTTCTCGTGGTTCAGCGACTATTTTTCTTTCATTTGACGCTCTTTAAACTCGGCGACATTGTCGTCGTTCGAACGGCGAACGTTTTACACAGTTTTCTGTGCACGCGTTTCGTTCGCGGAATCACCATATGTTACTTACTAACTATCGCCGGCGTTACGGCGATAAGTTTTATGACTCGATAAGATATACTGTTCTTTAACTAATACATTTGTTGTTGCGTATGAAATGTCCGATTTTTAAAGTTTCTTGATTGTATTATAGTAAAAGTAAGACATAATGTCATTCACAGTACTTCTATCTTGATCTTGTAGTTCTTGTTTACTATCAACAACTAGTAAATTAATTAATCACCGTATTTTGATAAAAAGCCATGTAAAAGTTATTTTTCCATAGTCGTGTCGGTTGTCATTGAAATAAAACTTGATTTAAAAGTAAACTTATACATCTAAATTAAAATTGAACATAGGATATTAACATTAAACGTACATATATATTTTTACATTTTACGTATTTTTTTGTAGGCCACATCACCATGGGCGTACACATTCATTGCTCTCCATCACAACGTCACATCCGACATAGAAGAACCGACCGCGCCGATCAAGTACACAACTGGTTGGAAAGATGCTTGCGGCGTATTCTTTTACTTTCTGATCACGATTGTAATGCATGCTGTGTTCCAAGAATATGTATTTGACGTGAGTAACATTCCTTTTACTTTTTTCTTTCTAAATACATTACTTTCTAACTAACGTTACCGGTGATTTCAGAAAATTTCTAAACGTCTACATCTCAGTAAGGTAAAACTAGCTAAATTCAATGAATCTAGTCAATTAGTTTTGTTCTACGCTTTGTCCATCATATGGGGCATCGACATAATTATCAGGTGAGAAGTTAGTTTCAATTATTCCTGCTGTAGCTGTGCATCTTTGCTTGAATCTAAATGAAAACTTTGATTCTTTCAGAGAAGAACTGTTGTTGAACATAACGTCGCTATGGAAAGCTTACCCTATCCTGTTGACCTTCTCTTCTAAACTGTTCTTTGTCGGTCAACTTTCTTATTGGCTGCACTGTTACCCTGAATTGTATTTCCAAAGAGTGAAGAGAGAAGATATATTGCCACGTGTTGTGCAAGCAACCATTGGATTAATCTTCACTGTTGCTGCTTACATGCTCAAGTATAATTGAGATTTTTATACATTATTGTTAATATAGATTATGTACAATAGTGTACATCGTCGTTTAATTGATTTCTCACGATCTGTATAATGTTTCCAGCTTCCAACAAGTAGGAATAGTATTATTGGTTCTGCACTACATAGGAGATGTTATGCTTCACGGAGCTAGAATCATACACTTCGTTAGTAAACGGGAGAAAATGACGAAACGTGAGTATCTCAAGAATATATGGACCAATGTATGCGATAAATGATACACGTTAATTTCATTGTTTCTTTTTGCAGTGACATTTCTCGTTGCAAATTCGATATACATTTTCGTACGTGTCGCGACGCTTGCCGTTGCAAATTTGGTTTTCCTGTATGGTTTAAGTCAAGTGGATAATGTATTTGATTACGAAACTGGAAACTTTAATGTTCCCCTGGTACGATTCCCAGCTTTAGGTCTAATCGTTGTCTTCCAAGCGTATCTTTCTTACGTGTACAGTACGAGGCAACTGAAACGTACTCGGGAGAATGCAACCGCTGTACCAGTAGTATCAAAACCGAAACAAAAGCCGAAGAAGAAAGAGGGTGAGGAATTTCTTCTAATTGAATTATTGGAAAACTATAAGAATACTAGTTCTTCGTGAACTTTATTTCTATGTTTTCTTTTTTCGCAGGAAAGAAACCCGCACTGTCCGAGGATGACGATTTACCAGAAGTTGATCAAGCTACAAAGAAAAACCTGAGATCTCGCTCTTCCACGAAATCAAAATAAATACGCAGTTAATGAAGATTAAAAGACACATCCAAGGCTGATTAAAATAATGATTATCGTTCGTATTTAATGAGAAATAGAATTTTCAAAATATTTATTTATCTCTGACACATATAAAAGTATATGACAGATTCGATTATCGATATTACCCGAGACTGGTACTCGTAACGTCGCCTTCCACTATTGTTAAAGTAAATGCTATTATTTCACTTTCCTGTCCACTATTATACAAAACTTACTCTTCGTGGGTGAAGAAATATTAACATATTGTATATAATGTATTATACGTATTACTATAATAATGTTGAATACAGGCAATTCATTGTAACTGTGACATTCAATGTAGAAAACGCATACTATAGACAAAGGAATGATTTTAGAACAAAACCAGTATATAAGATATCAAATACATAGAACAAATTCACGATTCATTTACCATGCATAACATTCAATTGTATTAATTACTTAAAACGGAGAAATCGGTTTATTTAAAATATAAATTATTTTTGTAAGAGAATAAATTACACATATGTTTCAATAAAAGAAAAACGTCTCGAGTCTATGTTTTGTATTGAAAAACATGTTCCCCAAAGGGATTTTTCTCGACTTGAAAAATAATTTCTTATCATTTTACAGTCATTTTCCAACTTACCAACATAACATTTTCTACATGGACTTATCGAGTGCGTTTTCTATCTGGGCACCGACGAAACCTATCAGCCCCTCAACCACCGATCAGAATAGTATCAAATTAGTGTTGAAACATGTACAATATTCGCATTTTATGTATGAAAATACATGAATAAATAATGACAATATTATAAAAAACCGTCTATATTTATTGCGCCACCTATTCCTTCCGAACGCCTAATTTCACGTTTAC
>CM052343.1:1167124-1400930 GCA_028455595.1 Lasioglossum vierecki
GGAGGAGTCTTCAGCTCGATCTCCTTCAAGGCATCGGAGCAAACGTTCGACCACGGTTGACCAGCGAATCTCGTTTATGGAGAACGACGAGCAGACGCACCAGCTTGGTGGTACCACGCCAAGACGAAGCAAGAGTGTTGATACAGCTCGAGGAACTCTGCAAAACCAGAGATCACGCCAAACTCTATTAGAAACTCCAGGAACACCTGCTTTATACAAACCTGGTACTAGTAAATCCGGGAGTGCCAAGGCTCCGCCGAAGAGGCAGAGAGTCCTCGACGACTTCTTCCAAATAAACTCGACCGGTATCTCGGCGAGCCAGGCCCTCTCGAATCCCGGAATGAGGCTAGAAATCCGCAAGAAGATGGACGAATTAAAGAAGGAAGAACTCCAGAAGATGGAACAGATTAAGAAACAGCCCGTTGCAGAGAAGAAGAACAAGTGGGGCAAGGGTCTTCGATCTCAGTTCAACAAGCAGAATTCAATTCCGAAACAGGTGGACAAGGCTTACCTGGTGAACGGGCTGGTGTACAAGCGGCCTCGGCTGCCGCGTCCCAAGAAATGGGTCACTGATCACTTATATAGATATCTGTGGAAAAAAATGGAGCCTAAGTATAAACTGAACACCAGAGTGCAGTCCGAGAAATTCGTTTCCCGTTTGTGCCAGGTAACCGACGTGATCGCCAAATCCAAAACTTACCCGAGCTACAAGAACCAGCTTTACGCGCTGATGAAGGAGATGGCGCGACTTCAGATCATTCACACCCGTCACGATTTCCATATTTTCTGCCAGGACTATCTGCCGTACGAGCTGCGTGTCAAGATGATACCGATACTGCTGCCTGGTAATCTCAGGACCATCCCTTTCAATCCGGACAAGCTGTTCACACCTCTAATCTCCTCCCCCTGATCGCCGCCATTGTGCCGTGCTGTTAAATAGACGGCGATCATAAAAGTCACAAGACTCTAACGTAATTGTAATTGTGTTTGTTGATTATCGATCGTAGGGTAGTTTATAACAAGAAGTGTAGATAAACCTTTGCGCCGATATCATCTATACTTCTTGTTGTAATTGTAATTATTGTAAAAATTGTAATTATGATGATTATAAGATAGGACGTTGAACGCGGTCGTTCCGACGGGTTCGGATCGTTTTGGAATTTCTTTTGAAGCATTCTCAATTATTGCGTTATGCGTTGAGTAGTGTTATGCGAGCGTTCGACGTAGAATAAGTGCGTTCACGAGCGAACAGCGAGTCTAGAAACAATTGTTCCGTATATTATAAGATAGTCTATTTTCTATACTGGTTTGTTGATGCTTCGTTGTTTGTACACGATCGAGGATAAACATATTTTGATAAGAGTCGTACGCCGATGGATTCTGCGTGCGAGTTTTTGACCGAAGCGTTTCCCACGCTCCGCTCGGATTAACGTCGGTCACCCTTTTTCGCGCGTCCGATGCGTCACCGGTAAATATGTCGGTAATTGTATAGAAAAGGTCTGCGTACTCCGATTTTGATGAGATTTTAATATGTTATCCAATATGAGGGGTCGCTCTTAGTTTTTCAGATATTTGCAAAAAACTATTGCGAATACTGTGCAGGAATAAGAAAAATTGAAAACAGTATTAGCGATAGTCTTTTGCAAATATCTCGAAAACTAAAAGCAATACCCCTATATTGCAAACGGAAAAAGTTGTTGAAAATGTCGAAATCTATAACATATTAAAATTTCATTAAAATTGGAGTAGGCAGATCTTTTGTATATAATTATTCTTTCCATGAATGATTTGTTTCCATGAAATTGCGACGAGCTCCTCGCGTTCTCCATTCGCTCGTCGGATAAAATGCCTCACGTGGCGAACAATCGCGACCCGACGGTTGTTACAAATATTTGCGATGGATCGAGCGTAGAATTGACGCAACACGCGGCAGACCGGCGCGATACGTGACCAAGAAAAGACTCGCTCGAGATTAGTCGGCCGAGAGAGCAGCCTTGTTACCGCGACCTTTGACCTCTGCTTAACGAACAAACAGATTCTCCGTCGCAGGATTATCCTCTCTTCTAATTCACTTTTTCCCTCTACTCTAGTTCCATCCAATACTTCCCAAGCGATCGTTCAACTTTCCCAACGAAACTGTGAGCACGGTTTTTCGATCGAAACTTTGTTAGACGGCTAAACGACGCTTTGCACCGGTGAATAACTTATTAAGCGACACACAGCTGCATAAAGCCACGCTCTTTACGTCTCAAGGGCTACTCTTTTCTTTTTTTATCGGTTCTGTTCGATTTCCTTACTTATTTCTTGCTTTCTTATTGTATAATGTAATATATGTTCATGATTTAAACTTCCTCATATTTTCCATAAAGATGTTCATATTATACTGTTATACTATGTAAAACAATTTATTTGTTGTGCTACACGAAGTCGTCATCGAAGGGTTAACGAACTTTTCGAACGATTTTCACCCAAAGTTTAGTTTATATTTTTGTAAGATGAAACGAGAAAACTTGTACTGAGAATCACAGTGAATTTAATAAAGTAATCAGTTATGTTTAAAAAGGCATTGATAATTTAACATTCGTGGAGGTACGATCCCAAGGGAAATCACGTGCTCGTTGCAGAAACCCACTCTCGAATCGAATCATGTTTTTCGTATGATGAATTATTGTACCGTATAGTATTGTACATGAAAGAACATGGAGGAGGAGTCTTAACTAATGTCAGCTGATCTTTCTGCAAAACAAAAATGTTCCTCAGAAAAAATTGGAATGAAGTGGAAATTAATTTTCTTTTTGGACAAATTGAAAGACGATTGAATCGCGAAAAAGTTAGTGTTGCACGTAAAAGAACAATGAGCGAGGGTTGGATCGTTGTCCGGGTGTTCGGCGAACCGCATCGATTAACCAAACGAATTTCACCGGGTCTCGTTTGAAGTTTAATCTCTAATGGAACGGTCGTCGCAATTAGGCGAGACTTATTTCCGCGCGCGCACCACCTACTCGGTAATGTTTGAACGAGCATTTGTGGACACGTGACAGGGCACGGGGCACGCGGCGATCGGCACGCGTCGCTCGTTATTCCATCGCCGTCGGCGATTGTTTCCCTTGAAAGCGATTAGGTTTCGTTCCCGCGCCGCGAAAACGTCGAATTCGATCAAATCGTGGCCTCGTTTCTTGTTTCGCGCGTTAAACGCATCCAAGCTTTCTAGCTGCCTTGTCACTCTCTCACCCTCCTCCCTTATCCGTTCAATCGTTCCGGAGCTCGAATAGTCAAACCGTTTCACGCACCAGTATTTACAAGATTACCAAGTTATTATTACAAAGTCGTTTTGTAAAACCGACGAATAAAGAGTGGAATGAAATTATTTTCCAAAAGCAAGAGCCTACTTTATTCCAGCTCGCTGGGTCGAGTTCTCGTTAACCCTCGTCCGCCTCCCATTTTCTGAAATTGATATAATAGAGGTTTGGTTCGTTCAAAGGGGAACAATGAAATTTACGAGTGAGACAGTTCTGGGAAAAAGATCTCTTTCTATCTCGAGAAGATGTGGAAAGCAAATTTCTTTGTTGAACCCTATCCTTTTAGGTTATAAATTCGATCGTGCAGAAAAGTTTTTACGATTATACTCGCTGGATGCGGGGTTATACCCACCGCGCATTGTACTCGCATTCGTGTGCGGACACGAACTATCGAACCGGTTGAAGCGCAAGGTACATATCCTTGCTGACGTCATCGGCCGAATTGCCCTCTGCTGACGTAACTCCAGTGACGACATTCAGGAATCGCTTAATTTCGCGAATCCGAGAACGGTCGTCGCACTTGGCTCAATACCCTCGCGTATCTATTTTCAAGCGTCTCTTCGAACGTTTCTAATCTTTTCTTTCGGTTGGGAAGCTAGCTAAAATTTTAGCGTTCTCATCCCCCAACTTTCAGAGCTGTTATCGCTAAACTGTGAATTTTTTGCATTTATGAGAAAAATTAATAGGTTAAATCTAAAATTGAGTAAACATTAGAAGAACTTAAGAATATATATTCTTGCATATTTATTTTCATGCGTCTGGGAAGTTAATTAAAACGTTTAGCGTCTTCATCCCCCAACATTGTCCCTAATTCTAGTGTTAATTATCACTCCTGCGTGGACGCGATGACTGCCAGAAGAATTCCGTGTTCAATGTATTCGCAAGAACTGTCTGTCGCGTAAGTTTGATGAAAACCGGGTTGTGTAACTCGAGCATGTTCCCTTGTTAGTTAACGACCTAATATGCGCGGCTTATCTAGGAGGGGGTGGAATGGCTCTTTCGAGACGAGTAGCTGGTATTGGTGTTTGGTGGGGCCGACTATGGGGCTAGAAAGGGGGTTGAGGGCAGCTCGAATGTTATGACAATTATGAGTTTTCCGTGGGCGCACAGAGCTGGCACGTGGCGACACGCACCCATCCTGAAAGACGAGAAAGAGACGCGGGGTTAGTGCCGCCGCGTGGCGACGTTCGCCGCGTGAGAACAGCTCCGGTCACACGCGTTACGCACCGTGCACGTGCACGCTGCGTAATGCGTAACTCCTGCGTACGCGCTTGCGCTCTCCGCGAATGGACACGCGACCAACACGCTCCAATTTTTCAATGAACGAACCAGAGACCGATTCGAGTGGAGTCGTGCGGAGCTGCGATCTCTCGTTTCTTTCAATTCCCATCGATTCGCCCGCCGAGATTAGGCCGATCGATACCTGCCCGATATGTCCATCGAATATGTTTCATCGTTTATCATAGACATATAGAGTATTGTATATGTATATATGTATATGTATATACATATCTATACGTCGTTTATGCATTGCATACATTGAAAACAGTTCCAAACAAAAAATTTGTATATATGAATTTTATATATGATGGTATTTTTTATTTAACGTTTAATAAAGAAAAATAATAATAATTTCATTTTATTTATCGAGATCGAGATAGAGATCGAGGTTTTTCAAGTTCGTGTTTCAAGGTAGAAATTACTGAGACCAGAAAACCCTTCTGATCTGATATCAAATCAAGGACACAGTCTTCATGCAGGGCTTTGAGAACGAAATAAGGGATGTTTTTAAGGGATGAGGATTTTTAGTCGATCGAAGGCCACCCAAACGAGAAATCGGATCGAATGGGGAGGAAGCTGGGAAGGTGGTGGATGCGCGAGACCGCTTCGAGGGGTGGAAGCGTGATAGATGAAGGGAGGGGAGCGCGCATCGTGCCTGGTGCCTAGTGCATCGTGCATCGTGCAGCGCGTAGCGTGTTACGATAAGACCGGGCGGGTAGCCGAGGTGATAAATAGGGCAGCGGTGTGCTGTCGAGCGGTATTTGGTCGCGTGACGCCGACCCGTGCGCATCGATCCGACCCGACTCGACCCGACCACCACGGCGAGCGAGAATTCGCGGCTGCCACGAAAATCAATCCCGCGACGCGTTCAATTTTCTTGGCAGAGCCGAGAACGAAGGCTCGACGACGCACGGATCCGGCCGACTCCGGCAAACAACCACGGACAACCATCAACGTAGTTACGAACGTCGGAGCCAGCGCGAGGAGCCGCTCGCCTTCGAGATGCTGAGGAAATTGCTGAGCAAGTCCGGACGCAGACTCCTTCGGGTAAGACGGACGGACAATTATCCTACGTCCTACAACGTTTCGTACACCCTCGTTACCGCGGCGCACACGTCGCGTCGACCCAATTCCACTCGAGCCTCGAACCTCGCGTCGGTTACCTGGCCACACCGTTCCTCCCTCGTTCACCCGCGTCGCCGAACTCAATTTACCCCCAGCGAGGATCCCAGATTTTTAATCAACTACCCCAAAATCTGCTTCTCACAAAAATATCACGCGTTCATCCCCGCCTCCCCGAACTAAACTTACCCCAGCGAGGATCCAAGATTTTTAATCAACTACCCCAAAATCTGATCGTCACAAAAATATCACCGTTCCTCCCCCGTTCACCCCCGTCGTCGAACTCAACATACCCCAGCGAGGATCTCCGATTTCTAAGCAACTTTCCCATTTATTTTTTTTTGTTAACAGTCTTGCGAAGAATTTTGTAACCTGAAAATTTACCCGTGTGGAGATGCACTAGTGAAAAGTTTGTTCGAGTGTAGCTTAAAGACGTGCGTGGTTTTGATAGTTTCTATGGTACCGCGTTGACCCATTTCCTTCGTATGCAAGAATTGTATCGTCGAGGAAAATATACGGGATAGTTGAAATTTCGATATTTACGACGCCGACAAAGTTGTTACACAGAGTGTTAGGCAACAGGTGAGGCTAAACTTGAGGGAACGGTTCTCCGCGACTGTGTAAGACGAAAAAGTCGAGAGTAAGGAGATCGGGGTTTCTGGTGTTTTGCGTTTCTAGTGGAATAACAACGCGCAAGCCGATGAGTCAGCCAAAAAATAGATGACTCATGGACTGCGGATTTGATGCATTTATATATATGTATATTATACGCGTTAAATTTATACTTGTCAACACTACCTATTTACTATATCAGTGACGGACCTAATAAGTAATCAGTAAGACCCCGAATTTCAAAGAAATCTATTTAATGTGTAACGGTATGAAATATTTTAGGAGAGTTTTCTTCTAACTTGAGTTCGAGGGTCCTAAAATTTTTACCGCTTGGGACCTCCACTTGACTTGAGCCACCACTGGGCCCCGAATTCACAACATTCACTTTTCTTTACAAAAATATTCAATTTCTTGCCATTTCTATTTCTGAATTGAGTTCGAGGGTCCCAAAATTTTTACCGGTTGGGACCTCCACTTGACTTGAGTCACCACTGGGCCCCGAATTCGCAACATATACTTTACTTTACAAAAAAAATCCAATTTAGGAGGGTTTTCTTGCAACTTCTATTTCTGACTTGAGTTTAAGGGTCCCAAAATGTTTACCGGTTGGGGCCTCCACTTGACTTAAACCGCTACTGTACTCTATAGGTGGTGTTGATTAAATCCGACGAGGGAGACGAAAGTTTGGTGCACCGGTTCAAAATGAACCCGGGGGTTCGAGGGTTAATCTTGTCTTTTCGATTGGCATGGTTCGGGCGACGCGACATGTCTCCCCTCCGGGTCGCACTCTTTAAATTCGATCAACTATTCATGACCGGGTAATTTTGATCGGTGTGACCTCGCTCAACATCGATTCGTTTATCCACCCCCTCCAGCCCTGTTCAGACTCGCGGGAATGTTGCGGTAGCGGGCTCGGAACGCGTACCTTCGACGTGCACGGCACACAGTCGTCGAAACACGTTCAGTCTGGACAAACACGCGAAATGAAAGGAACCACCCGACCCGCTCTTCCGATGCAAAAAGTTTCCTGTACGCTGGCCAAATTAAATTTTCCCGGGAAAACTAGGGCGACCTGACCAGTGAATGAACATAATTCGTATTGAACGAAAAAACAACATTCACTTCATGCTATGCAGTAACTGTATTGCAAGCTCACAGATGTCTCGCTAAAACGAGCCAACTCTTTTTTACAAAGCTATTCGCCACATTGATTTATTTCGGGAAGAGATTGTTGTCGCGAGATTAGCTATTTGTATTTTGTTTAGACGATTATCGTTAGAATTTTTATATAAAAAATTTTATGTACTGATTATATACAAAATTTAACATAATTTCATATGTAAAAATTTTTTATATGAAAATTTAATATAGACTGCGGATTTTTGTGCATTCATGGTTTATGAAAATGTTCAATATTTGCGGAACAACTTAACTTTGTTTGTCTAATATGATCTTGCTTCCTTGTAAAAATATGAATGTTTTGCATGATCGAAGGGGAAAATATCGGGTCATCCCTTAACCCTAGATAATTAAGCTATCGTGCGTGGAAATGACGATGTCGGGCTCGTTCAAACACGAATACAATTAAATTTCTTCTTGTTTTATAAAAGTGAGAGAAGACTAATTATGTATGTAGTGTTTTATAAAAATGACAAGACTAAATTTATCTGGATTTTCCAGAATTTTTTAAAGTAACTGGTACATGTTCCCTAATAAAAATGATAAAATTCATTTCTCTAAATTTCATTTCCATACCATAAAATAAAAGATCTGGAATCGATCATTTCGACCGGTAAATTTAGTTGTTAACGTAGGGTTCGTCGTCCAGCCGATAAAGTAACACAAATTTTTATTCCTACTTTTCGAAAACTGATCAAAAATACGAAAGGGAAGTTCGCTTTACGTGTGGGATGAGCTACCGGTGCGCGTGTATTCCGAGAACGTTGAAGCACGTTCGTCGGACAATGAAATTCCCTGCAAAAAAATTGTCCATTCAACGAATTAGTTCGATCCCAAATGGATTCCGTTATACTTAGAATCGAGGTCCTAGATCGATCGTTTCGAGCACCGCGTGGCAACTCCTATTCTCTTCTCTCGAAGAAGGGTTAATAAAAATCCCTCTTGAGGGATTTTCGACTGAACCGGTGAAAAGAGCATTGTTGTTTTCGGGTCCACAGGCGATCAAAAAACTGTCGACGAGGAGCCGCGAGGCGAAGAAGTCGCAGAACTTGACCTCTTGGCACTCGGCCATACCGGACATCGAGACGACCTCTCTGTCGTGGTCTCTGCCGTCGCTGGACGCGAAAAGCATCGACACCTACACCACCTACGTGGCCGAGAATTCGGAGGATTGCATCTCGACTTGCTGCTACTGCGACGAGTACGAGGAGAACCAGAGGAACGAGAACATCGAGAACGAGATGATCATGTAACGCGAGCGTTTAACTCGATACCGTATATGGCTCGCGACGAGATTTTCGTCGAAACGATGATGTCCGAATCGGGGAGAATCGATCCCCTTCGGACCGACGAATCGGAGGGTCGACGATGCGTCCTGAACCTTCTCGAGAATCCTCCTGTAATCCGTTCCAAAGAGTACTCGTGAATCCGTTTAGTTTTCGAGAGGGCATTTCTGTCAATCGTTTTCTCCAATTCCTCTTCAAATCACCTGACGCGATCTGCTCGAATCGTCGATGGAACGATCCAGACTCTTTCTCCAAGAACATGGTCCAAATCTTACAGATAATTAATACTGAAATCTCTGTTAAAATTTATGGACGCAGTTTTTCTTCTTTCTTTTTCAGTTTTTCTCGAGATCATTAATACATCTTGTTATTAACAATCTTACGATCGATAATCATAACACTGTTATTCTATACTTCCTTTTTTATCGGTCCCGTCAGGTGGTTCCGGTCGCCGAGAAATGTCAAAGTATTTATTTCTGATCTCATTTATCGTAGACCCGGACGAAAGTTAGTCCGATCTCGCGTAACCGAACCAAATATCTGTCCACGAAGGTGCATCGTACAACAGTACAAAACGTCCCCTGTCCAGGCACGTGGATCGTGCCATCGTG
Organism: Lasioglossum vierecki; assembly: GCA_028455595.1. NCBI lineage: Eukaryota > Metazoa > Arthropoda > Insecta > Hymenoptera > Halictidae > Lasioglossum > Lasioglossum vierecki. The sequence continues at coordinate 1,176,515 of CM052343.1, forward strand.
CGAGGGCGTTCTTGCACTCGTACAACCGCCCTCCTTTCGAGTTCGAGCGCACCATTGTCTCTTGAACGTTGACGAAACTGGTTACACGACAATTCTACAGCAACCATTACTGCGAGAGCAAGAAAACTGACAGCTTTACGAATGACAACCAAGGTACATCGCAGAGATGCTATTAACGTTTCATATTATTACACAGCGGATTTTGTGCATTTATAAAGACTGAGTATGTGTAAATTAAAACAGTAAAACCACTAGAAGAATATTAACCCTTCGCTGCATTTATGTCTTAATGTTTTAAAATATTTTTCCCTTAAATGAAACACAAAACCTTCTTTCAATCTTTCCATCTGAATTAAAAAATATATATATATGCAGTGAAGGGTTAAAACATTATTATATTATTTTTAGTATTCCTAAATTCTCGCTATAGTTTGTTGCAATCGAGACAAAAAAATTGCTGTCTATTATAAAATGTTATTACAAATCTTTTCTTGCATTTTAAAGATGTGTACACACCACAAAGAAATAATTCTTGAGGTAAAAGAACACGTGGATACCAGTTTTTGTCTAGAGGAATATTTAAATGGACAATGGTTCGTTCGATCTCTGGCATCGATACGCCATGTCATTTCACTGTGACGAACGTTTCTTCTGTCCTCCGGCGTTGATCGCCGACGAATCTAGCTCGTAAAGTACAACGAAAAGACCGCGTGCAATGCGTACTCGCGACCCGAGATCTCTCGTACCGTTAATAAATACATGTATATCCGTAGCGTTCTTCTCGAAATACTCGGCACACACAATCGATGTTAGAGTTAGCCAACCACGGTCGCGAATTGAGAGAGCAGAGAGAAGACGGGGAGAGGAGAGACTTTACGCGTCTCGTTTGCAGGCTTGTGCGAGAACCCGAAATCTCGGGAAACCCGAAGCTCGGTCGAGAATAGTCGAGTTCCCGAAAATGAGATACGTTTCGGGTCCCGACAGTATCCGGCTGCCTATGTCTCTTCGGGACCCGAAACGTATCTCACTTTCGGGAGCCCGACATATTCTCGACGCGACCCGAACCCGAAATTTCGGGTTCTCGCATAAGCCAGCTCGTTTGTCACTTTTGCTCAAACCGATAAAGCGTATCCCTCGTCTCTCTTTCGATCCTGTCGAGGACACGCGGATAGAAACAGCGCGAACGAGAGAAAGCAAGAACGGTTGTGAATGAGAGAAAGAGAGCAAAAGAGGGAGAGACGTTACAAATATTTACTTATGTATAGTCTGTAGAATTTCTATGTATATATGTACACGAATGTATATAAGCGTGGCAAGCGTGCGAGCGCGCACGGATACGGATGGACGATGCGTCTCGATCGCGTTCTTACCGTATGTCCGACGAGGCTGTGACTTTCTAATGGATGCGCGATTGTCTTGAATAAAATAGTTTTATCGACCGATTTCACTGTTTCCCTATGTGTCCCCTGTCTCGGCGACTTCGATCGATCGCGATTGCGCGCGACGATTTTAATATACAATGTATAATATTTCTGTTTTTAATAACAAATTATTTTTTTTAATATTTATTTCACGTTGCTTTCAACTCTTTGCTAAAGCTTATTTTGCGAGGAATCTACAGTTTATTAAGGTGGAGGCCCCAAGCGGTAAAAATTTTGAGGCCCTCAAACTCCAGTTAGAAATAGAAGTTGCAAGAAAACTCTCCTAACCTTAATTTTTTCGTAAATAAATTGAATATTTTTGTAAAGAAAAGTTAATGTTGCGAATTTGAGGCCCAGTGGTGGCCCAAGTTAAGTGGAAGTCCCAAGCGGTAAAAATTTGGGACCCTCGAACTCAAGATAGAGATAGAAGTTACAAGAAAACTCTCCTAGACTTATTAACAAAAAAGGAAAGCAATGAAAATATTTCATATGGTTACACATACAATAAATTTCTTTGAAATTGTTATTCCAATCCTCTAAAAAAAACGATAACTGTTTCAATGTTGTACTGTACGTGTTGAGCTTTTTTGGGAATCTAGAGCAATTAGTTTACTACGAGATATCAACATATATCTTTTCAAAAATCGCAATCGAAGGGAATCGTATGAAAATTAATAAAACTTGCATTTTACAACTTTTTTTATGTGGGCCTGTATTGAAAATTAGGAACGAGACGCGACCGAACGTCGTGGCAATTAGCAGGAGTTTCGAGAGCGAAGGGGCGACAGCTAATTCGTTTAGGAACAATGGCCACGTGTTCACGGGGACGTTACTTCTATTCTCGAGACTTAGTTTCGCCTCCCTGTGGTTTCTGAATATTCGTGGAAAAAAAGGAGAGCCGGCTGCTAATTGTCCCGAACATATTCCCGTTTCGTGGAGGCTCTTTACCAGCGGTTTAACGAGACTGGCTAAACTGGTTCGCGTTCCGCGACGCGTCGCGCGACACCAAAAGAACCGCCCCGGGTCCCGTTTGTTCACCACGGCTGCTGCAGCCGATTTTTGCATGATAATAAGAGCAAGCCGCTTCAAAAAACGCTGCGGACTTAAGGATCTTCCGGATTTAAGGACCAGAACCGGAGGGAACATGGACGCTTGTAATCCCCAAGGACTCGCCATCGTCATCCAACAAGGAATTCGCATGAAATCGTATTTATTTGAAAGACGACGGACTCGCACGCGATGCTGTGTCGTTTTTCTCGTTTCGTTACAAAAGATCGATGCAAAAATATTCGAACGTCCCACCCGCACGCGCTGTAGCATGTCTGTTTTTCGATTTTTATCATTTTTTTATCGAGAGTTCACTGACGTCCAGCTTCCATAAAAGTCTTACAAAATCTAGAGAATTTTTGACAATCCGTAGCTGCATAAAACTCCGAGGACTAATTATTATGATTAGACGACGGATTTTCGTGCAAAATAAGAATTGTCTGCGTGGCTTGTAAGAGACAGTCTTTCTTTTCTTAATAATATTGATATTCTCTTCAGTTCTCTCATTATTATGTATAACTATTTTATTCTTATAACCAGCGGATATTTATGCAAATTAGAAATGTACGTGTAAGGGTTATGAAAAATTCATTTCATATCCTTTAATGACTCTATTCCTAATCCTTTGCTGTTTTATATTTTACCCAGCCAGTTTCTTCATAAATACATAAACATCCGCAGTCTACTAATAACAATGACTATTCTAACCCACCTATCCAATGACTCTTGACCTGAATTTACTTCGTCTACGACTGTATAAATTAATTATTAAATCTCCTGGATGCAGAATTCTGTGAACTACATCACCGACTCGTCAGTTAAAACGTTAATCCTCTCCGTAACAGGTGGACCGTTCGCGTTGTTACATATTATCGTTGTTGCTCTCTTATTTACAACAAAATATGTATATGTATGTATATGTACACTGTACATTATCACTGGCAAAACCTCGCCAGCGAAGGTAATAGAATAAATAATATCTTTCGCTATTAGGTACTCGGATGACTATCAAATGTATCACACATAGAGAAAACACTTCGGTGCTTATTCCACTCGATCGTACTTCGATCCAGCTTTCGATCAACCCCTTGCGAACAATCATCCCTCTCATAATTTTGTAATCGTGATTTACCTAACCGTATCACGACTGGTCAATTAAAATGATTAAGCAGAGTTTAGAATCACGGAGGAAATTGCCAGCAGGTTGTCGCTCGAGAAATTAGAAAAGCGATTGCTAAATTCAGCGAGCTTTCAGCCACATCTTGCATCCAGGTCCGTCCGCAAAGGGTTAATCCGAGGGTTAATTGTGGCCTCGCTTCAATATGCTAGTTCTGCCCCCCAGGGTCTGTAGGGCTTCCCATGTTGCTGTTGAGGGTACTGTCCGGGATACTGACTCCATCCCAGAGCACCGCCCCCGAGAAGGGGTGGCATAGTTCCGGTGCCGGTTGGCATTCCGGAAACGGTGCTCGCGGGCTCGTAGCTACTGGTCGACGACGTTGACGTCAAAGAGGTCGGCGGAGGAACGGCAGAGGGGACTGGCCCGTGGCCTCCGGGCCCTCCAGGGCCAGGGCCAGGGCCTGGAGCATGCTCTCGGTGGAAGCTCTGCAGGTGCGAAAGCAATCGCAGTCTCAGAGGATCCCTCTCGTCCAGGCCCTCCATGGTGACGAGATAACGGCCTACCTCGGCAGCGCACTCGCCCCAGCCGACCGCGTGGTAGTCCATCGCCAACTTCGTGCTGTCATAGCCCTCCGGACCTGCAACGATATATGATTTATTAGTTGACTTGCTACGAGATGGAGGAGTGTTGGATTTTATCAATAAATTACCAGTACGATGAACTTGTTGTTCGTAGTTAAAAATTAATCGACCGTCTTAGAATCTTTTTAAACAGAGATATCGTGGAATGCCATTTAATCTAGGCTAAACAGTCTGACAAGAGTTGTTTTATTTAAAACAATAAATAGTTGTGACAATAAAGAATTGTTTTATTTAAAAACTACCAGTATGCATTTTTTAACACCCATATCCAATAAGAAGCAAGTATTATTAGACTTGCCGAGCAATGGAGGAGTAAATATTAGTAGACTTGCTGGGGAGATGGAGGAACAAGTATTAGTATACTTGCTGAAAAAATGAAGGAGCAATAACAAGCAAGTCTTCGAGGATAGTAGGCGATGGGTGTCTCTAGCAGCCAGCTGCCGGCTACCGAAGCATTGTCGGTCGGCCAATCCGACAGGTAGTAGCGTGGGAACCGTTTAGACCCCCATAACGCACCGCGTGCTTCATGCAAATAAACCAAGGATCGAAACTCGGGATCGCTGTTACCTAGATCTCTACGTAAGCTACCTAAGTTGCCTAGTGCTCCTCCTCCTTAGAACTTTATCCTCCTCCCTAGGCTCGTTTCGCACACCTAAGTCTCTGCAGTAATTTCCGGGAGTTGTAAATGTTCATAAATACTGTTTATAGGTATCATAAATATTGCTCGTGAAATTTGGTAGAGTCTACCCTTTTATTATTATAATGATCCTTACTACTTTTATGTCTTAAATTTTCAAATTTATTTATTGTTAATATTATATTATTAAAATTGTATGTAATAAAATTATTACAATTATGAATTTCGTCTAGTAAATTTTGCTATAAATGCATAAAAATCCGCAGTCTAGTGATTACTATAAGGATTAGTCGTTAATAGGTGATTATCGTAAGATCGGCGAGTCTACTTGACGGCTTTAAAAGGGTAAATTCTCGCGTGGCTGGGAAATGAGTATTATCGTTAGAATCTTTGGGGCGATCCGAGGTAGAATAGAGACGATAGGTGCTCGAGGGTCGATTCGGCAAATACATTCCATACAGTATGCATAAACGCACGAACACGGAATGGGACGGATTGGAACGGAACGGGACGCGAGTCGGTTTCCCACAGAGTTCGACATCTGCCCCAGCCGTGGGCATGGGAGTAAGGGAGAGTAAGGGAGTCGGTGGTCTCGTTCGCGAAGGGTGCAGCTCGGCGCGGGATTCCCCACCACCTAGGCCTTGCCACCAATCGTGGGAACACCGCTTCGGAAGAGTCGTTGACTTCCTATCCTTCCCACAGGATCTCCGTTTCGGGTTCCAGCACCTGCTCCTCCTCCGGGAATATCTCGACTAGCGGTACTCTCTCCGGCTTCGATTCTATTCGGGATCACGGTTCGGAGATTCCCGTGGCATTTCCTATTTGCCGAGGATACTTTGTCCACCAGCTAAATGCCCCATTCGACACCGCGTTCCCACCACCGAACAGTTGTTCCGTTCGCGATACCAGGACGAACTATTTGCGATTCGAATGCCCCATGTTTTGATAAATGACTGAACTAGTAAATGATCACTATAGACTGCGGATATGTTCATACATTTACGAAGAAATTGGTTGCGCGACGTGTAAGACAGTAATGATTTGAAAAATTCAACAATTTTCTAATGGTGATTTTAATGTAATAAAGTTGATGAGGAATCAAATTAATTTTTCTGTTATTCCTGCTTCTCGCAATCAATGCAAAACATTTTTGTTTTGCGTAAAGATCCGCGGTAAAATATTAATAATAAAATAATAATAACGAAATATTTGTGACTCGTGAAACTGTATAATTTTACTGAAAAACAACCTCTACTAGCCCCTACAATAATAGCAACCTCGCTTAAACCTTTCCAAAAAAAATAAAAAGGTTTTATTACGGTTTTGGCTTAGGATGCCAATCATCGTACAGTTTACCCTACTTGCCGGCGGTGAATCAGAAAACCCAATCCTCATAAAAAATGAACGGAGGCAGTTCTTATACGAAGCAGGCAATATATACTTTCGGGTAAAGCCGTTTTCTTTCTACAAAAAGGTGGTCACCAACGAAACTGACAAAGGCAGGCGGTATAAGTACCCGGATAATTAACACGTTGAATGCCGTGTCCGCTTTATTTACCTTTCCACTAACGCCGTTCAATATACGTGGGCGGTAAGCTAAACGCAAAGTCACAGTTTTTTTAAAGTTTAACATAGGCCTCAATAATCCGAATCGACACGTTTGGGTATGCTTAACTCTCATCCACACGGGTAATTTTTTGTACGGTTCTGCATGAACTTGAAACAGGTACCCAGGTACCACGTCGTGTGGATGAGGGTTAACAATATTGCTAGAGTCTGTAGTTTGTAGAATTTGATCGAACCGTCGCGCCGCAAAAATTAATTCCAATTATTTTAATATATAGTTGTACTAAATTAGTGTCGTCGTTCACCCGGGAGACGGAAAGGATTGCTGTACTACACGGCACTTAACGTGTTAAACGATCAGGGGTGGAAAAGCGTGAAACGAGTGGAGGACATGGTTACGAGCCGAAGAAACCCGACAGATGGTTGTTCGGTTGCAGAGTTACGAGTTACGGTCGCCGAGGTTCGCGCGACGTCCCACGGTCAACAGGTGTCTTCCGGTTGCGGGGAAGGTCGATGTCGACGTCGATGATCGACGATCAACGAGGATCGCAACACTTCGACGGAAAAATGGATGACGTGATGTCTTATCGATGGAAAAATTCGCGGAACGCGTGTACAAAATGTTGCTACATCTTCGGATCAATGAAGATCCATCTTGAATTTTTGCATTGCATTGGATCCATCACGGATATAAAAAATGTCGAAAGAACGACGAACCACAAGTAAATTATTACTACTGCTTATTTTATTAATAAATATTAAGCAGTTATTGTTTTAATTTATTAGAAATCTAACATAATAAATATTACCTTCTAATCTTCTTCTATTCTTCTTCTACAGATCTTTCATTTTTAAAAATATGTCACAACCCGAACCATCGGATATATTTCTTATGTATGTTTCTTACGTGCGACACTGGTGTGCTATAAGTCTAGTCGCGCTCATTAGTTTTTGCCTCACCACCGATCAGCTGTGCGCGTTCGACAACAAGCGACGAGGTGATCGACCGTGCATGTAAACTTCGACGCATCGAACGGTTGTCGAACACGTTGTCGCTTGTTGTGGGCCATCGTCTCCCATGTTTACTTATAATGCGTCCGTTACCTAATTCCTTTTGATTCCCTCACAGCTCCGTTTATCAGGCCATTGCCCTCCCGAATGTTACTGCTATCCTAAACCTCTAATTTCAAAGTCCTCTCTCCTAATTCCTTCCGAAAACGATGGTTCACCAAACGTATATCATCTTTGTCATTTAATATATTGTGTATTGTCGTAATTCATATTCTAAATATAGTTCAATTAAAATCTACATCGATCTTCAACCCAGTTCATTTCCTACACTTTCCAAAACTAGATTTTCCAACAAGCCAAGAAAAACGTTCTTATTTTCTGACGTAACAGTTTCGATCCATGGTTCTTTTGACACTTTTTATCCTCGCGACGAATACAATGCAGTAAAAATATTTCACCTTGACGTTCAAGGTCGAGGAGAATTTTCCGGCAACTTCTTTTTACATATAGTTTGTCAAGACATTTCTTTACACCCCTTCACCACCCACAAGATGTCACGAATATTAGAGGACTTACCTTTGTTTCGAAGGGTTCGCAGATGCTCGACGGTCAGCTGAAGGATTTCCGCTTTCTCCAATTTACCGCTGTGCGGATCCCTCGCCGCTGCGGGTACCAATCTCCGTAGTTCACCGAGGGACGCGTTTATCCTGTCGCGACGCTTCTTCTCGATCATCCCTCTCCTCCGCTTCCTCGACGCGTGCTGACAGGAGTCGCCGCCGGGCGAGTTGCAACTATATCGAACAGAAACGGGAAAACAAAGGGCGTCGGTAAGTCGTCCGAGTCCTCACAGAGACGGATCAGGTCCGCCGGTTATATTTCAAATATTCCTGCGACGCCTACCCTCCCTTTCCCGCCCCTTCCGTTCGATCCTTCCCTCGACCGTTCTCGTCGCGACGCTTTCCAAAGAGGAGAATCGTAATTTAAATATTTCCTAACTTCCGGTCAAAGAACTCGGCGCGACGAACCGGCCGTCGAAAAGGGTCCGGAGAACAATCGCGTTTTAATTAATCCAACCGATTGTGAATCGGTACGACATATGTTGTTGAACTCCATCGGCTAATTAAAATGCACCGCTAAGGTCAGAAACATTGGAACACCCTAAAGCCTTTGGTTATCGCGGTATATTTACATATATAGGGTAACTGTACCAGTGAATGAACATTTAAGAATACTGTTCAGGAAGATATTTTATTTAAAAGGAAATATGTGAATTAAAATGGCTCCTTATACTTCATTTGTCAAAAATAAACGAACACGAATGAAATGTACCTACCTCGCACAATATATACATTATGGTGCTCTCTTTCTAATTATCGGTCAACCTTCGACCAGTTAGATAAAAAAAAAAGTATTTTCACGTCGATCAAATCTATCGGCTCGACTCCCTACACACGTTAAATCAACACATGTTTCATTTATATCGTCGACGTAGACATAAAAGGATGAATAATTATACAGTATATGAAAATATTGAATGAGTGAATTTTCATCACGAGGAACGTAAGAGTTAATAAACTATAGGTCTCGTCGCGAATTAATCTTAGCAAAGAGTCGAGAACAACGTTAAACAATTACACAAAAGAAAAACCTCGATTATCCGTGCTAATCGGTAGAAAACCTAACTATTTCTTTGCGGAAAGTGTTCCAATTCATTGAATCTCTATTTTACAAGCCCATTGGGTGTTCCAACACTCCACGAAAGAAGTCACGGCGCCGTACGATCGATCTCGTGCCAAGTGGTCCTCGGATATTTATGTAATTCCTACTTCTCTACGAGTTACTACGTTCCATCAACAATATTGTTTTCCAAAGTGTACTTACGGTTCTTTGCCGCTCTCTTCCGAGAAGACGTCGTCGCAGTCGGAGTCGCTCATGGCCCTCTTGAGGTTCCTCTGTTGATGCGCTTGACCTTGCTGCGACGACTGTTGTTGTTGTTGTTGTTGTTGTTGCTGCTGCTGCTGCTGTTGTTGTGGTTGCTCCTGATTCCTAATATCCGCAACGTCGATCTTGAGATCGTATTCGTGTCCAGGTCTCATCTCAGATGCAATATCCTGCCTCATAGCCGTCATCTCTTGATGCCTGATATCCTGATGCCTCTGCATCTCGGCTCTGTGGAGTTCCTGATGCCTCTGCATCTCGGGATGTCTGAGATCAGGCCTGATCGAATCGTGCCTGACTTCCTGTGCTCTTGGGTCTGGGCCGTTCGGGTGTCGAAGGTCGTGGGGCGGTCTCATGTCGTGATGGTGCCTCATATCGGGATGCTGGGGTTGATAAGAGGGATGCGGTGGAGGCGGATAACCCCAGTGGTGACCGGAGGGTGGGCCAGGAAGGCTAGGAATGTGTCCGGGGCCCACGGGGCCTGAGGCGATCTCCGACGACAGCAGAGTGCTGTTCTCGTCGGATCGGGCAACTACGACTCTCCACATATTCTTTCCTGAAGAAACACTATCTCGAGGAGCACGTACACACACTTAAATCAAGTCGACGTAGGACAGTTTCTCGAAATGTAATTCCAATTCTGTCCGTTAGTGGATGCAGTGGGCCGGAAGCACTAACTCGACGGATTCTCGAAACGTCATCGCGGAAGATCGACGGATCTGCTTCGGATAAGATGGCGAAAGCGATGGACACTTGTTACTCGAGGAAGTCGATCGGGTGTTCACACGTGCCGGAGGACATTCGCGGTCGCGTGCGCGATCAAATGCGCGGCCGAAGAAGAAGCACAGCGCGACGATGTTGCTCGGTGAGGTGCCGTACGGCTGCTGCTCGTTGCTACAGAATGCACTCGCGTGCGTGTGCAGTGTGCAGTGTGCGGCGTGCAGTGTGCACTGGTCGCGTGGCGGCCGACGTATGTCGTGTGCGGGCGGACCGGGGACACACGACCGCGTGCCCCGTTTCGTGCCCGAACTCCAGGAGTGGGGAGAGTGTTGGTTTGCTCCACCGGTTTGGTGGGGAGCAACTTCTCTCCTTCGCTCCTCGGTCCAAGGTGAAAAGCAACCTCGAACTCTCGAACACCCCTATTGCTCCGGCAATAACCCTGAGAGGGCAGCGTAGGCTAGCCCGAAACAGGACGAAACGGGGAGGGGGCGATCAAAGGGGCGATTATCGTGGGAACGTTTCGCGTTCGCGGCGCTTAGCCTCTCGCCTCCTGCGTTTCTCTCTCTCTCTCTCTCTGTCTGTCTTCCGCATCACCGAAATCCATTTATTTCCTCAGATCACCATTTTAATTGTACCTAATATACAAGTTGTCTGAAAATTTCTTCAACATCCGGAAATCGGAGGTTCCTGAATTCATTTCAAGTAACTTTTTCCTTTGCAAAAATTACGTTCGAGGCTTTATTTAGGAGTTATTAACGAAAAACACGGATCAATCAGAGCGCGGTTACAGCGGAGTGATTTTGGCTCGGCCAATGGCGACGTAACGCTTAGCGAATTCTTCTCGAAATCCATATCTGCTACGAACGTCGCACTATTTACACGTTTACGCATTTCATATTTATCGTCTTACGAGTACAGAGAAGTTGCTCGCGAGAAATGTTTCGGAAATCCAAGCAAATCTAAACGGTCCCACGTTATCCCTCGATCCCGTAAATTGATACGCGCGCGCCACCATGAAATCACTTGGCCGCCACCCTTATTCCCCCCTCGAAGTCGATTCACGCGGTCACGAAGGGTGGGCGTCTAAAGGGAGAGCGATGAAGAGCGAATGACAGAGAAAGAGACAGGGAGGGTTCGGCGACGATAAAGTTCACACAGGAATCGTACGTAGCACGCGCTCGCACGATTATCGTCGCCCGCGCCTGGGAACCGAGCTGACTAATCGTATCGTTAACTTTCCGTCGCACCGCGATCCCACCAGCTAGATATTTCATTTATTTATACGGGAAACAGATTTCCCTCTTATCGCTCCAATTACGAATTCGAATCTAAAGGTGCGAATACGCTAGCAATCATCTCGCAATATTTTCTTGCGAGAGAAACAAATGTACAAGGGTACACTTCTTTGCAACTATCTTATTTCTTTAGACAATCTTAAAAAGAAAAACTCAATACGTTCACATTCTTAATTCTATGTTGAAGAAATTTTCAGACACCCTGTATATTGTTTACTTATCAGACTGCGGGTCTTTACGCAAAATAAAAACGTTGTGCATCGATTGTGCAAAGCAGGAATAAGAAAATTCAACATTGTAGTATTCTTGAATTTTTAAAAATCTTTTCCGATTTTATATTTCACTCGACGTAATTCTTCATAATGATCCGCAGTCTATTAATTATAAATATATAGTCACACAACTCTTGTGTTCGTCTTGCAAAGAACTAACGTGTCAGTTAGCGTATTCGTACCTTCAGCCGGAGTTTGACGATCGACGCCATTTTCTCCGATTATTTGCCGATAAATACCGATAAGCGGTTCGACGAGGCGAAATAGATAACGCGAAGTGGATGAAGCGGATTGCGGAGGCGCGTGGCCGATCCTCGCACAAGAGGATCCGCACACGCCAGACACGCGTGTCCGACAAGAACGGCGAGCGGACAGGGGAAGAAAGTGGATCGCGTGTCCATGAGCACGAAGAACCTGGCCGGTGCCAATCTTATTCACAGTTGCACCGGTGCGATCCAAATAATTCGCCTCACCCCACGGAGAGGCGCATCCCTAAATCTCTGCAACGTCTCTGTCTCTCTCCTGCACCCATATCCGGTTCCTCTCCACTCTCGTCTAGCCTACAAGGGGGCCACGCGTTCCCACAGGTACCACGTCTAAAATCATTTTTTCCACGATTCCACGAGGGAAGCTACGTTCGATCGATCTTTGCATCTGCCGTCGCCGAAACTTACCCTAATTTCTGCTTCCTTTCCCTTCGTTTCTTTCATACTGTACGGATGCACAGAAGACAAAACAATGGAAACTCCTCGCATTGTATTCTATAAGTCTGGTGTGTCCATCGAGGTATGTACATTATTGTGTGTTGTGGACGGGCTGCGTATCTTCGTGCAAAATGATTTTTAATAATCTATAATTATGTAACAGCATTCTTGAATTTATATAATGTCTTCGTAGTTTTGTATGAACCCTTCGCTGCATCGTGTATCATATCTGAAACAATTAACAAAAATATTACACAGAATTAGTTGAAATAAGAAAAACAATGTTTTCTTTGAACACAACGTTAATACGACGGAGAATGCCGCCGTGAATGAAGGGTTAAGGGAACGGTAGCAATTGCAACTTTCAAGAGAATTAAATCGAAACTAATATTTTCGAACTGTGAGGGTGGTGTGCACCCCCTCGAGGCGCTGAGAAAACGCAGCCAGCGTGACTCAGAATCGCGTTCACCGATTCCGCGGGACCGTGTCGGTCGGAACAAAGTATCCGGTCTAGAGCTTCCGGCGGGCACGTGACTTCACGTGCAGAAGTCGCGTGCCGTTTGCCGCTTGCGCGACGCGGATCGAGGTACTCGCGTGTGCTCGCGTGCGAGCGCGTGCTTCGGATCGGATCCGAACCTAGGATACGAGCGCGCGATTCCACTTGAAAACTACCGTCTCGTAGTACAGATACACTTTCTGTCTTTTCGTGTCGCGTTCTACTGTTGAAATCTCGGGAATTGGCACAGATCTGTGACCTTTAAAGGTCTATTTAGTTTAGTCGGAGCGTAAGAGTTCAGAATTTTGAATACCTATGACTGTCCACCCAAAAATTTAGCCGCTTCGAGAGGCTCAAAGTTTTGGAGCTCATAAAAACCTTATTATTATTATTATTATTATTTATTATAGACATAAATTAATATATATATAATATTATATATATATATATTATATAATATATTGTAATATATATATTATATTATATTTTTCTTGGGACGTTTTTCTTGGGACCTCATAAGTTTTCAAAATGGATACCGATTTGTATATAACCGAAGAGGGAAAATACATTGCCCGAACGATAGTTGAACAGCAATATTTTAGATCGATCGTTGGGTACCATTTTCCGAGCTTCCAATGACAGAGGATCCTTTCGGAGTTTTCTCGCGAGCGTGGAACGCGGACGAAGAGGGCCTCGATCGACGCGGCAAATATTTATTCATAATTTCACCGGGATCGACGTACGCGGGACGGGGTCGAGTGGATTTGTCCGGCCCATCTTCTGGACAAACAACGAGCGACGGTCATGCATATAGCCCCCACCCGGACGCAAAGCAAACACGCATAAAATTACGTCCGATCGCGATTAGGCGGCAACGCGTGGGCCGTTGCGAACGCGGAACAAGAGGAGCTACGTCTTTCTTGCGAAAACAAAAGTAGAATTCGATCGCGGAGGGTTACTAGGCCGCCCTTGCGTACGCATTGTCCATCGATTCGAGCGACGATGGCCGATGGTCACTCACTCCCCCGATCGAACAGTTGACCAACGCTGACAGTTGGCGCCACGGCACAATCGTTCGATAATTGGCAGATATTGTTCGGGACACTTGATTTCGCCGCGACTCGCCGTGACTCGGCGCGCATATGCACGAGCGTCTGCGTTCCACGGGCCCCGTACTTTACGATTTGTTTCTCGTCGAACGGACAATCGGAAATATGAATTTATCGGCGATCGCGTTACCGGAACACGGCCGAGTCGATGTCGATTGCCCGTCGACCTCCGCCACCAAATATGAATTTATCACCGATCGTGTTACAGTGGTCAACGCTCGGCGATAATAGCGGTGGCCGCATTGTCCGCTCGATTCCTGTTTGCGCTCGTAAATCCGACCGCGAATCCCGGACTCGACGTAAAATTACCACAGAATTATTGTACAACGTTCAACGCGTTTCACGAGTCCTCGCAAAGGATTTTATACATGATTTTTCAAAAGATCGAAGCTCGTTACGGCGGCAAAGCTTGTTCCAACGAGACGCTCGATAGTAGGAGGTTGCCGTGATTCGGAGGTTTGGAAATCGGCCGAGTCACACAGTTAGTGTCGCGCACCATCTGTGCCGGCACGACAGTCCTTTTCAATTAATCTAGCAGCCAGAGGATAAAAGCATTAGCTCTCCGATTAACTACCGTGAAAGTACTCTGGTTACAAGCTGATCGAACGAACGCCGGAGGAATCGAAACGGCGAGAATTTACGTTCGAAACTGAATCGGTTCTATGACGGTCGGGGTCACGCTTCGGAATCGGTTATTGACCGACCTAGATGCGGATATCGGCTATTTCCGTCGAGTTCCCACACGCGGCAATTTCCCGATTTCGCGAGGAAAGAAAAAAATTCCCCGCACCTGAACGAAAACGCGGTCACGCGAGGGTGACCGCCCGATTCAGAAAGGACATCGATCGTAGTTTAAATGAACGTGTACGGCCGCGGAGACGAATGGGAATAGCCGCACCCTAAAATTACGGCCCCATTTGAAAATCTACCCCAATCGTCGCGATTCGCCGCGGTCCGGACAAGTGCCGTGCAAAACTGTTACGGAACCACACACCGAGTCGTATATTAAACAATTTTTTTAGGCGTGATTTTAAAAGGTGACAGCTGTCACGCCGACTCGCCGGACCGGAACCGAGATGAATGCGAACGTGCGTGCGTGAACCGGGGCATTTCGACGGAGTCCGCTGAAACGCGGTTCATTAAGCCAACGCATTCAGCCTCTGTTTTTACAACAACGCTTCGGCGACCTCCCACCCCCTTTGTTGGAAGTCGACTAGGAAGCCTTTATAAAATATAATGTATAAACGAGAGATCGCACTTACAAAAAAGAATCTACTGTATACGTCTTAAGAGGCAAGGGGTAGCACGCGGTATCAAACCGTTTTACGATTCGCGTTAAAGGTCGACGTACTCGATCGACCATTTTTCTCGTTAACTGTCTTTTGACGCTAGTCGACGATCCATCACAGGTTCAAATTTTACAACATCACGCAGCATTGTGCGAATTAAGATACGTTTGATCGATCACTTTCCAATCGATGTCTTGTATTGTCCGAGTCTGAGGGGGTGCGAGTCCCTCCCTCGATTGCATATAACTGCATCGTACCATTAATTCGCATTCTGGTTCTTATCCCGAGGGATAACAGCCGTAGTAGATTAAACTCGTCGATCTCCTCTTCCTTCGGACGGTAAGTGCATTAACCTAAAAGAATTAACCGAGATCAGATATTTTCAGGATTTTGATGGTTAGTAATTTTTTTATTATGTCATCGGCTTCAGTGACATTTTTTAAATAGGAAAGTTTGAATATTTCGGAAACCAGTGTGGTCCAAAATTAATACTTATTAATAACGATGAACCCATATCTCAGATTACTATAATTATAACTGGCTTTAGCCCTGTTCAGAACTATAAGCGGGCTCTTCTGCTTTATTGAAAATACGGTATTGGACTGTGTTTATCCATCAGCCGGGGGCGTGGTGTACATGTGTAAATAAATATATAATTTAATTATGCATACATCTATTTATCATACCTACATAAATTCATACTTCTTAGCTCGCATAAGTATTTATTTTTCTATGTAAAGTATGCGATTGCACAGGGCTCACCGGCACAGAATGCTATAACCATCTAGCGGTGAAATACCGGAACTAATACACCGGATAAAAAAAGACCCATGTGTAGAAAATTATTTAAATAAAATTTTATAAAAAATACTCACGTTTTTAAAAAGTATAAAACAATTTTTCCTGGTCCCATACAGATTCCTAACCCTATATAGATAGTCCTGAAATATATTTATAGTAGATGAAACAGAGAATATTGAATATTTTTTATAATTACAAATGATGTCAGCCAAATTGGTAGCCACAATTACCAACGGGTCAAATTACGCTACAATATGAAAGAATGGCGAGGATCTAGGATTTGTCGAATACCTTTTTGCACATTATGTTTTCGTAATACGAATCAGGAGATTCGAAATCCCGCAGAAATGTTGTTGGCACCATAAACTACAGAGTGTAACAGAGTGCAGAGTAGACTAGGAACTTACATTATTGTAATCGGTAGCTGTTTTGTTCTGGACCAATGAAATTGTTCAATGTAGATGATATCTAGAATTGGCATTGTATCTAATTGTAGCGGGACATCTATCTTAATCATTCATTCCATGGCGGTGGCCATAATAATAGCAGACGATATGTCAGATAATGTCAACCACTCGTAAGATTTATGTTTATTGACAAGTCGTAAACAAACGAACATTGTTATCGAAGAAAGACACTGCAAAGTGTTAGCCCGAGTGACTTCCAGTGACTAACAGTCCGCCGATAGATATGGTGGAAAATCTCGCTGCAAAGTTATGCTTACTTTTACCGGAAAAAGCGCAGTCAGGTAGGTGCACACCAAGATTTCATAATTTTTTCGTAGTTATAGGAACAGATGATGGACACGTTGATTTTTACGTGCATCACAAATTAAATGTACTTTGTAACGCGAAAGATTAATTCGTAGCGGAACAATGGAAATTATTGGGACAGGAGAAGGATGGATCTCTGTTGGTTGGATGGACAGAGGAAACCGTAGAGAACGACATATCCACATCGTATACTGCTGTAGGCCATTACGACCGGATTAACGATAAGCTACAGGTGTGTTAGATGTGCAAAGCTTGTGATTATCCATTTGAAATGACCTGTATTCGTATGGCCCAGGTGTTGCACAGATTCGGAGAAATGTTGAACATAGTACAGGCAACGATAAATCAGAGTCGAACAGTTTTCGGGTACGTGATAAAACAGAAAGTCTGTCCAGATTCTGGCACGGAATCTACAACAGAAACAGAAGAGAATATATCATGCGAGGCAGAAACTTACGAAGCGTACATCGCCGAGCTACAAGAAGACAATGTGACAGTTCATAATTTGAATACAAAAAGGACCAAACAAGTACGCATACAGTTTTTATACAGAGAAAAAGATGACGGACATCTGGACAAATTTTTGTTATTAATTCATCAAGAATGTAAGCTTTTCGTTAATCGCAATGGAACTTCTTCTGCTAAAATGTAAACTGAATTGTATCTTTGTACAGGTATCATAATATATACTATACTGTTCGATGGATCCGAATCGAATTTTCGAACGATAAAGGAATTGAAATCGGAGCCGCTGGTGAAAGCTTTTATTTGGGCTCAATGGGACATGGTGAATCAGGTTTTGTATCACATACATCATCGACGACTTCCCGTGAGCGTCGTTTCCGAAAACGAGGAAGAGAAGCAGAATAAATGTACTCGAAGTAATCCGACGCTTAGCGGTCTCCAATTTCACGACGATTTACCGCACGAGACAGTGGTAAATAATTTGTTAACGTACACAGTGTTCGAATTTTAATTTAGCAATGCTACGAGATTATTAGCGGTCTATCCTTTCATTTCAGTTGAACATACCGCTGAATCTACCTCAATTGTCAACTTCATCGAACTGTGGAACCTACGAGGACGACGTTATACCATTAAGAGTTCACGATTGTTCGTTAGATCTGATCGTGGTCTCCGATTCGAAAGGAATGGTCTGTGTCTGCCACCATTATCTGTACCGGCCGGTAAAGCCGCAACAGCATGTGCTTAACTCACTGAGTGAATCTAATACGGTGCACTTTGCATACTCTGTAACGCTTCTTCACCACAGTTGTGTGATTCATTGCGTGATACCAGGCATACCGTGGTCGCGGGCTAAACTCATAAGACCGACGTTCGCGATCTACGAGCATCACCACATGATCGTTCTGGTGCAAGGTTTATTTACTCATCTGCTCGAGATCGGAACGAATCACGAGCCATGCTGCCACATACTCTGTGGCCCGTTAACTTCTATCACGTCCCGTTCTTCCTACTTGGTACCGTTGCTCGAATTCGAGAAACCTAACAACAAGGGGACAGGCAAAAAGAAATACGACGCAGCCTCCCTCGAAGGAAGCAACGCGTCTACTTGTCCTAATACGAACATACTAACAATAGATCTACCTACGCTAGACTTGGTACAACTAACAATCCCTTCTGACTTCCTCGTCGAAGTATTTCGCAAGGAAGCGTCGCTGGAAGTGCGTTTGGGAATACTCCATTACTTTCTCTGCCACAGAAACGACATCGATATTATCTCGGAATTAATGTGCTCGATCGCAGAGAAACCGAGAGCGTTGGAGATAGTACGATACATGCAAGAAATACTAATCGGTGGTTCGTACGCGCTGGTGCAAAAGAATTTGCTGGTCGACGCTATACCCTTGCTAGCGTTGCTACCTGTCACGACTATGGAGGAGTACACGAGTTT
This sequence comes from Lasioglossum vierecki, assembly GCA_028455595.1. Lineage (NCBI taxonomy): Eukaryota > Metazoa > Arthropoda > Insecta > Hymenoptera > Halictidae > Lasioglossum > Lasioglossum vierecki. Next base: position 1,195,267 of record CM052343.1, read on the forward strand.
CGAGATTAAAGTGAACGATCTAAGTATAACGCTGAGTCACGAGAAACTATGGAACACATCGGTAATGTTGCTTTCGCCCCAGCAACGGCTGATCCCTTACCGTAGCGACTTGTGGACTAGATTGTGGGATCAACTGAGCAAAAATAACGGGGACAAAACGAGATTCAAGCCGAGCAAAGTTGCAGAGAAATTGTTAGTTTCCTTAGCGTGTTACCAACCCGAAGCACTGTCCAGATCCAGTACTCCAATGTCTCCGAGCGGAGGGTAACGCTATTTTTTGTGTTTAACGTTGATTAACAATACTAGATTTGCATGTTCTTCAAACAGTATCTATGTTACACGTTTACCGATCATTTCTTCAAGTCCTATACACAAAAAGAGTTTATTCTCATCGATTAGAATGAATAATGTTGCAGATTGGTTGTGGCTACAGTATCGCTCGGCGAACTCACAGGTGGTCGCAGCAACAAATTGTTGGACTCTAGCTTGCCGTTCAACGAGACTGAGAGTTGTACAGCTTCGAAACAGGAGCACGTTGTGTCTGTGAATTTAAGGGAGTTGTCGATGTATTTACTGAAACATGGTACACATACGTCCGTGATACATGTCCAGGGGTCCTGTACACCGCTCCATGTTCATGCTATGGCAACTAGACACGTGGCAGCGCAACTGGAAGCGTCCAGAGCTCTCTGTCAAATGTTGTGCAGAGCTGCAAACGTGGATCCCCGGCTGGAACCGGAGCGGGGTTTTATATTAGTGTAAGATGAAGCGTGAACAAGTGTCATTAGCTTTCTCCATTGTCCTTTCGATACGCTGCACAGTCGTATCCTTATTTTTAGGGATCAACTGGACGAAGCGAGACGGTGGTTATTGTTCATACTACTGGAACGCTACAGGTGTGCGATAGAAGGCTTAGCGTTTCCAGCACCGCAAGGATTCACATCGTTTTTCACTTATCTCGGCTACAGAACTCTAAAGTATTCGATGTTCCTGCAATATATTCAACGATCGGTATTCGAGTTACAAGTGGACGTGACCAAAATCATCATGGCTGGTACGATAATCGCTTTTACATTTGGAGTAGCATTACTCGGAATTTGTTTATTGTGGTATATTCCAATTTTATAGACATCAGCGACACGAAAGAGAACGCTGTTCGTAAATTGAGTTTGTTATCTTTGCTACCAAGATCGCGAGCCAAGAGACTGTTGAATCAATGGTTACACCCAGTCAGCTTTATGATAAGAGCTCGCGAACACGCCGCGAATATATTGTCCGGCGAAGTCAGTCAAAACCGAGGTAGAACGTCGCAGCATAAGAATCATCACAATGGTAATGATAAATTTTTGAAACGAGGAAGAAAATTATATGTAAAGTATTTAGACGTGGGTATACAAAAGAAATTCTTTGCAGGTTTAGCTGCATTTCCATCAGCAGATCGTTTATCTCCTCTAGATACCTTCCTTGATCTCCTTACAGCAAAAGGTACGTGTTTATATGTTAGTCTATCTGGCGACTTGTACATTAACATTGTGAAATAACATTACTTTACAGCTAGCTTAGCCGAATTAGATTTTGGACTACTCATAGAAGCTACAGTTACGTCTACAGAAGATTTTTTATAGGTAACTGTATTTTAGACGAATTTTAACTATACCGAACCGCAGCAATCTAGAACCTCTTTTTTACAATCAAAAATAGTAGTACAAGTAATGTTTTAAACGTATCAAGTGCCATTGCAATCTTCCGAGATATCCAATGTATGAATGTGGTCGTAATTCGTATTTTTTTAAATGTGTAGGTGTTCCGTTCTTAAGAATTCTATATGGTAAACGTTTTTGTACTTTAACTACAGACTCTTTTTATACTACTGCTTTAGAACAGTTCAAACCTACTGTGAGCCAGCTTTCGAATGTTTCAAGTACGTTTGGATTTTTTAACGAATTGTATCATATATTTTGTTGTATATTTAACAGAGCTGTAACTCTTTGTTTCTATGAATATTCTATTATTATTATTATTATTACAATTACATTGTTATAGTTTTGTATGGATGTTAATTCTTCAATCAGACAATTATTTATTATAATGTTGTATATTTACCTCTATCTATATTAATCGTAGATAATTTTAATAATTTCATGTGCAATATTTGTATAACTTAAACGATTTTAAGCTATTTTAACTTTTGTCGCATTTTGTAAAGCCACAAACTTCCGAAATTTGTACCTTTGCTTTGCCTTTACACGAACGCATACTATATTGTTAACGAAAATACATATCAGAGGATATGTACAAAAGTGTGCAACAGTATTAATCTTTCTGTAAATGTGAATATAAATGATTGAATAGCAATTACGTGTTTTTAATATTCCCCATCACATAACATTGATATTCTAGGAGAATGTGAAACTATTCGAACAATATGCGATCGGTATTCAGAGTTATAACATCCATCAAAATTATAAAGTTTATTGATTCCAGAACTATGTATGGTAAGCACAAAGTTATTGTTCGTATTGCAGTTTCTTAAACAACATTCCTGCGAAATTATTTTGTGTACAGTAACATTTGTACATTAAATGTAACTTACATTAAATGGAAGTATTACAAAGAATACGTAAATGCTTCAAAACCGCTCCAATATATAAATTAAAATAATTACTTCTATGTACTCTCGAGAATGTTTTTTTTTTAAATAGAAGAATTAAAAATAATCCTTCGGCAATAATTATGAACATTCATCGTTGAACCGAAAACAGGAAGTTATATTAATTCCGTCACAAAATCCCGCGATAAAAGATATTAAAACTAAATTAGCTAATCCCACAATGGTATATACATTAATAAACGTATAATAAGTAACTAACTAGTATATATTCTATATATAATATCTATATTAATATATATTATAACATTTATAATAAATGTTAATAAATATACTAGTATTGTTTTCTCTTCTTACGATTTTAAGTAATTTTACCTATCTTTGTATTTATCGTATCACAATGTGTTAACGCTTAAACATTGTAACAAAGTTAACACTGTAGCCATCGCAAAGGATAAATCAGGAAATTCTGGACGACGGATTTATTTTGGAATTAGGAGTTTGGTACGGGTTGTGCGAAGGGAGTATTTCACTTAAAATGTTCAATATACAAGGCATGAGATACAAGTACAGTTTTCTAGAAAATTGACACGTACACTCTAGCTAGGTTCCGTGGTTCAAACAACCAGGAGTTCTGTCCTCTCTCGCTTGACAAGGCGTCCGGGTATTATCGCCAAACTCTCTTTGTCGAAGCGAGCGGCCAGGAATTGACTCCGGTACTCGTCTGGAAGATGCTCTTATCGCCGTACTCTCCATGTCGAAACAAGAGGCCAGGACCACTAAAGTTAACCAAGAGCGGCCGTGGTCCTTACTTCGTCCTCTCTCTTTCTCTCGGAATAACAAATAGGCAGAGTCCCTCTAGGAACCCCCTATTTATATGAGTTTGTTGCTATCCGCGAACGTGAAAATCAACAACTCGGTTGCGCGATTCGTCTTTCCGCGCGCTCCCCTTACGTCGCTACCTCGCGTCGGCTGTCTATGAACTATAATTCTAGGTTTTAAAATTTTTCGGTCTGACTTTATTATGGAATTTTCTATACATGCTACAACCCTTAAAACATTGATATGTTTTTTTAATGGTTCGGGGGTATAACCTTCTCGAGGAATTTTTTCACATCGCTCGTTTCCTGCAAAAATGATAATCATTATCGATGAACAATTTCAGTTAAACAACTCTGAGAATGTCCTACCTCCTCGCAGAATGTATGCATCAATCCTCGGTATAACTTAAACTCTGTTTGTGTCATAAATTGTTTGAGATAAGAAGCAGTCATTTGTCCCCACTTTACTGGTAGTATTGGATCACAATCGCCGTGACACTGTAGCACTGGAGTATTCTTATTCCCTAATGCTTCCTGAATAGTACAGAATATTTATGTTAATAAGTAACATATTATAATTTCAATTGCCATTATATATTCTTATTATATCTTCAACATACATCAGGAAACTTCTGATGAAGTGGAAGCCAACACGATAAAGCTACAACACCGGCTAGAGGTTCTGGAAATGTAAGAGCACTATATAAAGCTAGAGCACCGCCTTGACTAAAACCACCAAGTACAATGCGCTTGGTAGGTATTCCTGCTGCGACTTCTCCTGCAATTAACGAGTGTACCATCCCTGCAGCTTTTTTTATGCCTGCTGTGTCCTCTGGCCCATTTGCATCCAATGTTTGTAAATCGAACCTGTATATTTCAATGCATAGATCTTTTTGTGAGTGTTGGTATACAAGTTCTTGTGTTTCATTATACATTAAACGCATTGCCATTTGTTTTCTAAGATAATTCTGTACACTTACCAACTAGGCATCTCTAATCCAAAGTTTAAAGTAACTGGCTGAGTAGGCCTATTGTAAACAAGACAACATTTATGTATTTAATTGGTAAGCATAGAACTATTTTGTAATACGACTATACATACGCGGTAGGGCAGATTACTTTAACATGAGGTGATCGTATGGCGCTCAACGGACTGGCCCAGCCATGTCTGCGAAATCGAATGGAAATTTATATTTACATGCAATGCATATATTATAGTACTTAGGTAGCATTGCATAATTCATTATCTCACCCTGTATCACCCAACCCATGGAAGAATATCAGCTGCAACAACGGAATAATGAAACTGCAGTGTGCAAATAAATTATGTAAAAAAAATCGTATTAGTTATACGAAAGCGATTTGTACATACTCAATTGGTTAACATGTCTCATTTATATATTATGAATAAAGATAACGCGTTGCAATACGAGCCACTGTGGTTCAAAGCATATGCTTAATATTTGGATAACGATAGCATGACAGAATCTCATTAACTTAATAATTGAAAATCATTCTACGACTGGACATAACCAAGAAAGAAGTATGTTCCGGAAAAATATTCTATTTACCGTTCTATTCTATTTATTTATTCTTACCGTTGCTGTATGTTTGGCAGTAGCCGCGATTACAACAGGACTTTTCGATGTCATTATTTCTCGTGCTTTCGAACGGGCTGTGCAAAAATAATCAAAACAACTAAATGCTTCAGCTAAAATTTCCGAATGAAAAAGCTATTATAGATGATATTGCATATCATCAGATATGCAATAGCCGGAAGTCATGCGCATGCTTTGCGAAAATCAAATTGTAAAATTTTCAAATGGGAGCCAAAGTAGTTTGATACAAACCTGCAGTATTACTCATCATCAATACCTTGAGTGTTACGTACTTTATTATCGTGGAAAGGTTCATGATGATAATCGAAATCTCTGTTAACGACAAGTTGCGTTGTCAACTATATTTAGAAAGTTAATAAGAAATGTATGCTTGAAATTCGATATTTACGCAACGATGCTTGTCGATCGTGCGATTTCAAGAGACTTATTAATTTAATAATTTATTGCAATTGTACTTTTCAAATTTCTCAGAAACTACAATCGCCTTTTCATTTGTAATTTCTGACTTCTCGATTCTGTAAAGAGAGACTTGCGGCAACAATATGTTTAAATGCGGCAACAATATGTAAATATTTAATCAACCTGAAAATATTTAAATACTCATCGATATTAATTATCCTATATCTGGAGTATAAAGGGTACTCGATTTTCAAATTTTAATTTCGAGATTATAAATACCCCTTAGCGTCTTCTTCAAATATCCCCCGTAACCGCTCGTTTCTATTCCCACCACAGTTCATTGCACACCGAGTAGTGCGCAGGCCTTGAAAATAGTGATAAAGAGACGAGCAAGTGAGATGGAAATAGAACAACCCTGTAACAACTATAGTACTTATTTCGTATTCGCATGAACCCGTATTTTTGCGTTACGTTTCAATGGAAGATGTATTCGATTAATAAACCGAGAGCTTGTAAGAAAAAATATTGAAAGTCGGATGATAAAACGAAACAAGTAATGGCATTGTCGTTCGTCCATCTTTGTCATCGACGCGAGGCAGCACTGTTATGGTAACGAGTGGTTAGCCAATGAGGGACGCGGGAAAAATATGTTCTGCTGTTCTGGAGAAGTGCGTCGAGTGATTGGACGGTAGAGAGGTTTTCCCTGAAACGAGTTATAGAAAGGAAATGCACAGGGTCGCCATCGTACAACGTCTCGACCAATCCGAAGCGAGAAGCTAGTGTTCAGTGGCGAGTCTGCGACGTATACATTTTGGAATGCAGAAGCGGTGGCCCAGTGAAAAGATGGTGTTCTGAGGGCTCGAGACATTCGTTCCGTGGTCGTTCCTAGCTGACGATCTGTGGTGCCGTGGTTGCCAGCCATATTGTTTTACCGCAGTGTTTGTTTTGGTGCAGCCTTGTCCGAGTCGAACGGAATCCGAGGAGATCGGCTCGAAGGAAGCTAGAACAGTCGGAGTGCATTCGAAGAAACGGTTCAGGCGGTGCGCGTACACGGTGGTTTTGCTGTATTTTTCGGCATAATCATTCGTTGCTCGCGGGCTAAGCCCATAATAATCCGTGGGTGTCAGTCGTGAGCCAGGACGGTGAACGGTAGAAATGGCCTGCGCCACTTTAAAGAGATCTTTGGAGTTCGACCCGGTGCATAGTCATGGTCGTCCCAGTAAACGACGAAGATGCGTGCCGATGTGTGTTTCGCCCGGTACATCGACGCAAGCCAGCTCCAGACCACAGAACCCTTCGCCTTTCGGTGAAGTAGCTCACAAACTGACGCCTGGTAATTAACTATACGCCACGGCCATTTTTCTTTTTCTTCCTTTTCTTTTTTTCTCTCTTTCTCTCTCTCACTCTCTCTCTCTTCCTTTCTTTCTTTCGTTCTTTCTTTCTTCCCCTGTCTTCCTCCCTCCCGCCCCTTCCTCCCCCTCGTTTCTGTCTATTTCCTCGTTACAATGTGACGGCAGAGAAGGGGTGGTTAGGAGGCCATTCCAGCGATTTAAAACTTGAATTCACGACGTTTCTAAAGGGGGGATGCGATGAGGTAGGGCGTTTTGCTGGGGGAGGGGAGGGGACGCGTAAATCATATGGTAATGTGGTAACGGACATCGGGGAATCAAACTTATTCTCTTTTTTATTTATACAAACGGAGATCCGACGCCTGCAGCGTATCCGAAAAAAGGATTCGATCGGACAAGTTTCATCGAAAACATAGGATACAACTTTTTCTCGAGATAATTCAATTTAAAGATTTTGTCAAGCACACGCCAGTTGATAGATACAGTAAATCATGACGAGACGATGCCCATTCAACAGCACGCATGCTTCGCAACTTTTCAAACTCGATTTCCTTGAAAACGGATCTGCTTACGAAAAAATTTCGTGACTTATTTTTAAATTATTTTCTTTTTTACATGGAATTAGCCCCTTTCTCGATCGTTACAAACGAGACACCTTGTTCGCGTCCGTTTTCGACGTTACGTTTTATCGTGTTTTTAAATTCAGATTCGTACAAATTTATGGTATAGTACATGCTAGAGTTTTGAATTCCTCGTATTTATACACTGACAATTTAAACGTTCGATTAGTTCTGGATGCCATGTTAGGTAACTGCTTTATAAATTCATCGTATCAACTAGGTTAAGTGGAATGACTAAGGATATGAAATATAGCAAATGATAACGATTTTGTTTTGTATATAGAAAAAATGGCTGCGAATATAAGAGAAGAAATCCGAAGACTGCATCGACGCAAACAATTACATTTTAGTCCACAAACTAATAACGGCGACTCTTCGGACATGGAAGGCCCTGCTAGTCCTTCAAGCCCATCTGCATGCGGTTCAAATTCATATAGTTATAGTCCTAGTGGAAAGGAAAAACCCTTATTCACGTTCAGACAGGTATTTACGAAATAATTCGATCTTTGTAGAAAATTGGATCTAACAATTGATTATATTCAAGGTTGGCTTGATTTGCGAGAGAATGCTTAAGGAACAAGAAACACAGATTCGAGAAGAATACGATCAGATTTTAAATATGAAGCTGTCCGAGCAATACGATGCTTTTGTCAAATTCACCTATGATCAGATACAAAAGAGATTCGAATCTGCGGCAGCACCAAGTTGTAAGTGAACAAGCAAATATTTTCTGAGACAAATATCGATTTGTTTGATTGTTTGTTTTATTTTGATTATTTCTGTGTTCTAGATCTATCCTAAAACAAGATTCTTATTTATAAGAACATGTTTCTGTGAAGAATATTAGGTGAGATATATATATATATACACACATATACGCGCGAGCTTGTCTTATTTCTACAGAGTAAAATAAGTTGATCGTTTCTTTAATTATCCGTTATATACGATTTTCCATTGTTTGACTTGTTCTTGTAGATTTCTACTGTGTGAGACAAATTTTGCTTGAAGTTTCAAAATGAGGTAAGCAGCATCGCCTCGTTCAAGAAAATGTCTTTATGAAAATTCATATTATAATTTACATCTAAAAAATCTGTCTGGTAAAAACGAAAAAAAAATAAATTAGTAATGTAAGTTTAGTAGGTTTGCAAGAACAGCAATCATACTACGAAAAAATCTACAGTGTATACTATTGAATTTACATGAACTAACAATATTTGTACTGGCTGATATTAGAAATGCGCTGGTATCAGGGAACTGTACCGAGATTCTAGTTATGTACAAATGTTGATACATATAGAAGTTGCACACTGTGCATAACTATGCTTGAAGTCGGGAGCCAAGAAACGTCTTTGACTTGCCCAGGGTTCTGTAACCACACACGAAATTGTTTCGAGTCGGATAATCGTTTGTTTCTTAGAAATCTACCCTAACGAATCATCGAACGATGAATTATTCTTTGTTGTTCTAATGACAAATTGTATTACGTTTCGCTCAACTATACGCAATAACAAATACTCTTGTAACGCATAAATGTGAAAATGTACATGCAAGTATTCAAGGCAGAAAGCTTTATGAAACCTTATTTCGGGGAAAGTTGTTTCCATGGTTTTTTTAATTATACTTTACTCCGTGAAGTAAAACCTAACACAAGCACATTCTACATATTTAGATAATTTTATTTTTGCAATTGTGAAACTTTTTTTTTTTTTTAGTTCGCGTGTACGACTCGGTACGTGCACGAACTACCATTGCGAGCAATGTTCCCCTAAATATTGTTAGTGTTCGAATTTCCCAAGATAAAATGATCAACGAAGCTCGGACACAAAGAAGCTATCTCGATTACTTTTGTGGAGATTGAACAATCGAGCTGTAAAATCTTGAGAACAATTTCACATGCGACATTTGTTTGCCATAAAGAAAAAGTAAAGTAACGTTTATTTAAACTTTTGTACGTATCGTAAATTTCTCTTAGTACAATTTTTTTTTATTTAGAAAATTCAAATACGAAGATTTGTAAAGGAAGGGAAAGGAACGTATGGTATATAGCATTGTACGAACCTATTGTCAAGAATGAGTATTTGAAATAAAGATTTCATAAAATTTTGCTAATATTTCTGTTCCCTGGTAGCAACGACTTTCTGTAGCATAATAAAGCAGTAAATAATGAACATATATACCTACACTTTAACTGTGCCTATTATTAGACATATTTATCGCGATAATTCTAGTATATATTACTTAACTGTTATTGACCTTAAAAATTGTTTAGTTTATAGTCATTCGTTTTTATATTGTACCTCGTTTTCTCTTGCGTTTAATTTTGGTCTTTTTCTCTTCTTTTTTACTTCAAAGAAACCAAATAGGCTGTATTTAATTCGAATCACGTTTTCTTGATTGCTGCATGTATTTTATTGTTATGGCATGAAATTATTCATATCGAGAGAGAGAGAGAAAAAAAAACACGCATAAACATCAAGAAACATTAATCCGAAGAAACCGTGTCGGCATCTCGCAAATTCGTTTCATTACTATATTTAAGAGACGTATATCCGAAAATCGATTGTTTCTCCATTTATAAAGAAAAAAGATAAAAAAATACATTTCGAAGAAGGGCATTAGCATTTGCCTTATTCAATCACAAAAAATGGTGTCTTTCAGTTACCAGAACGATTTTGGGAACACATTACTAAATAGTGTTTGCACGATAGTGTGTAAATAATATACCAAGTGTTTATTGACTACTGAATGTGAAAGAAGAAAGAAATACAAGTGACTTTAGTTAATTAACGATATAAGTAATACCTACTTGAGAAACAATAGATATTGTTTACCATTAAGAAAAATTTGTGAAAAATACACCGAAGTGATTCCTCAGTCATTCAGGGGATTTTGATTTCAATTAAAATACCTCCATATTATATTATGTAAGCACTTATTATCGAAATAAATATAAGTCTAAGACTGATCATGTGTACTTCTTTATTTTGATCTCTGAGCGTATACGTATAGATATAGATATATATTAGATACGCATATAGAAGTAAATAAAATAGTGTTCCACTTTTCGTAAAACATTTCAATAATTTCAGTATCCCGTGATCGAAATACTTCCGGTTTTTACGAATATTTACAAAACGGCGATCGGTGCACTCGAGAAGAATATAAACGAAATTTTTGCACAACTTTTGAATTTCGATCACCTTCCTGGTTGAATGTGCACCAGCTACTGAATCAGCTCTTCGACGCACGTAACGAACCACTTACATGTGTGTTCTAATCTCATTATCTAACTCTGGTAATAAAATAATGCTATTAGTAGTATGGCTTCAAGAAGCCCTTCCGAGACTATATGAAGTTCCCTGTTCATGCTAAGAGACTGTCACTTCTGGGCGGGAAACAAACTTCTGTTATTTCATTTGATTGGAAAAAAAGTGCCAAATGTTTCCTCTCCTGTTTTTGGCTTACGTTGTAGCCATCAAGGTATACAAGAAGACTACTCCAAATGGTAAGCGATAGAATACAGTGCTGAACATATATTATAATTAGACACAGAAGATCTTTATGCAAAATATAAAAAGTTTCCATATCAGTTACAAGAGCTAGATCAAAATTTCTTTCTTTCATTAATAATTTCAATACATTGATACCCTCAAATTCTTTCAATGCTTCTAACAGTTTTAAATTGCACCTACTCAGTTTTATCATAAACGCATTAAGAAAGAAACCCCACCGTCTAATTATAATACTCGAAAATTTGTGACACACGCAAATGTCTTTATACTAATTGTAGGAAAAGTCACGGTTTACCTTGGAAAAAGAGATTTCATTGATCACCTAGAAAGCGTAGATCCCATCGATGGCATCGTCGTTGTTGAAACCGATTATCTTCAAGGACGAAAGGTTTATGGACAGGTAAAAATTGAAGTTTTGCTCGTTCGAATATCGATCCTAGATAATTAATCCTATTAGTGCTAGTCCGAACTTATCTATATATTATTTAGGTGACAACAACTTTCCGCTATGGCCGCGAAGAGGACGAGGTCATGGGTGTCAAATTCAGTAAAGAACTCGTCTTATGCCGCGAGCAAATAGTGCCGATTAAAAAAGAGAAACAAGACATGACACCTGTGCAGGAACGTCTCCTGAAGAGACTCGGTGCAAACGCATATCCTTTCTTGTTCCAATTCCCACAGAGCTCGCCCAGCTCTGTCACACTGCAACCCGGCGACGACGATATGGGAAAACCTTTGGGAGTAGAATATACTATCAGAATATACGTCGGCGAACACGAAGAAGATAAGGTAGCATAGCTATTTGAATTTGACTACTACACTACTTTACTCGCATTCATTGCAAAACATTCAAACCGAGTTGTAAAATGATTTGGACAGGGACACAAACGATCATCTGTAGCTCTAGCGATAAAGAAATTGCAGTACGCCCCACCTACGAGAGGACGTAAATTACCCAGTTCTCTGGTTTCCAAAGGATTCACTTTCTCTCAGGGTAAATTGAATCTCGAAGTTACGCTAGACAGGGAAATTTACTACCATGGTGAAAAGGTAGCAGCGAACGTCATAGTTACCAATAATTCTCGGAAAGCTGTGAAAAACATCAAGGTATTTAATCCATAGGCTGTAACGTTGAAACTGCATCGTCTGTAACATGCATTTAATCATTATGGTTTTTCAGTTGTTTGTAGTTCAACATTGCGAGGTCACAATGGTCAATACTCAATTCTCCCGACATGTAGCAAGCTTGGAAACACGAGAGGGCTGCCCAATTACACCTGGTGCATCTTTCACGAAACAGTTTTATCTTGTGCCATTAGCCAGCAGCAACAAGGATCGACGTGGCATTGCTCTTGATGGACATCTAAAAGTAAAGACGAGGAGACATTAGTAGAAAGTCTTTGTACTTATTGTTTTTGTGATATTGTTCTCGCTATACTTCCCTTGCATTTGATTCAGGACGATGACGTGAACCTTGCGTCTTCGACTATGGTTGCCGAGGGTAAAACTCCTAGCGATGCTATGGGTATCGTCATATCGTACTCTGTGAGAGTGAAATTGAACTGTGGTACCTTGGGTGGTGAACTGGTTACAGATGTACCATTTAAATTAATGCATCCAGCACCGGGTAAATACTAACTAATAATGGCATTATGAAAACTAATTGTTTAGTTTATATTGTAAATGTGTAACACATGTTTTTTGTTTCTTCAGGAGCTGCGGAAAAAGAAAGGGCTATATTGAAGAAGAACAAGAGCGTGGATCGAACACGTTACGAGAATACTTACTCTAACGATGACGACGATAATATCGTGTTCGAAGACTTTGCTCGTCTGCGTCTGAACGAACCAGAATAAATCATCTTCGAAAAGGCAAATTATTTACGTCAAAAGAATCTTAGATTCTAGAATAGATAATATAGTCTACATTTAATTCAGAATCAAATAGAATTGTATTAAAATAGGTAGATAGTACAATATAATGTATATAAATAGAACGTGTCGTCTCTAGGATTCTTTTGATGTAAGTTACATTGAACTATCAAGGAATGAATAAAACGGTGGAACAGGTAAAAATAATATCTGTACCGATCAACATGCGCGCGCGGCGTCACGCGGAAGTAAATAAATGTTAATGTGAGAAAAAAATGTGCCAACAAAAAAAAGTACAAAAAAAAGCGAAAAGTACCATACAAAAAATGTGTACCGTCTTAAAATTTCTATCCGATGGTGGTGGTCGGCTAGAAATTCTCGTGAAGACAAACAAAAAAAAAATAATAATTCAAAGTAAGCTTAATAAATACTTTATATTCGGCTAAGTTTAAACTTTCCCGCCTTACCAGAAGTGACATGTATGCTATTAATTTTGATTAATTGTGATTATAACGTGTCTGTAAATGTTCATTTATTACGAAACTGATGACATTATTGAGTTATAATCTATATGTTAGAAGAAAAATATAAATACTGCAAGATGCGGATGTCTGAACTTCATTTCTTTTACTTTCGTACGTTTCTACGAATACACCCGACTCCGTCCAAGCGAAAAGAACATCGACCGTTACCAATCCCAGAAAATTATATATTTGATGACTATACAAAATATTACAAGGATCTTAGTAACCATTCAGTCTTGAATAGCATCGTTAAATACCTAACGATGCCGACTGTATTCTGTCTAGTCATACATATGAGAATAATATTCTTGATATGCTTGGATGTACGCTTCCTTTTCTACCGGAGTCATTTCTGCGATCAATGTGTCGTTCACATCTCCGATTGCAACGGTTTTCCCTGCAACCGTTACCGTTGGTACCAGATCATCGTCTTCCGAATCCATCGTGTCCACTTCCCCTAAACGATGATTAAAAACTGTGTACATTTCCTTGATAAAACACCAACTCGAAACCATTGAAAACATGTTTATACATACCTGTGTCGATCGTTTGCATTTCAGCGACTTCTTCGTTATCGCTGCTATCGCTGGATTCTTGAGGCAACACAGACTTAATGGCGGCAGAGGCGGCGTTCGTTCCTCCTTTCTTTTCATGTGCCAACAACACAGACATAATATCTTCACCCTGCTTATTATTCGTTATGGTTGCATTAGTGGCAGTGGCTGCAGCTTTATCTAGTATATTCTCTTGCGTGTTTACTCCGTCCGGCTAGAAATTAGGCAAGCTATTAGCAATGAATTCTAAGAAAAGATAAATACTATTACAACAATCAGGAGTATACCTGTGAATCGGAATTGATAACTGTGCTCTCCATCATCCAAATTGGTCTTTCCTTTCTTCTATTCGCCGCATTGTCATCGGCAGATTCGTCGCCGATTGTAACATCTACTCTGGTATCTTCTACCATGAAACCTGACGATCTCGTAGCCTCGCCAGACCATTGTTCACCAGGTGCTCTTAAGCTGCTTGGTTTTCTAGTATCGATACTAGAAAAATATTATAAATTAGCTATAATACGTATATCTCTATAAAACAGATAATATAATTTAACAAAATACATACCCCTTAATGGTATTTATATCGACTGGTTCTGGTTCTAATATTTCAGGAGCCAGCTTGATACCTTCTACTTCCCGTAGTAAAATATAAAGGGGCTCTAATTGTTCGTTAAATTTGGCTAACAAAAGCCTTGAATCTTTCTTTGGAAGCGCAGATTGATCTTCCTCCACTACTTCGCGACAAAAGGTGCATCTAAATTCACCAGTGGTCATATCAAACAATTGATCTGCCTACATTATATTACATTAATAAATATTTACTGTTCTCTTTTCTTTTATGCGCATAATAAACGATGTAGGATTCAAGCATTTACCTCTAGGTCAGTGAATGTTTTTAAACAACTTGTACATTTAAAACTTGCCCTGCTCGTTGCATCTCTTTCCTCTGTTTCCATTCTCTTCCTCATTAAGTCTAGCTTATATTTAACCACATTTACAAAAGTCTAAACAGATACATATATTTGTGTATACATATAGAATAGTTTCTTTAATAAGTAAATAATAATTAGATAGCGGATCTTTAATAAGTTGAAAATAATATAATAACATTTTCAATAAATGCACGAAATCCACTGTCTAATAATAATGATAGCATATGCGACTCTCAAAACTTACCTTATAGTTTATAAAATAATAGTTGACTTTTTGTGCTTTTCCATCTGAACCAGTTTCCATTTTTAATCTCACTTGTATGAATTTATCATTCCTTAACGTGGATATCCTAGCTCTTAACATTTTCCGTTCGAATTTCAAAAGTTCACAAATATCATCTTCTTTCATACCTGTTTGCGCGAAATGTAAAATTGATTAGTTACAACACCATCATGCTACGATACCCCAAACATGCATAGAGAAAATATTGAACTTTCCACTTACATGGATTTCTGACTAACATATCAACAATTAGTGCATCTTCTATTGTATAAAAACCACGTACTACCAAACGTGCTAATTGTTTCAAACTGCTTGGAACTTCTGTAACAAGTCGTTCTTCGCCACTCATTTTTCTTGTTGGTACATACAGTGAGATATTATTGGAATTGCTGAAGATTGTAGACGGAATTGAAACGATTAAATGTTATTCAATATTGATTGCTTGCGAACGTGCTTCGCGGTTCCGATATTACCAATAATATAATTTATAGATTTGGTGTACTAACCTTTAAGGTTTTATAAATAATATCTTTGTCAGAAAATATTTGAAACAAGTGTCGATAAAAGTATATTAAAATATATGTAGATCATAATACTAAACATGCGTTCCCGCGAGAACACTAAAAAAAAAAAGCCGCGGAATTCATAATTTCATCAATCGTTTTAGAACGATCAAATATACTGCCCCGACTGACGCTTGTTTATAACTGCTATTATTTGTGAGGTTATGTGCTCGTGATACAAAATTGTCAAATGATTACCTGTCAAACGGTAGAACTGTACAACAAGTACATCTTCGGCTACGGTTCCATGAAAATTATTAATGGCAGCGATAGATAAAGTTAAAATTATCGTTGTCGGTGATTCTGGTAAGAATACTATTCGAAACAGTTCTATTGTTCTCGACATATATTTATTAGTACCGTTATTGATACTATAACAATTACAATAATGTCTACAATGACTGCGGATCTTTATGTAAAATAAAAATGTTTCGCGTTTATTGTAGGAAGCAGGGATAACATAAAAATTAATGCATAAAAGCAACATTAGAACATTCTTGAATTTTTTAAATCTTTCACTGTTTTATATTTCGTCCGACCAATTTATCCATAAATGCATAAAGATCCGCATTATAACATGATTTTAGAACAATAATTTATTCGATTTTTTCGGTTAAATCGAACCGGATACTATATTCTGCCTTTTGTTATATTTCTTTATTGAAATTTGTGGGTTGTAAGGCTGTTGCATTTATTTATGAATTTCTAAAGCATTCCTTGGATTTTGTCGTTTTCAGGTGTTGGAAAAACATCACTGACGCATTTAATATGTCAGCAACAACCAATTCCTAATCCCTCGTGGACTATAGGCTGTTCAGTGGAAGTTAAATTACACGAATACAAGGAAGGAACTCCTAATCAGAGAAGATACTTTGTTGAATTATGGGACATCGGTGGCAGTCAAAATCATAAAAATACAAGATCTGTTTTTTATAATCCCACAAATGGTAGAAATTAAAAATGTTTATGATACATTGTAGGCGTAGTTTAGAGATTTAATAATTAAATATTGTTATCCATAACGCAGGTATAATACTGGTCCATGATTTAACAAATAGAAAATCACAGCAGAACCTTCAAAAGTGGCTGGAAGAAGTTTTAAGTAAAGATAGCAATTACATGAAAGTGAAACCGTTCGATGACTTTGATCCTGAAAAATTTGTGGGTTCTACTCAGGTACTAGAAACATTTGAATAGCAGGCATAAAGGCATAATGTCATTAAAAATAACGTTTTTGTTTTTTTTTGCAGTTACCAATTTTAGTTATTGGTACCAAATTAGACTTGGTTGCAGAAGTAAGATCGAGCGTTCACAGACGTTCGTCGACTATTGCAGAAGAATGTGGTGCAGACGAGATATTTTTGGTATGTCGATTATACTTTTTACTTAAAGCGGTTGGACGCTAACCATGCCATTTCGTCTTGCAGGATAGTCGTCAAGTGAGGTCGTTGGCTGCTGGTTCTAGTTCATCTGTAAAACTAAGCCGATTTTTCGATAAAGTTGTCGAAAAACGTTATTACTCGTCGAAAGAAGGAATTAGTCCTGACAAAAGAAGACCACCATTATACAATTCCCAATATAGTACGAAAGTTTATCACAATGATTAAATATTTGTCAAATAATTACTATTTCCTGTTACGTTAATCGACGTTCCCATTTCTTACCAATAAACTGCAGAGTTTCTGAAAATTTTCAAAGAAGGACAGAAGTTGTTAGTAAAATTTTTATTTTGTTAAGATCTGCAAAGGCTACTACCACTGGAAATAAGATTGTATTTCATTCCACAAAAATTGAAAATTACATAAACCTCCGCAGTCCGCTTATCAATAATAAATGAAGAGCAATTATTTGAAAAATTGAATTGAAAAAATGATAACGTAGGAAACTAATATTGTTGGCGATACAGAAGAGCATAGCGGCGCCACCTAGAAATGACAAAGTAAACATTCGTTGTCTAATAGTTTACCGTAGATGGTGTCACCGATCTTTTCCCGATTTATCATCGTTGTATATAAAAAAAAATAGAATATTCACTAAAAATAGCGAAACCCGAAATTATTAATGGACGATATCGATTCGGGGAGATTTGATAAACGATATCACACCTTGCGAAATGGTATAGAATCGTGCGTTTGATATCCTTTAGATTTTTCAATGCGGATTAGGCATTGCTGGCGAATGCATGGCAGAAGAAAGATGGTTCTCAATAATTTTTTTTTATTACGTCACAGCGTAGCGCGCGATAGTTAAAAATTTCAAAAACAGCTTCACGCTACGTTCGAAATATCTGTTCGTCAATGACAAGATTTACGAAAGAAATGAGTTGTAATGGAATAATATAAACGATACGATGAAATAGTCTATACTTTAGATATATACGTATATTTAAATACATCCCTTAATCGTTCTGTTAATAATATCTGAACATTATGCTTTACACTTACCTTTCTAAATTTCCTGGTGTGCGTGTTCTATTCTGAGGTAACCACATATATTCGATTTTCGTACGTAATATAAAGGTTAACACGCGTTACCTGGTCGATTGTCAAATGTGACTTTTCATTGAATACGCCACTATCTAAGGGCGTTTTTGTTTGTACATTCGATCACGTGTTAATCGATCCGATTAATTTCATCGAAATTAATTAAAAGCGTGTGTTGCCGTGTGATCTTCCGCAAAACAGTGAGTTATATTTCGTTGATTGGGCAATTAGTAGCACGTGCACAAGTGACAAATCATGACCTTTTTCTTTCAGGACGTTTTCTTTTAGAATGACGTGTCTAATACCAAAGAAATTTCCGAGACAAAACTACCTCTCCAACTTCCTGATACGGTATCAGCCCGTAATATTCACGCAAAATCATGGATACGCTCACGATATCATTCTGGGCAAGGGAGGGCCGATCGCTGAATTGCAAAATAAAATAAACAGCGGCGAATTGATGAAGGATGATCATCAGATGAAAGTTGCCGAAACTTTACAAGGTATTTACAAAGAAATCAATGGGTATAAACCGGAGGAATCTAGTCTAATAGACAAATGGCTTGGTAAGAAGAGGAAGCAGCCTCCTAAAGGATTGTACCTTTATGGGGCAGTTGGTGGAGGTAAAACAATGTTGATGGATCTTTTCTATGATTGCTGTCAGGTATCTTATTTTACATGACCAGTAAGTAATGCACATGGGGAGCCTTGTTACGCTATAGACTTTAAACGACTGATACAACAATTCATAATATTTTTCAGAGTCATTCAGACAAGTAGTACGTAGAATTCATTGACGAAGTAAAGGGTTTACTTTATATATATGTCAGAAGGAATGTTATAAAGAAAACTCTTGGTCTATGAGGAAGGTATTATTTATACAGCGGCTTTCCATATGCACTACAATACAAAATAATCGTTTTAACCCAAAGTTAAACCGTATAGCTCTACTATCCAATATTTCGTTCCAGATCGAACGCAAGAAAAGAGTACATTTTCACTCTTTCATGGCGAACGTACATGTGAAAGTACACGAGGTGAAGAAAACTTTTGTACGCGACGTTAGTAGTACTAAACTTCAACCGTTCGATCCTATACCGCCAGTTGCTAGAAGCATCACAGAAGAAGCATGGCTGCTCTGTTTCGACGAGTTTCAGGTTCAGTTATGGAACAACTAACCATAGAAGAAAGATTTAGAATGATGCGTATTAATGAAACTGTTACAATATAGGTAACTGATATTGCAGATGCAATGATATTGAAAAGATTGTTCACTGAGCTTTTCAACAATGGTGTAATCGTAATTGCAACCAGTAACAGAGCGCCGGACGATTTGTATAAGAATGGATTGCAAAGAGGAAATTTTCTTCCGTTTATACAGATACTAAAAAATTATTGTATCATCAATTCATTAGATTCGGGTGTAGATTATAGACTACAAACTGGACTCAGCGACGAGAAGATTTATTTCATGTACGTTTGTTTCGCAAATGCACTATAGGATCAAATATTTATACCAAATAATTTTTGTAGAAAGGGAAAAGATGCGGTAAACGACGTGGACAAAGTTTTTAAATATTTATGTTCGAAAGAAAATGATACGGTAAGGCCGCGTGTTATTTGTATAAGAGGACGTAACGTTGCTTTCAATAAAACGTGCGGCCAAGTACTTGATTCAACTTTCGAAGAGCTTTGCGATAGAGTAGGTTTTTACCATCTCTTTGTTCTTATTCCATGTAGAATCATATTTTTCTGATTATACATAATTTATTTCTGTGTAGCCTCTTGGTGCCAGCGATTATCTAGAATTAAGTCAAGTATTTCACACAGTTATTATACGAGACGTACCACAATTGGACTTCAGGCTCAAGTCTCAAACTAGAAGATTTATTACATTAATCGATACATTATATGACAATAAAGTAAGATTGTCAACAAATCAGTTTATATAATTGCATGGCCACAACAGTTCGTTTTAAAAATAAACTTCTTTATTGTAGGTAAGAGTTGTTATATCAGCAACCGTACCTCATACAAAACTTTTTGTACCAGAAGGTGATAACGAATATTCGGATGAGAAAAGAATGCTTATGGACGATTTAAAAATATCTCACGGTTCTGTAAGTACCAGTGAACTAAATTATATTTTTCAAACAGTGTATCCATACCATGATGTTTATCTTGTTTACAGGACGATCACAAATCTAATCTTTTTACCGGTGAAGAAGAACTTTTTGCTTTCGATCGAACTGTATCACGGCTGTCCGAAATGCAAACAGCACAATATTGGGAGCAATGGCAACATCATAGATAATAATAATTTAATTTAGCACGAATTCCAATAGTATTTTTGACTAGTATCTATACGTTCGTCCGAGTCATTAAATTATAAGTTACTAATACAATTTTTCAATATAGACAAATATTGATCGAAAATTAATATTTTATTAAATCGACTTATATAGTTATGGTACGAAAAATTTATGCAATGTCTTTTACTACATTTTGCTGCAACATTTATTTATTTCAATGTGGAATTGTAAAAAGAATACGTGAATAAAAATATATTCGTATATTAGTTTTGATCTGGAATTTATACTCCTCACTTTTATGCGAGTGAAAAAATAAATAATTAATTTCTAGATCCGTTGATATAGAGTTAGTACTAATTGGAAATTCAAAAATTTGAAAGTACAATGGAATTCGATGTATTCTCGTGATTTTATCGTTGTATTACGCATACGTGTAACCAAATACACGATACACAGATAAAGCCTACATATCGCGTCACCTCGCGTAAAACTAAACAATAAATCCGACACGATTGCGATGTTATCACTTTTTATATTCGAGTGATATTCGAATGATATTTTTAGTACGTTCACTTACCGTTTCTTTCCAATTTGCGTTACGTTTGCACATTTTTGCGTCCGTTAAGTAGCAGTCGAGGTGTAATATAACATATTTTCTTATATTTTACAATATATTTGATAAGATCACAACAATGGATATCCAACAACTGACCTGTGGTATGCAATTTCATATTCTACATACAGTATTACAAACATCTCACTATACATATATTCAGAATTAATTAATATTTCAATTGCTCCTCCATTATCCATACAATTAACAAATTTTCTTTTAGGCAAAATGAACTTTGACCAAACAGACGAGTTAGATAAAACAATATCTTCTATACGTACTAAACTCGATGCACTGGAAAAAGATACTAAAAAAGCTTGGTTGATGAAAGCAATAGGCTTTATAGACTTAACTACGTTAGGAGGGGATGATACGCCAATTAAAGTCAGAGCTGTCTGTGAAAAGGTGACTCTACAAGGATTGTATTCAGACTTATAAATAGTTTAACGTATTTCTCCAGTTTTGTTAAATTGTGTGGTTATATCAAAATATTAATAAATGATTTTAGGCTGTGAATCCTCTTGGCAAACCCACAGAGTCATTGCATACTGCAGCTGTATGCGTTTATCCCATGAGACTCCCAGATGCAGTGACCGCATTAGCAGAACTTGACAGGGATCATAAGGTTGCCAGAGCTACTGGTTAGTGATCATTCCATAGCATTAATTCTATGATTCTACTTCTTAATTTATCGAATGATAATCAATAATAAATTATTATTCGATAAACAGTAGGTGGAGGTTTCCCATCTGGACAACTTCCATTAGAAACACGTCTCAGAGAGGTTGAAATAGGCATCGAAGGTGGTGCCGATGAAATTGATATTGTGATCAATCGATCATTGGCTGTAACGCATCAGTGGAACGAGTTACACGAAGAAGTGAAATCGTTCGCCGCGATTTGCAAGAATAAAGTATGTCTGAAGGTTATACTTGCCACAGGAGAATTAGGGGACATGGAAACTGTGTATAGTACCTCCATAGCAGTAATGATGGCTGGAGCTAATTTTATAAAAACATCCACTGGAAAGGAGACAGTCAATGCTACTTTACCCGTTGGAATAGTTATGTGTCGTGCGATTAAACGATACTACGAGTTAACACATAAAAAGGTAATAGGAATTGCTTGTAGTGAAAAAAAAAGAAATAGGTAGTGTCGTATTAATCTTTAATATTTATTATTAATTTCTGTGATTCCTAGGTTGGCTTCAAACCGGCCGGAGGTATTAAGACAGCTCAAGAAGCTTTGGAGTGGATGATGTTAGTTCAAACGGAACTAGGGGACGAATGGTTAACGAAGGATTTATTTAGAATCGGTGCATCCAGCTTATTAAACAACATTGTCGAGACAATAAATTCAATGTAACGTTATCTCACGTTCATGGTATCATTTCTGATACTTGTGCATGTGCTGTCAACTTTTTCGAAACGTATATTTACTTGTATTTTCGATTATTTTTTTATATACTTAAATAAACAAAAAATTGCATATTTTCAGCCCTCGCCTACATATTCTTTGAACACGTAGCAATTAACTCCAAAATTGTTCTATAACACGATACAATCGAAACTTCTGAAACCGTTTAAAATGAATAGCTGAGTTTCCAGAATTGTCCACAATATTTTCGATGTTCTTCTAATACCCGTAACATTCAGCGGAATCATTTATAACAGTGTAAAATATTCACGAAAGTACAAAATCCGTAACAATACACAATAGTCGCCATATTGGCTACAGTGGCGTCGCAAGCGACTTCCTGATGAGGTGAGAAACAGTGCGGGTTTGTGTCTTTTCCGTTTAGAAAACCAAGATGGTAAGTCCGTCGTGCGTTGTCAACAGAAAATCCGTTTGCATCCAGCCCTTTGAGTGCTGTATCGTTTCATACCGAATAAAATAGTGAACTACAACGATTCAAGTAAAGAGTATGGCAAATATGTTTCTTCGTATCCGTGAATTTATCTTCGAAAGAAATTATGGTTAGGTTGTGCGAGTACGGTTAGTTTCGCTGTAGGAATTTGTTGACACAATTTGCCCATAAAAAACTAGCGTCCGATATCAATTGCAACTACAATTCTTTTTATATTGCGTGCAACGCATCGAATAACGTAAACATCGTGAACGATAATTTAACCTAACCGTACACACCGCGACATCTTAAAACAGGTTAAAAGCTGCATCGGGTTTGAATACTTGTTGAAGTATACTTCAGTTCGTATAGTGTTAATTGTACACAAAGTGATTAATTTATTCATTTCCAGGCACGAGGTCCGAAGAAGCACTTGAAGCGTCTGAACGCGCCGAAAGCATGGATGTTGGACAAATTGGGGGGTGTGTATGCCCCACGTCCATCCACCGGACCCCACAAGCTCAGGGAATCTCTCCCCCTTGTTATTTTCCTCCGTAATAGATTGAAGTATGCCTTGACCAACTGCGAAGTCACGAAAATTGTGATGCAGCGTTTAATCAGAGTCGACGGCAAAGTTCGTACGGACCCCAATTACCCAGCTGGTTTCATGGGTAAGCAAACAACATGTTTTACCTACGTTCACGGCCATATCGAAGCTATAATATTTTTTAATAGAAGATACTATAGTCAAAAATTGGCCGATATTAAATAACGGTTCTTTCATAAGGTCACAGATCGAGTAATTATATTCTTTCTGTATTACCCAGAAAGTGCACATTCATCTAACAATTTCAAGTTTCAATAGACATTTATTATTCCACTACATTTTCAATGCTGTTGGAAATGAATATACGCTTTGTATATTAGAGATGCAAGAGCTAAACATAAATAAACATTCTTCATTAATAATTTGAATGTGCTGAAAATGATATATCAATACTCTTAGATTCTTTCAATATTTTCACTGTTTTAAATTGCGCTTGCTCATTCTTTTTTATAAATGCATCAAATGTGGAGTCTCTATATATTAGAATTATTAAGGTTGACGAATCATTGCAGATGTTATCACTATCAAGAAGACTGGTGAATTCTTCCGGCTGATCTACGACGTTAAGGGACGTTTTACCACCCACAGAATTACGGCAGAAGAAGCGAAGGTACTCGTCGTTGGCACGAAAATGAGAATAAAGTTGAAACATGCGAAATATATACATATATATCGGTTTCTTTGAACACTGCGGTATTGTCTGTTACAGTACAAGCTATGTAAGGTAAAGCGCGTTCAAACCGGACCTAAAGGTATTCCATTCCTGGTGACGCACGACGGAAGGACCATTCGTTACCCGGACCCGGTCATCAAAGTTAACGACACCATTCATTTGGACATCGCCACTGGAAAAATTTTGGACTCTATCAGATTCGATTCTGGTAATGCATGTTTTCTTTTTTCTATGTGCACATTGTTCCGTTCGTATGTTATTTTCTGAAAAATATACTTATTTCATACATTTCTGTTCTTTCAAACAGGTAATCTCTGTATGATCACTGGTGGAAGAAATTTGGGGCGTGTCGGTACTGTTGTCAGCCGCGAACGTCACCCTGGCTCCTTTGATATTTGTCATATTAAGGATTCGCAAGGACATACTTTCGCAACAAGGTATGGTTTTATTGTTCGTACTCGTTATAATTCGAAAAATTTTGCAAAACAGCATCAATGGATTCGCGTATTGGCCTTTTATCGAAGCTATGATGATGCGTAAATTGTACATTGTAGTCAAAATATTGGCCAGAATGAAATTCCTTCATATTGGTCACTGTCTGCCTTCACATAGGCTTCTCAGTATTACCCAGTTAGGAGACAGAAAAAATTCGAAAGATATTGGAACATTTTGAAATTGATAAATCTGAATTATTCTGCGCAGGTTGAACAACGTATTCATCATCGGCAAGGGAACAAAGCCGTACATTAGCTTACCAAGGGACAAGGGTGTCAAGCTATCGATTGCCGAAGAGCGCGACAAGAGGTTAGCAGCGAAGGGAGTGAATTAATGTACATTTTCAAAAAAACCATTCAATAAACCGAGAAGTTCTTGGTGAATAAAATTCTTGCTTTCCATCATCATCGTCCTTCTATTGCGTTCGCGCGAGACTCGCTCTTGTTGGTACCGCATTATACTCGAACGGAGACGTTGTCTAGCGTAAATACACTCATTAAATTACTAATTACGGTCTCTTTTTCGAAAGGCAAAACTCGAAATGCATTAACGGTTGTATTAGATAAGACGTCCTACGATCCACGTATTTTCTGGCGAAAGTAGAGTGGATAGCTATATGAAAAATAGCTTGTAACAATTATTAACGATTGGCTATCGAAGAAGTATCGACGTAATAGTAAACAAAATGCGTCGGTGTAAATATCACGATCTGGTTAAATATGCTTTCATAAGAATTACACCGGGTGCGAAACGAGACGTCGCTTAAAAGCCGCGGTAAAGGTAAAGAACATCGTTCACGATCGTTTACGATCATTTTGCTGGCAGCCATATTTCGGTATTCAACTCCAGTGCGTTCCGAAGCATCGCGTTGCATTGTTCGTCTCTATACTTCTCGGACTGTTTCTGTACTTGTTTGGCAGCTTTCAGATACCTAGAAGAGAACGATCGGCGATTAAGAATAGGACTGTTGCACGTTCGACGGAATCATTAGAAGATCCAGTACTTTTGTATACAAAGAACCGTGTTTTTCACTTCTTTCTCGACGACCCGCGAGGATTCGGTAGTCGAAGACGGTGCGTAGTCCGCGGAATCGCTCGGCTTCGCTCTAGTCAACGGATAAATGCGGACCCATCCACCTTCCTTCGTGCAGGGCGTGTTCCAGTCCTTCCCATTATCCCAGACCGAAGTTTTATCGTGGTACTCCGAGTTGCCACCGCGAAAACCACGAGGAATGTACTTGTCCACCAACAGAGGGTTGTAACGAGTCCACGAATTCGAGCAATCGTGGAGAGTTGATTGTCTAAGCTGGTGAGATAATGTTTATTTCGATGTTTGCCTATTACTGAAAATATTTAGCAGTAACGATTGACGCACGTACAGTAGGTTGAAGATCTGTGCAGAGATTGACGAAACCGTCGGTCTCCCGACCGGTTCTCGACTTCTTCTTCGCGGTCCGGCCTTTGGAAAACTTGGAAGACTCTTCGATCTCGAGGTTGGCGCGGCTGGTCGACCATATCGTGAACAGGGAGAGTCCAGTGTTGCATACCGGAAGACCCAGTAAATCGAACAAGTCGTGCAGCAAGGGTTTCTTCACCTCGGAATCGATCTCGCAGTCGTTGCTTAATGCCGGGCTGAGATTGACCTGTTGGAATGCCGGTTCCTCCACGTTACGAACATTCGTCTTCGTTCGCGTGCAAGCCGAGAGCTCTATACATATTACATCAACCTCGAGTAACCATGGTTTCAGATCCTTGTCGATCAACACGTCGAAGCCAAAGAACTCGAAGCAATTGGAAGATCTCGGTATACCCGCCGCTTGGCTCAGTATCGTCAGGCTCACCAGACAGGCGATCCTTTGCCAGAGGAACCAGTCGCAGTAACCGGCCTGCTCGAAATAACGCCTCAACTGTCTGAAAGTCCATTTACAGCCTACAACGATTTCAACTCCATCACTGATTGCTTTCGCTTTTCAGATTCGTCGGGAGAGATTCTACGAGGGAGGGACGATCAATTTATTACCAGAACCGACGCGCTCCTTTTTCTCCGCGTACCCCGGACCGAGCTTGTTCAAGGAGAAGTTAGTCAGGTGTCGGAAAGGATCGTTCAGATGTTCCAACGAGAACTTCTCTGTCGCGAAACGCGTCAAGCCTTCCTTGTAGAGATATATGGTCAAAGGCCGGTACGATGGAACGCACACGTACAACCTCAGGTCGAACTTGTACCCCCCGATCAGGAGAGGATTCTCGATGTACCTTTGCACCACCGTCGTGTTGTCGTACGTCAGATCGCTCAGCTTCTGCACATCGTGGAAAGAGACTGCTTTGAATTTGGTTCTTTCGACGATCTACGTGACCTCGAAACTGAAAGGCAGTGGCGGATTGAACGGTAAGCGGCCGCGTGGGGCTCCGGGATATTTTTCCTTTTTTTGTTAATAAGTTTATGAGAGTTGCAACTCCTATTTCTAACTTTTGAGCCGCCACTGCTGAAAGGCAAACCGTTCTTACGCGAAACAGGAAGATCCCTCTTCCCTGGCTCTGGCTGACCGGTTTGCAGATCCAAACTCTGTCGTCCTTCTCGCAACGATTGCATTCCTCGGCGAATTTCGTGTACTCAGACGGCAAGTTGTACCCTGCGGGACTAACGCGATGCATTCCACATTTGATAACGATCAAACACCCGCTCCAACTGTCGTCGTTCGTGTTCTAGATCGTACCTGAAGTCGTAGACAGAGCCGTGCATCTTCTTCATGCATCTCAGGTGGCGGATCAGATTGTCCTTTCTGCAGATAGAGCTCCCCTTCGGAATCCTATTGACGAACTGTGAGAAATCCGTCATATCTGTTAGCATGTTATTTAAATATTTGCTACATCGTTCTAGAACGTTGCAAGGATACGAAATCGTTGGAGGGTAAGAGGCAGCGACCCTCACCGTCCATTATCATTTGTGAACTACCGGCTCAGGGGTACGCGTGCATAAAGTTTCGTATAAATTTCAGGCGAATAGAGAGCCGGATGCGTTATTACCTGCCAGGGCAACGGCCTGTAATGAGGCGACGGGAAACCGCCGGACCGCCACCATAAATTCCATCGATCTTTGAATACATTATTGTCGCCAGCGTATTCCCGCCAGCCGCGTTCCGTGCAAACCTGCGAAAAGTATGCGACATTCTTGTACTCTGCAACCGAAGTTCGATCGGTCGCGAGAAGCCTGAACCACTGGCCCATGTTTAAAGGGGTGCATATTCTCGAGAATGGTCTGGCCAGAAAGTTCAAGAATTCTTTTCTAAAAAAATATTGAACCTATTAAATTTATGATTATAAAGTTTCTCATTTTTTTCAGAGACGTGGATGCACTTGCGGAAACAATTGGCAGAGAACGTTCAGAATTAAGGAGCTCCTGGCCTCAAGGGTTGGCGCGCACGTGACATTCGATATTCGACGACGAGCACCGATAGAGCACCGATTAAACGCTTCGATATTACGCATTCCGCGTTTCGTAGAGTCTCGGTGGAGCACGCGAGCGAGCAACGGGCGGGGAACACCCCCTTGATTTATTTGTCGTGTTATTAGAGCATTAAGCAGGCCTGCCTCTGGTACACCAGAAACGAGTCAAGGTCCCTAATTACAATTAAATTCGGCGCGGTATCCCCGTTCGCCGTCACGATAGCCTACTTTTATTATTCGGCCGCGTATAATGGCCGTGCAACATTTTCTTAAAACTTGCCGATCGATCCGAGCCGCGGAAGGACGTCGACACCATTTTACACCCCCGTTACCACACGATCCGTGGGATCATTTCGCTTTTGGCGTTCGCATTTCCGTGGATTCCGGAGAACTAACGTTTGTTCGATGCTTCCGCCGACACTATCGTCGTCTTATCGTTCCTACGTTCAAGCTTTAACGAAACTAGGGGTGCCTGGCCTACTCTAATTACAAACGATCGACGAGCTCCGCCATCGCGATAGCCTGCTCCCTTTACCCAGAATCGTCGGCTAAATAATTGTGTAATACGTTCCGCGACCGTGTCGACGGCGACCGCGTCGAATACCGTCGAGGATTCCGATCATCTTTACGAGAAGCCTAGATTGATATCTATTCTGGCTTGAATCAACCGCAGGGATGATCCACTGGGTGTTACATAGTGAGACTCGAGCTCAAAAATGTCTTTTTAAAATCACTACTTTTACTATTCTGCTTCTACTTATTTATAATGAGCAGGAGTTTTGGAGAACTGTTCTCCAAAATATCTTCGCTCATTTGATGAATAGATTGATAAGCTTCTTTCGCTTAGTTTTTGGATGTTTGCTAAGTCGGAACTGTACTTTACAGGGTCGCGCGTTAGGCCAGTCTCCGAGCCAAGAGGGGTCGGTTGCATAACGCGAGAGAGGGTTACGTCCCCGCGGAATCGTCCTCGTAAGTTCGTGCGAGTCAGGAAGAGTCGGTTACGGGTGCGCCACCACGACCGCGCTCTATTCTTTGCCCTTTTATTATTGCATGTCGCACTTACTTAATAGCTGCTCCGATGCTGTTCTAAAAGCGGTGCACGCAAAAGCGCGTCGCATCCCGCCCCGAGACTCTGCAGGTATGCACGTGCATATGTACACCGTACGTACCTTGAAAAGTATTCAGTTCAAGGACACGGCTAAGTTTGTAACCGTGCCCCGAACAAATTCCGAGCGACATAAAAGCGTGACGAGACGTATCCCCGATATTTACGAGCAGCGAGCTGCTCGTGCTCGTTTCCCGTCGTTCCTTCTTTCTCGCGTCTTTAACGCTTTAACTGCTGGACGAGCCACCATTCTTTTTTTTACCACCCTGCTTGGTGTCGCTTCTTCCTTTTCGCGTTAAACTGCGAATTCTATCCGATTCTATCTATGCGAATGCGTTGGAGAAATTTGTAATAGCGAAGAGATTATTAGAATCTGAGGATGTTGATACAGGATGAAAGATATTTGGCTCCAACTCTTAGGGCCCTAACATTTATGCTAGAATCGCGTTGAACGATCAGAGCGAAGCTTAGAGACTCAACTATCACTTTCTACAATTTTTCTTAACAGTACATTAGGACATAGAGAAATAATCAGGCGAATGTAACTGTTATTACTAGACTGCAGATCTTTATGTAAAAGATTTTAAAAATTCAAGAACGACGTAATGTTGCTATCAATGGAAAACATTTTTATTTCGCATGAAGATTCGCAGTCTAGTTATTACAGTTTTAATTGCAGCTTGAACTGAAAAGTACCCTTACAGTCAAAGTAACGAAACAGGGGTCGTACCTGTACGAGTAGATGAGGTCCCGCACCGTTGTCGTTGAGTCTGAAGACGAAGGGCCCATCCAAGTACTTCACTGCCATGCCGACACATTGTACTCCGGTATTCCGGCGCGCGATTAGTGGACGGAGCGTTGACACGGCTCGCTTATTTTCGATCCGAGAACAAATTATAACAGAGTATCAGAGGGAGACTGTTCGGTCGGCTAAAGTGCCGTGAATATTTCACCGTAGAACGGCTCACCTATTTCCAAGCGGAACGCGATCCCCTATTGTCGAGCTTTCCATTCATGAAACTTCACGGGAATGTGAAACGGACATGAAACTCGTTCCGAAGTAACTTCCGCGTTCCCGGCATCCGTGAATCGGTATTCAAATGTTGCGGCGATGGGACGCGCGGTCCTCGGGTATCCTTGTATCGAATTCGTTTTACGGGCGGCTTTCTGTTTGCGCTGGCCGACGCGAAATTCTTGTCGAACGAGCGTTCCGTCGGTGAAATATTTCGTTGAAACCGCCAAGCGAGTCAGCCGCCCGATTCTCACTGGTGTGCACCGGTGTGGACGGTCTCGGTCTACGCAATCGCTTTGACCTGGTCGCAGGTGCGCAGGTATTGCTCGTGTGCCGGATCTCCTCGTCGCTTTCCAGCTTTTATGGGCTTTCGGTGGACACCGCGACCACGGCAAGGACACCGGAAGTCTGTGCCGGGACTCGGTACCTCGCCGCTCTCGTTGATACACCTCCGTATAGATCGTTATCGCGGGCACGCGACTTTCCAGCGCAACGCTCGTCGAAGCTGATATACAACGAACAACCGTGTCAGTGTCGACGGTTCAAGTTTAAACGGCGAGGATCTACGTACCGACGACCACGCGTGTCAAGGAAACGATGCACAGTGAAACACCGTAATCGAACTGCCGGCGTCGCGTCGCTCGCCGCGCCGACCGAGGATCGTGTTCCAGCTGTTCGCGGGTCAAACCGATTAACATTCGTACTCTGAAATTCCTTCAATTTCCTTGCCAAACCGTCCGATCGAACTCCGCATTTCGAAAATCAATTTACTCGATGATTAGACTCGCGAGCAAACTTTTCGGAAATACTCGAACGTGTATTTGTGCCGAGCATCTGAGAACGAAACTTTTTTTGGAATAGGTTGGATCGTTAAATATTTATTTTAAAAATCAGGGATTCTAAATATTTTTTAAATAGAAAGTGATGTATTTACAGGAAAATACACATTAATTTAATTTTAAATTATTTAATATAATTTCCGTCATCGGACAAAATTAAAATTATTTTAATTTCGATCGAACGACAAGACTGGTGGAAATTGGCTTGGTGGAAATTCGGTTACGTTTCCTACTGTGTACTTTTCCAAGAATCGTGGTTCGTTTCCGGTGTCATTCAGAAATTTCGTGGCCCAACCGGAAACGGTTCCATCGTCGCGCTCAGGAGTATTCTCGCGGGTGTATTAATAGATACAGAGAAGCGTTCATTGAAGTCCGCGACGGTGACGTACCCGTTGCGAAAAAGCCTCGTCAGAAAAATGTCTCGCGTGTCTGGCTTCAGAGGTAGGAGGTACCGCAAGGTTACTTTAATGACAAATCGATGGAACCATCCCTTTGCCGGAGCGCTGCTTCCTTCCTCTGGCTTATTCACAAGTTTTCACGTGTCTCGAGTCCTTCCTTTCCTATCGAGAATCCTAACCGCGATACGTCGAGATCAATCGTTCTTTGTTTTCGTGTCTCGCTGCTCTCGATTCGATTTTTCTCTCTGAAGAGAAAGTGGTAAAAACCATGAAATTATTATTAAAAACCATGATTTAATGTGTTCGCGACAAAGATTCTGGAAAATAGATGCATAAAAGGGACCGGGACAACAATTCAGCCATTTTTATTTTACATGTTAAATCAAATATTAGTTGCACAAAATATTGTATACACATTCATATAATATTAAAAGGCGATTCAAACTTTTTTTCCATTATTTGAAAAAGATAAATCTGTTCCGAGTCGTTCACGAGAAACAGAAGAAAATGGTCGATATTTAAATTAAAAAAATATATATATTTATATTATATATAGTATATATATTATATTATAATTATATTTGGTTTTAAATTCTTTCCAGGTGCGAAGAGAGGAGAGAAAGTACTTGAGACGAGGATGACTTACATGAACATTTTATTTTATTGTAAGCAACACGTAACACGGATACAAAGGCTCGTGCGGTTCTCAGGCAGCAGTCGTTCGAATTCGCGGCACGGATGGTCGGATGGTCGAGCTGTACGGTTGCTGTCTGCCACGAGCCCGCGAAGATGGCACAGAAATCGGTAACCTTGTCTAAAATAATATGGCAACTGCTATCAAAGAGTGCAAGTTCCTCGATTCTCGAAGCCGATTCTCTCGAATCGCGTTTAATCTACGTCTAATATAAGTATTGTATTCCGAGAACGAGAGAGATAGATCGAGATTACAGAGAGACGATATAGAATATATTCGTTCTCTGTCCGCGTATTTCGGAACGCGTTATCTTGTCGTCCCGACGAAGGTTCGTGCCGGTGGAACGAATCGGACGACGGATTCGTTCAGTCGCGGTTAAAGAAATCGAGCTCGAGTTATCTCGAAGATTCCGCTTGTAATCGTTCCCTTTCCGTTCCGTCCCCGTTCCGACTGGTTCCGGTCGCGTTCCCGGTCGCGTCGAATGATTTACGGCGAAACTCGCATGCACGACGGAATCCCCGGGGTCTGCTCCTCGATTCGATAATGGTAACAAGTGTCTCCGCGGAACGCTTGTTAGTCGACGTGGAACCTATTCGTCGTTCTAATCACGCGATCTACGACCGCGAGTCGGGCTACCGTCAATTAGTACCGCCGACGAATCGTGACTAGCAACATTCCTATTTGAATTTTCAATGTTTCTTCGCATCGAACGATCCGCGATTAACGACTCCCGAGCACAAGAGACTCGACCAGCGATCGTCTTTGGTAGCGATGGACGCGAGAGACAGAGAACTACAACAATAAAAAAAGAAGACCCCGAGTAACACAAAAATATTGGATAAATATCTTTTTCAAATATTGGAAAAATATTTTCTAAGCTACACTTTTTCATGTTTATACACTTTCATGTTTAAGAAATGTGAAATTGAATGTTTAGAAAATACAAGCAAAATATTCACAGAACATAAACTAGATATTTAAACAAATATAAATTCAATATTTAAATAACATTCAATTAAAAAGAAGAAAAAGTTAGAACAAAAATATGTTTCTCCTAACATGAAATAGATATTTTCTGCCTATTTAAAAAAGAAATTGTTACTTAATTATAAAATAAATATTGTATGTACATTCGAATGTTAACAAAAAGTTTGAATCGCGTTTTAATATTATAATGAATGTGTATACAATATTTTGTGCTACTAGGGGCTAGATAAAAGATTCTCGCCTCGAGTAAATGAGGAAGAAAGAGTACAAGGATTTGCAACCCTAAGGGAAATCAAATAAAGTATTATATATATGTATATATAGATAAAAGATTCTCTTCTGGGTCCTTCGTGGTTCTCTATCTCTCGAGACGATCTACCGTTCGCAATCGCTCGTACCTTCCTGGCCGACATTTACGTGACGACGCTCCGGATGCACCTTGGCCCTACGAAATATGTGATAACGCCAGTAATACTAATTGCGAGGGCGACCTTTGCGTGATCCGACCGCGAGACCAAAGCCAACGCGAGCCGGTGCCGCGTGCCCCGCGTTCCTTGTATCGTTTTGCAGAATTTATAGAATTTCCAAACGCGTCGTTTGCGGCAAAACACGACTTTCCGCTTCAAGGTGTAACCAACCGCGCTTGTGCCCGCCCGTCTCCGAGACCGGAAGCCGCGCGGAGTCTCTTCTGCTTCGGTTATTGTTAGTTCGTGGAATGTCGACGCTTTCCAGAGTTCCAGCCTGATATCCTGACGCTTTGAATCGGATAACAGCCGCGCGTCGCATAACTAGCTAACAGTTGAAAAAACTGGATAATTTTCGACGACGTATTGTGTCGCCAGCGACTCGGTGTCCGCGGTTTGTTCGCGGCCTCGAACGTTGTCGGTACACAACGATTAGAAGCGGCATTATCCTGAGCAAGCGGCGGCCGATCACGGAATCACGAGGAAACGCGATCCTCGAAGGACACGCCGCTTCTCTTCTTTCTTCGCTTTCTCTATATTCTAATATAATTCTATATTCGTTGATCGACGACTCTCGCCGACTTCGAGGAGCTTCCTTTTTTCGCGGCCGCGACCTTAGCCGCGATCTCTCTCGTCCGGTCGAGCAGGTCCTGGCCGCAATTCGATACAATTAGTTTGTTTCTTTTTATTTTCTATTAGCGTACTCGTTCGTAATAAACACATCGTTCCCGTTTATCGATATTGTTCGCCATCGTGGCGCCATCTCTCTTTCGTTGGGTTAGTGCTTTTTTTTGTTCCTTGTTTCTGTTTTCCGAAGACGTAGCGCGCGTCCGCTCGATCGAATAAGTCATACAAGAGGAAAATAAGTAGACGAAGAATATAAAGAGGAAATCACGGTAGAGCAACATCGTGCAGAAAGAATTTCGTGCTCGTTAAGCTAAGGTATTCTTCGCAATATTTTTTTTCACCTTTTTCACTTATTTTCTCGGCTTCCGCGTTACCCCAATCCCCCCAACCCTGTCCTTCTCTGCCCTGAATATCTCACTCGCTTGTCGTGCGTCGGGGTTCGACGAGCCACGGTTCTAACGCGCGTGATTTTTGCAGAACGGACGCCCGCCCTTCGCGTAGAAGCTCTGGCCCTCGAGGTTCTTCCTGCACATCTGCAACACAGAACAGGAAATCCGTTCCTAGTATGATCCAGGCAATACTTATGGTCGGGGACTTAATGATAATTATTAATAATAATTATTGGTCCAAGAGTGATTATCGCTAAGAGTATGCCGTGCGGTTTAAAATGTGTTGAAATATACCAAAGCGTTCATTTACTGGTGCAGTTACCCTACATTAGACTACCGAAAACCCTATCTTTGCATTATCAAGAAATAAGAAGGCGCAATCCTGAAATCGAATTGCTTTGATATTTCCGCGATGTTCACCTCGTCGTTATCCTCGATCTTCACCGTTCCACAATTACCTGTACCCTTAGGATTTAAAACCGATTATCGAAAACGAAACGACAGTCCTTCGAAGAAAGTGAAAGAAACAGTGGTGGTTATCGGGCGAATCGACGAGCCGTTTCTTCGACTTTCTTCCTGGTTTCGGATCGATCGGTTTATTTCGAGAAGCGTTCTCGCACTAATTGCGTACCGTGCAGTTGAAGCATTGGCTGTGGTAATTATTGTTCAGGGCCTCTACCCAGCGATCTCCAGCCTCGACGGGGAATCCGCACGCGAAACACTTTGTCGTGAACAGCTCGTTCCAATCTGCAACGAATGAAACAGAAACGGGGAGAAAGAAACGTGATTATTCGTCGGTTATGGGGACGGTAAACTAAAGTCTCGGTTTTAGGGTATCGAACGAACCGGCTTCGCAGTAAGGCAGTCCTTCTTCGAGGAAGAACGGGCTGTTGCCGAACAGTTTGCCGCAATACGAGCACTTGAAGCATTCAGGGTGGAAGTGCTTTCCAATCGCGTTCAGGCAGTCCTGGAACACCGAATTTGTAAAGAATTTATTAGTTGGTTCGTTATCATCAAGTTCCCACCTCACACTGTAATCTGGTTTTCGAAAAATTAGCAAGAACAAAGAAGTTTGATAATTTAGTTTAGTTCGCAATATCATGGAATACATTGACACGAAAAAAACTAAAATAATTATTAAAATAAAAAATAAAACATAAAATAATTTATGCATGTTCTATGTTCGGATGGAGTACTCACGCCTTTGATCTTGTTGTTGCATTTGTTGCAGCTCGGAGCGATAAAACGTTCGAAACAGTACTCGCAGTAGAGTTGTCCCTTCTCCTCGACGAAACCGATGTCCTGCAGGGGTCGACGGCATTGTGTGTTAACGCAGACAAAGTGTTCGGGACACCAGATCTGTCCCAGAGCGGTGATGAACGGCCCCCTAAAGACGCGCGACAAACGCCATTACTTTTTCGCGGTCGTTCTACGCGGATTTCGGCGAGGTAAAGCAGATCCAAGCACAACGGAAACGACAATCGACAAACAAAACCAACAGAAGATATTCTTTCATTTTTTTCAACATTTAACATACTAGCTTTTAACCCTCATACGTTAATAAAAAATAGATGCATAAATGAGACTAGGATAACAATTCGGTACGGTCAAGTGTCTCTGCTTTGCATTGTATCCCGTGTAAATCGATTGGATTACGAACCTTGTACACTGTTTGTCGTTTTTACAGCAGACTGGTTTCACGAGGAGACCGTTCGACTTGCGATTAGTATTTTCCCCGTTAGCTGTTAACATCGTGCAAAGAGTAAACACTGTTAATCACGTCACAACAAAATCATACAGTATTTTCTAGTGCTGACTATATACTCCTCGGAAACAAATGGCGATGTTCAATGTCTATTTCAATTTTACAGCCACGGTGGTTGCTCTGCTTCCGTCGAGTATATTCGTCACTAGGGGAGACCGGGACAGGTTGATGTCATGTGTAAGTTTTCCGTAAAAATGATTAATTTCTGTAATTATCAAACCTGAAATAATATTCGGATATTCTTGACGACAACATTTTCAACATTGGACCATACGATTTGAACTTTTCTGGAAGCTACAGCAATTACTTTTCTACAGAATGTGAACAAAAAAATCTTTGTCAAAAATTGCACTTGATCGGAATTGTAGAAAAGATACTAAAAGTTGCATTTTACTACACTTTTTTATGTGGGCCTATATTAAAAATTTAAAAAATCAAATAATTAGCTCTAGCTTCCCCAAAAAATTTTCAAATCGTATATTACAATATTTAAAAAATTATCGTCTTTTCAGGAGTGTCTGAATAGTAATTAGAGTCACTGTCCCCAGCGTCCAGTTAATTGCACTTCATTAACTCACTCCGGTCTCCCCTAAAAGTAATCAAGCACACGGATGCGTACTTCCAAAATTCAATCAAACATCCTAAAGATAATCTTGGTAAAAAC
The DNA here is from genome assembly GCA_028455595.1 of Lasioglossum vierecki. Classification (NCBI taxonomy): domain Eukaryota; kingdom Metazoa; phylum Arthropoda; class Insecta; order Hymenoptera; family Halictidae; genus Lasioglossum; species Lasioglossum vierecki. The sequence continues at coordinate 1,232,341 of CM052343.1, forward strand.
AAAACAACACAGTAACAAAATGTCGTCGTTCTTTCGACGACATTGACCAGCTCTCTCGAGATGGATCGAGTTGGGGATCTTGAGAGCAACAAACCAGCAAGAAAAGACTAGGTCAAACAACAAGAAACACAAGGAACAAACAAAAGAGAACAAATAGGCGAGCAAGGGGAACGAACAACACAGGCAACACAGGAACAGGCTTAGTACCTGACGTAAGAGTTGCAATGAGCGCAGAGGGGCACTCGGGATCCTGGCCCACCGGCTTGATTGAGGATGCCCCGTCCGCGTTTCGGCGCGCTGCTGCCGGCGAACGTTCCGCTCTTGGACCCGGCACCACCGAGGCCACCGACACCGGTACCTAGATCCGGGTGGGATGACAAATTTGGTGGGTCTACTAAACTTTGGGTATTTCTATTGGGAGAACAATGGACACCGTCCTGGCAGTCATTCTGGGTCTCGCATCGCTTCCCCGATTGACAGCGGGTGTTGATCGAACACTGGCTGCCCGACTGACAGCGGGTCTGGGTGGAGCAGTAAGAAGAGCTCTGGGTCTTGCAACAGTAGCTTTTGGTCTCGCTGCAGCTCTGTGTTTTGCACGGGTCGGCTTGTGCCTGACACTGAGACTGCGGCTGAGCTTGGGGCTTGTACAGTTGAACGGTGGGTACTTTGTTGGCAGTTTTGCAGGTCAGTCGCGCGAGCTGCCCACTCAGGTTAGTGCGAGGCTTGTGGATAGGTTCGAAAGAGGTTTTCTGCGGGCAGGAAGCCGGAGCTGGAGCTGGAGCTGGAGCTGGAGCTGGAGCTGGAGTTGGAGTTGGATTGGGGTCTTCGTAGGGGAACGGGATCTGCGGGAAGGGGAGTTTCTTCATGGAAGGAGGTAAACCAGGCTTGGTGCAGGGTGCGATGCAAACGGATCCATCTTCGCAAGGCGCCACACAGACTCCAGAGTCTGGGCAGTTAGCGATTTCATAGTCGCAGACGGATTCCCGACCGCACTGGCCAGAAGGCTGTCCACAGGAGCCTGGACTGTCGAAGCAAGGAGACACGCATACTCCGGAGCGATCCGCGTTGGGAACCACGCAGACTCCCCCTTTTTTGCAGCAGGTGTTTGGTCCTTCGCAAGGAACCACCACCACTCCGGCCTTGGTACCCTTGTCGGAGTGCGCTTTGCAAGGCAAGACGGTCAGCCCTGTGTCTGGACAAGGTTTCGAAGCCGGAGGAGTGCCGTAGCTGACGTGACGCACTTCTGTTGAGCTGGTGTAGATGGGCTGCGCCGAGCTGCCGTTCGTCTTCGAGGATAGAGGGCACGGGAGCGAGGGCTTCGACGGACTGGTCCTACCTATCGCGCACACGCTCTCCGCTGGTTTCCTCGTCGGCTCCGGCAACGGCCTCGCCGGAGTTCTTTTCTCGCACCTCTCAAAGTCCTCGACGACCTCGAGCGACCTCTTCACCACCGCCTGCTTCTGCTCGCACGTCTCCTCGCTGGTCATCAGCCGCTTCTCCTGGAACTGCGCGTGCACCGCGTCCGTGGGTCCACGATCCTGATCGTCGGTCTGCTTCTCGTCGAAGTCCACCGTTTTTGTTGCTGCATACTCCGCGTGTCTGTGACCCTCGTCGGTGTCCTCGTCGACCTTGTAAGAGACGCTCTTCTTGGTGGGGAAGTGCACGGCGGATCGCTTCGGCGGAGGATCCTCTCTGATCCGAGGGGCCTTCATGATGCATGGAGGCGGCGTAGGGGGTCCCATGGCTGGGGACTTGCATCTTCCTGGTGTGGGGGTCGGAGTTCTGCTGGACGGTTGGTAAGTGTGACTCTCCACCGCGGTCTTCTTCGTAGCCACCAGGTGCTTTTGATAAATCGGGATGGTGTCTGGCTTTTTCAGAGCGGCGGTGATGCATTTGCTACTTGGTGTCGCTGGTCGAGGCGACACGGAGACGTCTCTGAGCTTGAAGTCGGGAGGCGGAGTCGGTAGAGGTCGAGGCTTCACCGGTGATGGAGGCGGTTGAGGATCTCTTGCTCTACCTTCGCCGTAGAGGATATCGGATGGTGGAAGGTAGACGCTACCTCTGTCGCTGTAGAGCGCTGGTGTTCCAGGTCTGCTTCCCACGTTCCTGTCTTCAGGTCCGATCTCTCTGCTGAGGGGAGTGTAGGAACGCTCGGGGGCGATCATCAGAGCCTGTTGGAACGGCGAGATGGGCCTCACTTCCTCCTTCGGAGGCTTCGGTTTACATCTACGGTCCAAGTATATAGTTTCCTCCGTGTACACCTCCTTCACGCTGGAAGACGTGCTGCAAGGTGTAAAGGGTCGATCGGGCGCGGTGGTCAGCGCGTTCACCATTTCGGACTTCCACTCTTTAGGCGTGGAGTTCTGGATGGCGGAATGGGGGATGGGTTTCGGACCTGTGTCAGTCTGCTTCACGAACTGCACGTGCTTCTTGTTGGTCTCCATGACCTCCGGCGTCGCCGCGTACTTGTTACAAACCTGCTTCGACCTGGACGTTTGCTGGTCACGCAAACTCTGGTGAACCTCCACCTGCTCCCGCAGGCTCTTCTTCCGCTCGTCCTCGGTGTCCTTCCTCCTGACGCGTTCCTGGACCAACACCTCTTCAGTGATCTCTTCATAGGTCTCCTTGATCAGCTTCTTCCGACCAGGCGTGTCGCTCTCTTCTTCCGTCACTCTCTCCTCGCGCACCACGGTTCTCCCCAGAGGCTGTTCTCGAACCTCTTCGACGATTTCTTCTTCTACGGTGACTTGTCTGCTTCTTTCTTCCTCTTCTTCCTGTCTTCGACGTTCTTCCTCTTCGCGTCTTCTCCTCTCCTCTTCTTCTCTCTTCTTCCTCTCCTCTTCTTCTTGCTTCCTTCTCTCTTCCTCCTCAGCCTCCCTCTTCATCTCCTCTTCCTCGCGCTTAGCCTTCTCGAGCATCTGCTGCACGTCCACCGCGGACGTCACCACCTCTTTGGATTCAACCACGGTCTTCTCCTCGGTCTCCTTCACCTCTCTGTCAACATGAGTCGTGCTAGTTCTCGTGTAACTCTCGTCGGACTGCTCGATCATAGGGGTGCAAGATCTCGCGGGTGATGGTCTTCTGGGTTCCACGGTTTTCTCGAAGGTCATCGTCTTCTTCACGTGCACCCCGTCGTGGTCTTCCTCCGAGGTCTCGGTGATGAAGTCGTGCTCCCCGCTGATGCCTTCCTCTTCATCTTCTCCCGCGATCTCATCCGCTGGTCTAAGGTCGGTAACTTCCTTGTCGATCTCGGTGATCTCTTCTTTGGATTCTTCCTGCTTGATCGCCGGCTGTGTTGGCAATGGAGGCTTGTCGCAGATGGTCTGCTCTCGACGGCAGATCTTCGACGAGTACGAACGATGCTCCTCGCGGAACGGTTGGTTCCTCTCGCATATTCTTTCGCGCTGGCAGATCTCCTTCTGGTGGAACTGCTTGCAGACCTTCGTTGGTTCCGTCGCGTAGCTTTGCTCGTAGAGGTTGCCACCGGTGGACACGGTGGCCGTCCACGGTTTCGGAATCGGTTGAGTGATCCTCGTAGGTGTCAACGACCTTCTGACACTGTCGGTGGAGCTTGGCCTTGAAGTGATCTCGGTTGTTCTGGCTTGCCTGTCGGCGGAGCTCGACGACGAGGTCTCCACCAGCTCCACCTTCCTGTACATTGGTCCCGGACAGCTGATCCGATCCATCGGGTCGTACTCGAAGCTACCCCAATGTCTAGTCACTCTCTCAACCTCTTGATCAGTGCTCTCCACTCGTTTCTTCTTGTTCAGAGCTCGTTCGCAGGCCTCGATACAGGCCTTCTTTTCTCTGACCGCTGGTTTACCCCTTCTATCGAGGGCGGGATTCGGGTCGATGTATAAAGGACTCGCTGTGGGATAGGTTATGTCCTCGATCGGTTTCGCCGGTGGCCAAGAACGGCTTTTCGACTTGACCGAATTGGATCGTTGGTCGGTTTTCGTCTCCCCCTCGACCAGCTCGTAGTAATAGGACTTTTCTAGAGTTTCTGTTGTGTCTTCTGGGATACGGATAGAGGAGGATTGAAGAAATCAGGAGAGAGACGGGGGATACGATCGAAAAGCGGGAACATACAACGAACACGAACACAGAAACACAGAACAAGATTTTTGTAAGGCATGCAGACACGTTTCGACGACAGACAGGCGACGATTGATATAACACAGGGTGTGTGTTTCGGAAAGAGACACAGGGGTGAGTTAGAAAGAACGAAAAAAAAAACAAAGAAATCAGCCGTGAGTAAGAAGCACATTGAGCGGCTCGTGCCCGCGATCCGTCGAGTTTAACCTTTTAGGAACGACAAGCCACTATAGTGGCTTTTGCGGATGTCATCTTTCAGGACTATATGTGTAACTATATATATATACACTATATGTATAATATATATATTTTTTTATTATGATTTAATCATCAAATATTTTATTTGAATGTACTCGTGCACAGAATATCATTGCCCGTCACACTTTGCAGTGTTGTATTGTTTATATACATTGTTCCCGTCAAACTCTGCCGTCCAGGGAAATAGCCACAGAGAATTCAAGAATTCAACCGTACCTAAAAGATTAAATTCGTTTAGAGCTCGTCTAAGCGTTTGTTTTTTGCGAAAAATCATTGTTTCAGACTGGTGGGTCGCGGGCACGTCCAGGATGCCTAAATGAAAAGAAGCGCAACTTAACGGAGAAAAGAGAGCGATCAACGGCTGTGATTAACGTCGCGGAAGGTAGAATGGCTCTGAACGGACAGAAAAAGCGTCGGTGAAGCGGAAGCTCGTGGTTGACGGTCGATCGACGAACGCGTTCTTCTTTTTATGTTGGAAAAGCGTTACGAGTGAGCAGTCGCATTTTTGCTTTCGGTGATCGATCGCGGATCAATCAGACACGAGCTCTCCGAGCGTTTTGCATCTCGACCCCGAGTTCCCCTCGAAAGCGAGAAAACGAGGGAGGCAACGGTTCGATTCGCTTTTGTTACGGAATCGTCTCGGTTTTTTTTTTTATTCGTGATGTATAAGTCTCTGTTTCGGAGGAACTTGAAGACGTGTTGCGTGGTCGCGGTTGTCACATGAAATTGGAGAAAGAGGAACAACATGTATCGAGCGAAGAGCTTGCTCGGCTTTGGCTGTCGCTTTTATTTCGTAATTCCACTTCAAATTTCTCAACACTCTTCGAGGAAACACTCGTCGATATGGTTCACGATGCTACCGATCCCGGAACACCGTGATTCGGTTGCAGCGGATGGAATCGTTTTACGATGGAACTAACCGACCGGTCGAAACGATCGATCATCGATCTTCCAGATGCTACTCGAAAGCGAATGTATTGTCTATGCTTTCTTTTAACTGACAGATAATGAAACATTTGCAAATTCGAGATGTTCCGAAAAGATTGCTCTTCGTTAACTCTACTAGCTGACGAATTTCTTGTACGAATTTTAATAAATTTGTTTAAAAATGTCGACCTGCTATTTGCTTCCGTGAAATACTAGTAGAAGTTCCACTGTAAAATTATTTCGACAGAAGTTCGATCTTGCCTGACGAACGAACGAATTTCTTCCGTGGAGGAAGAAACGTGAAACCGGTCGGTTCGAGCGGACAGGTAATCCTGAATCACGATGTTCGAGGCAGCGAGAGGGGAGATCGTGAACGTTGAATATAATAATTGTCATATATATAGATATAATCGGACATCGTTCGATTCGGCTGTCAGCACAAGGACGACGACGACGGCGCAGTCGAGAGCTACCGATTCATGCGAACGTGAGGGAGAAGGGTCTGGGTTTCGGGTTGAAAGATGGACCGGCTGAAAAAAGATAAGAAAAGAAAAAATTATGAACCAGGAAAGGTATGCTTTTCTGGTCGTAGCACGAGTTCGTGATTCCAAAATTGTGCTTATGCTCGCGCGAAGATCCGTGATCGTTGCTAACATTGAGCGTGATGTTTCAGGCTTCGTTCGTTCGTTGAAAACGCCAAAGCTCGACCAACGAACAAGAGAGAACGAGAGAACAACGACGCGACGCGGGTGAAAAAAAAAGAAGAAAATACAAAGACGCGCGGGTATTTTTACACGAAGTGTTTTCTTCTCTCTGTGGTCGTTACGTAAGCTCTCGATGCGGACTACTCGTTCATCCTCTATCCGGGTCTCGATAGAATCGTTCCAATTTCGATTGGTCCGTATCATCGATACACGCGGTCGGCGTATAAATAATCGTCGATGAATACATGCATCACCGGTTCCCCGATGAGTCGTGCGATCGAGAATGATGAGAATGACATGCGAATGTGTGTGTCGCAGCTCTCAGAACCCGCCGTCGACACGTCGCGCGTCGCTCGTTGTGAGGAACGATGACCGGATGATGCGAGTGGCAAGTTCCGTTATCAATTATAAAGAGAAAAAGAGAGAGAGAGAGCTTGCAAACTTGTGGCAAAGTCTCGTTGGATGATCCGAAGCGGATCGCCCTCGTTGTCTTGATGGGTGAACCGCGAAACGAGATCGATGACGAAGAGGGGGTTGCGAGTAGATGAAAAGAAAAAAAGTATGCGAGGACGCAAGCCAAATGGAGCGTGTATTAGCCAAAGCTCGAAACTCGGTCAACAGGCAACGAATCTACTCGCCATACCTGTGAAGGGTGTGCTCTTTGGCTTTGGCAGGGCGGAGATCAGACCTATTTGCAACAATCGAAGAGCAAAGTCAGGCCAAGGATAATAGGCTGGCTCGCCGTCAGGATTACACGATCGAGCGGAGATCGTTCCTCTAAATACCAAGGAAAAACTCGTGTGCTCTACGCGCGCTTGTCAACCGGCACGCGGATTTATTTTCTACTTTCCTGCTTCCCGAAGGACACTAAGGATCAGGACCTGCTGATTGGTCGCTGCAACGAGTCGCGACAACCATTTTTCCGGCTGTTCGAGATTAGACACAAGCACCAAGTATGTACTTTGTCGTTCTACGAGCCGTTTAAACTAGATTCATAGAACCAACTCCTACGGTTCTCACTGTACAGCAAAGTCGCGTTTACTGTCCAACAAACTGTGCTTTGTACGGACAATAATCGTATACCGACATTATTTTGTTTATGACTGCATTTATCGCGCAGAGACTTCAAAAGAAGTCCTGCATTTGCGCTGAAAACTCCCATCAGGAGTTGCCGAATAATTATTTAATTACATTGTCCAACAACAAAAATGTATTCATATAACTGTTGAGTGGATCTTGTAGAGTTTTTCGCGCTGGTTTCGAATCTGACCTTAATTTTTCTCCTACACTCACAGTTTTTGAGAAATTTGAAAAAAATACATATTTTTTGACTTTGAACAAATATTGTGATGTTATTATATAAGATATTATATTGCTCTTTCCAGTGATGTGCAATACATTATGATTGTTTAAACGATTGTCGAAAAATATATCTTTTGATAAACTTCTAATAGGAGTATTGCAGTATCTGTTTGCAAGAAAAGAATGATAAATCTTTCCGTAGATAATAAATAATAAAAATATAATAAATATTTCCGTAACACAGAAATTGCTTTGGAAGAGCGATTTACTTTCCACAGGCCTATCTTCCGGAAAGCCTGAGAACAGTGGAAACCATAGGACATCCGACTTGAAAAATCATTTAGCGAAGCTTGTTCCTCGCGGGGAAGAATTCCTCTGGCGTTCGAGACGGATTCTCGTCGCGTCGACGAAGCGATCGACGAAGTTGCATAACGCAATTATGCAACTATTATCGGCAAGAAACTTCCGATTTGATCGACGTCCGAGCGGAAACCGCGGCGAAAAATCCGCGGCATTCTCCATGTCAGCGATTCGTTTCTCTCCGCGAAGAGAACTTACCAGTCACGGTCTGACTCTGAGGTCGCGGCAGAGTGCTGCTTCCCGAGTTGATCAGCGGAGGAGGTGAGGAAAGATTCGATGGCAGAGTGCTCGATCCTCCGAACGGCTTCGGACCAATCAGGTTGTTGGAGGTTGGCGCCTGTGTGCGGTACAAAATACTTGGTTACTCTCTGCAAGCTCGACGTCTTCTTCGAGCGTTTTCGCATCGTCGGTTCTCGCTGTCCGATCGACAAAACGAACCGATTTCTACTTGACCGTTCTTCTACCATTTTTTTAAATGTTTTTTTTTTAAACTGAATAAAAAAAATAGGACGCTACAAATGAAACATAACGTGTTGATTCAATGTGTAAATAAAAATGGGTGAATCATTATCCTAGTCTCTTTCATGCAGCCATTTTTAATACTGAATACGACAAAGTAGAGAACCGTGCGATGCGATAACGCTCTCGGGCCTGAGTACAGCGAGACCGTCAAATACAAAAAGAACAACGCATACTGTGTGCATCGCATTCCGACAGTGAGACAAAAAAAAAGAAACACAAACACAAACGCGATTATTTGTTAGGCGGTTAATTAGTTCGAGTACTAGGCGATTCTTCGCTCCGCTGCCTTGATAGTGCTTGGATGCGCGCACTGACACACCATCGAGAGGATACCGCGCGCACTGGTGGATCCGTGAAAAATCGCGACAGTTTCGTGAATATTCGTGGATGGCTTCCGAAAACGTTTGAACGATCGACGATCGTAGGAGCAGGTCGAATTGGGCGCGAGATAGAACATACTTTTCCGGAGAACATAGTCTGGGTGTTCAAAGCAGCGGGACCGCGGTGCGCGCGATTGTCATCGGATCGGTAAGGACGTACCTTACGGAGTGTAAGGTTTCGAGTTGCGAGAGGCTTAAGACGGACCGGGCCGGGCCGCGTTGGGACATTACCTGGACTGATCGGAAACTGGGTGGTTCGACGGGCGATGTGCCAAGGCGGGTGGGCTGCAATGCATAAAACGACAGAACGATGTCACGTGGCGGTGGCAATTAAAAAGGGGGAGAAGATTTCGAGGAGGAGCCGGCCGCGCGGCAACACGCACGCTCCTGATCGCGCCAGGCTAATTAGTCAGCCGTACGGATTCGAAAAATAGATGATCGACGTGATCAAGATTGCCAGCCGATGGACCGATTGCTGCGACGAGTCAGCGAGAAGGAAGTCCGCGGATTCGAAGGACGACCCGGTCGAATATCATAACGATGACACTGATCAGAGAATCGCCTGTCGCAATCCCTTCGTCTTCCTCGAACTTACTTCTCGTGTATTCTTTCTCTCTATTTATCCGTCTGCTCATCCCCGCGTTCTCGTTACGAGACGTGTCCGAACGAGATTAGCCCTCGTACATGCTCCTCGGGTGAAAATTTTATAAATAGATTTAAAAAAAATTATATATTTATTTTATTATATATTATATTTTATATTTTATTTTAAAATGATTCAACATGTTCATACAAGTTGAATAATCCAATGTCATTCTTTGATCATGATTACTCCGCAATAATAACTACAATGAACCTATAACCAGAGGTTTATTTTTAATTTAATTAATAATCATATTGATTGTTCATCTCTATTTGCGCAAATCAATTTTTATGATAATACCATATCGATTGTGTACCATTATTAAACTTTTCTTTTTATGCATGACCCTTCTTTGTTATTAGATGAGCAATCTTGTATCTTTCTTTTTTTTAAATTTTCTTTGTGAATACTTATGTAAAAAGGGCTTTAGTCCGTCTACAATAAATAATAATAATAATAATAATTTCCGAGGAGCGTATGAGGGTTAATATGTCTGTCGATAACGCTCGTCGCGTATCAATTGGCAAACCGTGCGATCAGACACGTAAGCACCGGTGCTATGCGACATGAAAAATCTATGTATACATCATCTATGTAGGTAGAAACGCGCGCGGGCGAATTCGTTTCGTTTCGGTTCGGAGGTCCGTAGGATTACAACGAAACGATTTGGCCAACCTCTGTGCAACCGGTCTGTATGGTGATCGTGCTCGTAAACGTTTTCGATTCCCAGTGGCACTCGCCGTTCGTGATGCAGCCGTTCCTATTCAGGGACGATACTTGAAGATTCGGGGATCCGTAATCTGGACTCGAGCGATTGTAAGCCTGGAAAAGCGATTAGTGCAAAAGCGGAGGCCACACACACGATGGGTTAACGCGTAACGTATCGTTTTATGCCGATTCTCTCCAACACTCGGAATACTTTTTCGACTCGTTCGACCCGCTGGAATTTGTCTCGCAAACGTTTGCGGCAACGTTTCAGGATTAAACTTCGCGTGAGTACACACAAGCTTCCGTTGATACAATCGAACCGTTCACGTGCCGAAACGATTAACCCGTGTATACTGGTTCATCGATTTCCTCACTCTTTATTTTACTCGAGTCGATCGGTTTGGCAGACGAACGGCACGATCGTTCGTATGGTTTGAGGAAAGGTATTCGCACGGTGAGCTAATTATAAAGAGACTCGTATAACTGATACCAATGATGTAATATTTAGTACAATTAGTCAAGGTAAGTCAGTCAGTGTACATTGTTTGTTCACTTTATTTGACACAGTTTTATTAATCTTTGTTTCAATTCTGCCCGTTTTACTAGAACTTTTAAAAATATCCAATAAACTATGTCGGATACAACTGTGTAAGGCGAGTATCTCTTTACAATATCCTTGCCATACAAATACTTTTCGAAGCAGCCAATTAGTTGTTCCAAATGGAAAGCTTGAAAATGAGGACCTCAGTGCAAAAACCGAGCAATTCGATTTTTTAATTGATTTTCGTCTTGTCAGAGTTTGACATATTTTAATATATCCTTTAATGGAAGAATTACACAATTCCCGGTTTTCGCACCGAGCTGTTCAATTAATCTCGAATAGAATATGTACAATCGTAATATTCAAGCAAAGACAACGTGAGAGCGGTGCTCTATGCTGAACACGATAAAAGCTAGGGGGCACTTGTAATCTGGTCGTAAGAATACCGATGATACTCACAGAGAACGGCAGCGGCGAGGACGCGTGGTTGTTCAGGGGTGGAGACAGCGGGGCGTTCGCGAGCGCAGCGGAAATCGTGCTGGCAGGAGCCCTTCCGCCTCTGGAAATTTCATCAGATTTTTATTGGTGTTTGTCACGCGTTATTCCCATCGCTCTCCTCGCGTTCCGTTCCGTTCCGTTCCCGTGGAATTTCCGGCGAGTCTTTAATTGCCGAGCTGAACGGGTCCGCGTATACGTTCTCCACGGTTTGCTTATCTTCGTTAGGATTTCGCGAGCCGGGATTATTGTTTCAGGCGTGGGAGGAGTATGGCGAATATTCCGTTTTTTCGATCGTACGAATTAATTGAAATTTGTTCATGATATCGGTGGACCAAAGAAACGACGATGTGCTTTTTTAATGTCTACTATCATAATAAATATATTTTTTGTAATCATTTTTCAATTAATTCCTTAATTATTGTCGTTTTAGAATAAAATTTAAAATCGTTCCTTTGTCTATATGGATAACAAAACTTGCAAAAGAGATCCCACATTGACGGTTCATTTTTCAGAATATCGTAACAATTGCATTGAATTCATTTAGTTTAAAATAATGTGATGTAAAACAAAAATGATAAATTTATAATAATAATAATATATATATATAGATATATATAAATATATAAATAAATATATAAATATATATAAATGTGATAAACACATATCATAAACTAGTTTCTAGTATTGGCGAAGTTGGAATACTCACGGCGGCACGGTGATTGGAACCATGCCAGAAGGTGCGTTTTGCCTGGCGACCAGTTTCGCGTGAATGTCGCAGTACAGTTTGTTGTTGATGTTGTAGTAGCCGACGTTCTTCAGGGAGGTGCCGCAGGTCGAGCATTTGAAGCACTCCACGTGTAGATTCTTCTCCTTGATTCTAACGAACACGCCCCTGCGAACCGGAAACAGACGGAGCACGTTCAGCGTCCCGTCTTTTCAATGATTCGCGCGCTCGATCAGAGTGGACAGAGTGCCGTGAGCGTTTCGTCCAACGTATGTGTTCGAGAATTTGCTCGCTGGAGAGATGAGCTCGTCACCTCGACGACGGAGGCCGAGAATCACGCTACTTTGGTGTAGGTGGGCGTGAAACGATGCTGTATAATGTAACACCACCGGCAGAAAGGGTTCGATCGAAGATCTTCACGCTGTTTTGCTCACTGTACAGTAAAACCTCGAACACTGTCTAGGGTCGTCATCCTAAACGTTGTACAGGGTGCGTAAAAATTATATGTCGTGAAGTTTTTTTTAACAGATCTTCACTGATCGTGACATATAATTTTTATACATCCTTTACAGTAAAACTCCAAATACAACATTTTTCATAAATAAAATAAAATAAAAAATTATTTTATTAAATATTCGATGTTTCACTGTATTATGTAAAAATTATATAAAAATTTCAAGAAAATGGCAACACCCTTTGCAATCGATTTCTTCGATCGAACCCTTATTCCCAGGGATGTGCGGTTTGATCTGAACGAAAGTGTTTTCCAACATGTGAACCGTGTTTCCCTTTGATCGTTACAGACAGAAAAATTCCAGCGACGAGAAACGACCACAACGTTTCTCTCAATCGGAAAAAATCTATGGTCGTCGCGGTGAAAAAGAAACCGGTGCAAAAACGTGTCCGCAGATACACAGTGTCCGGAAAAAAGTACAAAAAGCAATCACATCGACATATAATGTACAATATAAAAAAACGACAAAAAATGATACTGGAAAAACATTGAAAAGAAAAAAAGTACAAAAATTGTCACAACACCGAAAGCACGCTCTACGTTTCGCTCCTGCTGGAGCAAGTTCGACTGCACCGAATGGTATACAAGATGCGATTCTAGATGAGTGAATGAAAAGAATGAGAAAAGACTTCTTCGCTGGATGAGATAGGCGAGAGAAGCTTGCACGAGTTGCGTGTGCGAATGGATCGGCGCACGGCTCCCGCGGGACGATGGAAATGATCGAGATCCACTGTTCGGGATCAGGATTAGTTTTATTCGATGGAGATATCGAGACGGGGAGCCGTCATTCGCCGAAGAAGCGATACCGACGAGACAGAGGCTGACAGAGTGGTTTGGTGCTTCGACGCAAAAAAAAACACAGCAGGAAAAACGTGCAACAACGCGGTCAGAGATACACACACCGGAAATCCCCATTCTCGATCGACAGAGCACTCCTGACACCGACTCGGTCGATCGATCTACGGTCGCTCGATTAAGGGATGTGCGAGAAGTGCGCTACCACGACCATCGAGCAATCCTGCCGGCCACGATACCGCTGGGAACGAGATCATACGCCATTTTCCACACCCCAAATTTTGAAGAGAACCAGACTATTGGTTGCACTAACGCAAAATCTTTGTTGGGCGAGCTAATTAAATATCTGAATTGTATTTGTTAATAATTAATTACTTGTACAAACATTTTCTGGTTCTCATCACTCGGAGCCACCCTAAGGGTTGAAGAGAACCAGACTATCGGTTGCACAAATACAAAATCATTATTGGACAAGCTAAATATTTGAATTACATTTCTTAATCGTTAATTCCTTGCACTTGTACGATTTTATAATGACAAGCATCGTCTGGTTTTAAAGATCTCGAAGCGGCGAGCTCGTTCCCACCCACGCAGTGATGATCGTTTCGGTGTACGTTCGTTTACGACGGACACAGTTGACAGAAGCGGCGGATAGAATCCTCGACAAAAGCTACAGATATTTTCGGTCGATCAACGACCTGGGTGCAAAAAAAGATTGGGCAGGTGTGGGCTGCGACAGGAGAGAAGATGCGGAGAGAGAGAGAGAGAGATTTCACGTGGAAAATAGTTACACGATCACTCGGTCACAGTTGCTACAACGGACGATCGACGTATCCGAAGACGGAGAGGAGTCCTGTCGTTGCGGCGAACGTATCCACGAATTTTCATTGGAATGGAACGCTGGTGTGCCGTGCAGTGCATGGAATAGAGGCGTGGGTGACCTCGGCGAGGTGGCTCTGCCGCCAACCGCGTGGCTCACCGACGAGTAAAACTCTGTTCTCGGATGAACTACGACATGGAAGTAGAGAAACCGATCTGTGACTCGACTGGACACCGGCTGGGGACCTCTTAATAAACGCGTCAGAGCAACCAGCTATCCCCGAACGGGAACGGTCTCTATCATCTGTAGCCCAACGCGCGAGCGGATTCCCTCGGTCGAACCGGATCTTTATCAACCCTTATCTTTATCATCGGTCAATACTAAACCTACCACTGCCGGTCAAAGCATCGATTTTATGCTTTTCTTTTATTCCTTTAAATTCCTTTTCTATTTATTCCTTTTTAATTATTGAAATTATCAAGCTGCCGACAGGGAAATTGATTCTATAAACTTCTTTAGCACTAGCGGCTACGTGGAAATTTTCCTTTGTCATTTTTACAAGCTGAAATGTTTTAATCCTTTTTAGAGCTCGGTAGGTTTAGTGTTAAATTCCTAGATCTTCTTCGATCCGATTCGGGCCGGAAGATCCGCGCCGCGCGAGGGAGGGAGTCGCCTCGTTGTTGTTCAAGGATCCGAAGGGAAAACGCTCCTGCCTCGTGTCACTCCCGATGGCTGCAAGAAACAAGGTAACGGGCCGAGAAGGTTTTCCCGGCAGCTCGGCGCGTCAACTTACACGATGAGCCTCTCGCATTCGGCACAAATGTTCTGTCCAGGTGGAAGGCTCGATTGCGGCGTCGAGGGTTGATGCTGTTGTTGTTGTTGGTGGTGTTGTTGCTGCGGTTGTTGTTGCTGGTACTGCTTGGTTTCCGGCGATGACACCGGCCTCAGTCCCGCCAGGGCCGGCGACGACGGCGTAATCACGCCGCTCTGTGCAGTGGGCTCCGCTATTTCGCAAAGAAGTTATCGTACCGGCAGGCACCAGACTGGCGTTTTTCGAGCCAGCTGATCCACGGAAAAAATCACCGGAGAGCGATCACCTCGACGTTTATTGCTTTTTATTTCACGGTTCGAGACATCCGTTACGGCGCCGCGGAGCGTTCTCTTAATTACCGCTTCCGGCCGAGAATCGCTCTCGTGGATCGTTCCCTTCGCCCGGTGCTACATTTTTCAGCGAATCCGACAGCGAGGAGAACTCTCCGGTGATTCTTTTAATCTACGTTTACGCAAAACACTGAACGGAGTACAATGGTGCCTCGATGACTGTCGCGTTTTAATTCTGAGCCGTGTCTCGAGGAGGATTCATCATTTTTTTGTAACGGTACTCTCGAATGAAGATGTTGGAACGTATCGCACGAGACGCTTCGCTGCTTTAAGATCCTCTTAAAAAATTTTAAAAATTCCTTTCTTCTTTTAATCATTCTGTTAGAGCTGATCATTGCATATCTTATTAACCCTTTCGCTGCATAGTGTATCTTATCTCATACAGTTAATAAATCTGGTATATAGTAAACTAAGAATGTGTTTTCTAGCTATTCTAAATTATGTTTATTTTTCTGAAAATATTGTTTTAATATTTTAAAATATTTTTCCCTTAAATGAAACACAAAAACTGACCTACTTTCAATTTTTTTTCATCCCAATTAAAAGAATCATGCAGCGAAGGGTTAATAAATAAGTCATAATGCAAGGGGTTGAACACTATATGCACTCTTTCCTGTTTCCCGCTGTATGCACTTCTTAAATGTTAGGAAGATGTGAAAAACTGCGCGACAGTAACCGAGGCAGCCTTGTATATATGTACAAGTGGAAGTTCGTCTTCGATCGGCTACTAACCAGGCTCGGGAGTCTTTGGTTCTTTGTCCGCTTCCTGGACCATCTTGAACACCTCGCTGTTCTCTGCGTTGTAGTTCTTCTCGTTCTTTTTGAAGTTCACCCTACGAAAGTGAAAAAATGTCAGTTTAACGAAGGATATCTCTCGATGTTCGAAGCAAGGAAAAGAGATCTTACCCGAGGACACCTCCAGCCAGGACCTCCGCCTGCGCGGAGAGCGTCTCCGCGATGGTTTCCTCGCTATAGATTCCCACCGGGCTATTGTACTGTTTATTCACGATGGACTTGATGGAACCGTCGCCCGTTCCATTCAGCTGCAAAACGAGAAATTCTTGAAAACATATATTTTTGATTTTCAGGAAAATTGAAAGACCATGTCAAAAGAATTTGGAACGAGGTTGATATTATTCCTCGATCCGTTTAGCTAATTGACACTAACGAATGGTTTTGGACTGAAGTTGTGGCCGCTGCCGATGTGCGATGCGTCCTGTTTCTTCGCTGCCAACGACGTCTTCGTAACTGGAGTAATGTTGCCCATCGAGGTGGGCGATGGCGACGGCATGCTGGAGCCCAGAGGCGTCACGTGCGGCTTCCATGTTCCTCCTCCTCTGTCGGCGCAAAGGTAAATTCGATTTCATTATTATCCTATTCGTTGGGAATCGACAAATCTACATAACTACCTTCGATCAATCTTCCAAACTCTGTAGTCTTAGAAGGATGCAACGTTAAACTCATTTTTAATAATTTTTAATCACAATTCACTGACCCTATAGTTGTAGAAGGATGCGAAATGAAATTCAATCGTCAAACAAAAGAATAACTGCCTCAGATGAATTTTATAAAATCTAAATAAAAATAAAAATACTAATAATAATAAAAAATGTAGTCTGAGAAAGATGCAACGTTAAAGTGAATTTTATAAACGGTGTAGTCCTGGTCGATAATCGGCAAGTGAAAGTGTCCCGACCGTGAATTCACCGTCGCAGACACCGTAATGCTTCTCGTTAGCAATCGTCAAGGTAAAGGGTCACGACGGGAGCAAAAAGACGGGGGAAGAAGAAGAACGTTAACGGCGTCTTCTTCTGGGAGCGAGCAAGTTTATTCTGGATAATCGTTCGAGGTAATGGGACGCGATATTAAATCGAATTTCATAGACTCTCCGTAGCCGTTGGTCATTGATATAATAGTCGGAGTGAAAGGATCGCGCGGGACCGTAAATTCAATTTCGCAGAGCCCGCGCGAGATACTTCTCGTTAATAATCGTCAAGGTAAAGGGTCGCGACAGGGGCAAAAAGGGGGAGGAATGTTAATGGTGTCTACCTCTGTACGGTGATCTCGAAATTGTTGCCGGCTCTGACGATCACGTCCTGCGCGTCCTTGTGCCTCAGGTTGTACATTTCGGTGCTGTTCACCCTGATAACTGCGTCGCCGGCCTTCAAGCCAGCTGCTTCCGCCGGTGAGCCGCTATTCACCTGAAACGCGTAATATCCTCTTAACGATCACCGCTAAAATTACGCTCGAAAATTCCGCCGTACGATCTCCGAATTCTAGTCGCGTTTTGTTCTCGCGTTTACGAGAACGGATTTCCTGCGCATTCTCGTGGACGCGAAAAACATCGAGGGGCGACGACGATTGGATCTCGTGCGACCCGGATGATCCAAGATCCACCAGCGTTCGAATCCGTCATCGACGCGCGTCTATTTTTAAGGGACACGCGGCTCGACCAGGAAAGACTCCTCGCCTCTCCAGAGTCCAGGCTTCGGACACTATATTTAAGTACGCGCGCAAAGCTACACCTCGAGGATAGATCATTCTTGCTTCCTCAAACGATCCTCTCGGTGTGTTATTTATTATTTATTCTAGATCCTTCAAACTAGCCAAATGAATTTAACACGCTCGACCCTGAAACTCTTCAACTCAACCATGAAATGCTAATGCTAGCCTTAGTTCGCTATCACTGTTATCGTACATTTTTCATCCCTCGTTTGTCTCATAGATAAAAGCATTTCTCTTTTCCTAAAAACCTTATTCGGATTATTACAAATATTTTTTTAACCCTCATACGTTCCTCAGGGTGAAAATCCGCCCATTTAATAATTTTATATACTATAAAATGTTTGGTCACTATTTATCTGTGTTGCGAGACGTATTTGCTGTATTTTGATTTTGTTGATCAAACCAGTGGTGCCGACATCATGAACTAATTTCGATTGCAAGTGATCTAGGAATCGAACGCGTAGATCGGTGCTCGCGTGGGACGACGGTAGCGCTGACCTGCCGATCGGTGTGACTTGTCGCGATGCTTTATCTTTCCTCGCGTTGCGCTCGCGCAACAGACGCCGCGGCCGGCCGGCAATTAAGGAAATGGATTACTTCGCGTGATCAACGGGTCGCCGTAAATCATCGTAATTTATCGCGCGTTACACCTCGCAGCCTTACAGCCGCGTGATTGCGCGCGAGGTTAATTACGCTATTAATATGTTTGGTAAACGGCGCGAGATCGATGGCGAGCAGGGACGGGTAGTTCTTCTCCGCGATCCCGCGATTACCGGGGTCGATCCAGCCAGGACAAAAGAGAACGCCAAGTAAAACTCATTAAGGTAACCACCCGCGGCAAGATCATGCCAGAGCTTTTATATCCCCTCGGTTTAGCCGATGGATTCGGGGACAATTAATAGATCCAGCAAGATCGAGAACCAGCCTCTCGGCCACCTTCTATAAATACGACCGGTGATTTATTACCGGTATTTTTATATCGAGAGAGATTTCCAACGACAGGGAGCCACGCTCGGCTGCCCCGACCACTTCAACAACCGTGCACAGGCGCCGAATCATTTTTCCAGCGGCCTGGCGCGCGGGAATGTAGGTCGATGCCCAAGGATCGCACACAGACCAAAAACCTTTCCGATTATCTACTCGCAGAAGTCGGAGGATCACTCTCCAGAGACAAAGGGTAGCGTCTGGTTAATACTGGCTTTAACCACTTGCGGTACCCATTTGTTTCATAATTTTCCGATGACACACGGATTCACTTTCAATAATAATAAATAATGTTTAAACAATCTGTCTGAAAATTAGTGGAAGTAACTATATGTGACAATATTCTCACGATTTAATTTTCAATTAATTCTAATTGAACAAATCCAAAGATCGACCTATATTACCACCTAAGCAATTTTGCAAATAACTATAACTTTTTTCAACGTTTCGGTCTAAAGTCTCAAGACCTACATCAAAAAATATATAATTGCGTCTGTAAAAATTAAACCACTGTATTTAATTATATATATATATTTTATTTATTTTTATTTTTTTATTTTAATATTTAATAATATTTAATTATATAGTTCCAACTTGTATACAAAGTTCCGAACTGACAATTTAGCCGCACAACAGTTCGACACAAACACTAGCCGAACCAAACCGCAACGTCGAATCAGAGGAAACACGGAACCGTAAAGGATTACTCTGCCGCTGTAAATTTTCGGTCGAGTCCTCGGAATCAGGCCAGAGGGTGAGTCGTAAGTTGTCCGTTCGATTCGGCCGCCTCCAGAAATAGGAAGCTGCCGTAGCCATCACCTGTGCCACCTCCCAACGATACGCCATTACCTCTTACCGGTCTCTTGGAGGACGAAACAATCGTGGAAACCGTTTATAAAACGTGGTCAGCGGAAAATCCGAGAGAACTAGGAACCCATTCGGTCGATGAGCTACGAACCTCTGACCAGCCGGAGGACGGGGCTGTCCCTAGGTCCGCGACCACGTAGGACGTAAGTCAGGGTTAAGCTTGGTGGGCACCGTGAAAGCCTGCCTCTAAAAATAGTCCTGGACCGGTCTAAAAATAAGCTACTCACACGTAGAAACGGCCACACGCACGTCGTCGCCGACGTACACCTCGAACCGCGAGGTTCAGACCGAGAGATAGAATGCACTATGCACCCACCAAGGTGCAGCGCGTATAGTCTTCAGCGTATGACATATCTGGCCAGCCGTTTTCATTCCGCGCTCTCTGACCGAGCCCACCGTGAACCACGATGAATGAACGAGAGTACGCGCTCCCTGGCCGTACTCTGCACGCGTACTCGTCGACGTACGCGTGTTCCGAGCGAGTACACGATGTCTCGCGGTTCGGCGCGCGCCTCGCGTAATAATAGCGTAAGGGTACGTTTATGTCGGAGCCGCGATAGAACCTGTAACACCGTCGATCCGACCGCCGGCACAACATACTCGGAAATATCTTCTTCTTCGAGCGTTTACGCCAGAGCTCTACGATAATAATAATAATAATTTGCTTTATTTCAGTCTTACAGTAATGTGACTTGGTTTACATCTATCTGCACTAAAGTATCCTATGGTAATAATTATATAGGAAAGGTATGTGTACTCCGATTTTCATGAAATTCAAATATGTTATGCAGCAATGCATTCTGAACAACTTTTTCCTTTTACAATATAGGGAGGATGGTTTTACTTTTTCAGATATTTGCAAAAAATTATTGCGAATACTGTATTGAATTTTTCGTATTCCTGCACGCTCCGTGGCAACGTAAGCCTTCATCAAAATCGGAGTACGCAGACTTATTCTATATAATTATCAAATTATTTATAACATATTAAATAACTCCTGACAAGGAACGGTCTAAAGTAGTAGCAGAAAAGATATATTAAGATCTCTTCTCTTCAGATTCTGGGTTATAGTTGACTAATTTTTTCGATTCAGCAAAATGGTTGATTCCGAGGATCGCGTGGTAGGTGGTCGCGAGGATTTTTCACGCTTATGAAACGTTCGAGGACGCGGGTGGAGCCACGTCCGGTAGCTAGTTAGCTGCCGGGCATTATTAATAACGACGCGTCTATAAATAGAGCCGAAATATGTGTGACGCGGGCGCAAGTAGATGCACTTGAATGCAGTCGAACCGAGAGGGAGAATACGCCAAGGTGTACGAGGTACGCATTCCAATGGGCGGGTTATCAGAGACGGATCCATCCCACATTCCATGCTGGAATGCATCTCTGCTCTTTTTTCTTTCTCTCACTTTGAGGGCTTAAGGCTCCGTTCATACGTGCCCTCTCTCTCTCTCTCTCTCTCTCTCTCTCTTTCTCTCTTCCTCTCCCTTTCTCTCTTTCTCGGTTGATACAGCCTCGAAAAACGTGGACCAAGCCGCGCAGAGTCGAGTCGCGGCCGGAGGGAACGGGTCTCGGTCAGTGACACCGGTTCCAATCGGACCGAATGAAAGGGAACGCGTTCGGAAGGAAATAAGTCACCGATAGTACTCCTTGCTGTCGTGTCTCTCACCCCTTTTGGGTCCTATTTCGCCCTAGATTTTATCGGTACCCCTACCAGCTGCTCATCTAACCGGTAGGATGAGATTCACTTACAGGAAATGCTTCCGACCATTATATTATATTTATTATATTATATATAATAATGTAATATAATATTATACATATATATAAGAAAATTTATTTTTTTGTAGGGTTTCCACCCCCAACTATGAGGGCTCTTTTCATCCCCTAGATAAGGATCATTGCGGATGAAAAAAATACGTGTCAAATATTTTTCAACAAACTTCAACATATATATAGTTGGGGGTAGAAACCCTATAAAAAATAAATTTTCTTCGAAGTGTTCATCAGAAGTCTGGCTCGTCGCACGGCAAAGGGGTTACATGAAAATTTGTGAGCCGCATATCGACAGCGGCGACGAAGACTTGGGTAATCTTAACGAATCCTGGGGATTTGAAAAAGCTGGTTGAGGGCTACGATGCAAATTCCGTGCGAGGATAGCCGATGCCGTGAAGCTCCTTCTACGGACGGTTGAATAGCACTGAATACCGATGACGCGATCTCGCCTCGGGAGAGATTCGAGGATTTTTCGCGCGGCTACGGATTCCGATGGTCGCGATGCGATTTCGATCTGTCGCTGGCTCCGGTCGGCCGTGAAGCGAACGTGAAAACGGCTTCGGGCGAAAGAGTGGGTCCGGTTGCGAGTGCCGCGATCCGCGAATTCAACGGAAGTGGAACGGCGAGGGGGAGGGTGTGTCGGAGGATTCTTCTCGGAATTGGATAGTGGATATCGGCGTGGAAACGAGCGAATGTTTCCGAATGCGGTTTCGATTCCTGGAGGCGCGGCCGATTAGACCCGATGACACACACTCGGGCCCGGAAGTTCGTCGACGAGTGCAAGAGCGGCTCTCTTGGTTCGCCACAAAGAGTCCTTGTGTATCGAGACGATGCACTTCGGTCGATGACGCGACGCACGAATCGCTGGGAATGAGCTCACCTCGCCTCTTCGTCGACTGATAATGACGCCGACGTCGAAGCGCGGTTTTAACGACGTCGATTACAGTTATCGGTAGTATACTAACCACAGCTACCGTTTTTATCCGTCCTCTTTAAGCACTTGTGCTTCTCTATCCGCCCTGATATCGGTAAACCTGCGGATAAGCTAGTGGCTAGCTACTCTCCCGATCATCTTTGAAACATAGACTCTTTTTTTGTATTTTTCAATACAACCCTTTTAAGGTGTAAAATTTCTAACTTTCATTATGATTATAGTAACGCATCGAAAAATAAATATTCCGTTTTGTCGATCGTACAAATTAATAGAAATTAATTAATGATATCAGCACACAGATCCGACAAAAAAAATCAAAACAATGCAATTTCGCAATTTATAAAATTTTCCTCAACGTTTTGACCCGATTCTGGATCATCTTTGAGAGAAATTTTGCGTTTGTGTAAATTATCAATTTTTTATGCGTGTCACTGTATTCCATGATATTAAGAATCATGTACGATACTGACGTATCGAAAAATGATGGGGAGAGTTATTTCAGCAGGTTTCACCCGATTCTATCAAGCCACGGATGAGCTTTTTCCATTATTCGTCTACTTACGCTGAGAATCGGCGAGGAGGGAGAGGCGTCGCGAAACACTTGGTGACGCGCGGCTCTTCAACTATAACGGATAATGTCGTAATCGGCTCGGCGATTACGAGAATGACTGCGGGGTGTCGTGTTACCCGCGACGTGGATTCACGAGAAACGCTACTCTAGCACACGGCCGAACACACGGCAGGGAAGACTGATTTCTGGTCAGACTTTTGGCAAATTTCCCGCAACTGCCTCCCACCGTGGCCCCCCCTCTCCTCGTCTCCTCATTCCCGAAATCGAATCGGCATTTACGATGGCGCTCCTAAATCTTCGGACCTCGTCATCGAGATACAATTTCACTCCGCCTTGTCTGGCTTTTCTCGGCCGTTCCGCTGACAACGAGGCGGAAACACGGATAAGCGACAGCGTCCGGAGAATATTCACGATACCTCGGATCGTCTCGACGGTGGTGGACATGCGAAACCGCATATTCTCTCAACGTCCACAGTTGAACAGAATCCCTAGCCAAAACTAAGGTTCCCAATATTTCTTTATCGCCCTCTTGTCGATTGTTTTCGAAATTTTAATGGTCTCTACTTTACAGCCTTGCGAACCTGCAGCCTCCGTAAATCAAAATAGAATCACTTCTCAGGGTTTCGCACAGTTGAATACCATCTGTCTTCGTAGGCTGAAAGAAGGGTTCCAATGAATTCATTCTATCTTCTGTTGTTCGTTATTCTTAAATATGAATAAACTCTGTTTCACAGGTTCCAAAGAAGATTCTAACTAGTTCATCTGGAAGCATGAATCGATCCAGGATTCTTCGGTGTAGCAAGTCGGAGCATCTTCCACGAAAATACCAACGGTTTCCTTTCGAACTGGTACGTAACTCTCAAAATAAAAAAAAACTATTCTTGCTTGTTTCTTACGTGGGCGATTTCAAAAAATTCACAATAATACACTGGTGTTTTTCCAAATGATTTTAAGCTCAAAAATATTTCTCCTAGAAAATTTATGGTTAATTTATTTTATCCCTGCTACCCCTGTTAGTTACCAATTATAAAAATATGTACGCTGGATAAAAGGATGAATAATTTTACAGTATGTAAAAATATCGAATGTGTGAATTTTTTATCCTGAAGATCGTATAAGAGTTAATCGTTCTACCGGTTTAAATCGCAGCTGCTCGTTTTCGTTATAAATGCACGCAATCCGTAGTCTAGTTATCAAGTTCTCGCGTCCAAGATCAAAGACTCGATCCCGTAATGCGCTTCGGACGTGCATCTCCGCGGCTAATCATTTTGCTACCGTTTTGCTCGGCGAGCAGGGAATTATTCTCGGATTTTAATGAACTCTGTCTGATAGGTTTGAACGAAGGGTCCTGGCGTGCAAGCGTGAAAAGAAACGGTTCGGCGATGGAGGCCGCTTCCACGCAGCGGCGCTCGCGGAGAGAGAAGCCGAGAGAGGAGCCGAGAGGAGGAGTAATCGTGTAAAATAAAAGGGAGCCAAGGCGTCGGGAAAACGGTAAAAAAGACGGGTAGTCGGGAGGACGCGGAGAGAAATAAAAGCGATATTTTTATATCCACGGGTGTAAGCTCGTCGGTGGCGGACGCCACCGGGCCTCGGCCTCTATTAATATCCACGGGCCGGGCTTCCTTTCGGCCTCCGCAGCAATTCTCTTTGCACCGGCGAACCAACGATCGGCCACCGGAAAGATAGCCTTCGATCCGAGAAAAAAAATCACTGTTAGATAACGTCCGTCTTCCGGCAACTTCCGAGTTCCGTGTCGCGTCACTCTTCCGGAAGAATGTTAGCCCTAATTTTATTCTATTAAGGTCGTTCCGTTAGTTGTCTCGTTTCTTGACGCTTGAAATTTTTCTTATCCCTTCGCTGCATGATTTTTTTAATTCGGATGAAAAACTTGTAAGAAGCTCAGTTTTTGTGTTTTATTTATGCAAGAAATATTTAAAAAAATTAAACCAATATTTTCAGAAAAATAAACATAATTTGGAATAGCACGATTCTTTTTATTGGGATGAAAAAATTGAAAGAAGGTCAGTTTTTTATTGAGGGGAAAAATATTTTAAAAAATTAATGTTAAAACATTGACAGAACATAATTTATAATACATTAATGGTATCGGTGCTATCGGTGTATCGGTTGTTATATTTAATATTTGTAATATTTATAATTTGGAATAGTTCAAAAACATATTCTTAGTTTACTGTATCAGAGCAGCGAAGGGTTAATAGTTTGTTTATCAAAAGAATATTCGGTAGACGTCTTGCTGGGAGAATGTATATCTTCGCTATGATAATGTCTTTTTTCCGTAAGGGGATAGGTTGCATTCGATGACGCATTGATATAGCGAACGCGTTAACGTTTGTCAATCTAGAATCACGATCTAAGCTCGATACACTGTAATCACCGGTTCTAAACGGTGATACAGATGTTATTACATTCTTCTCAAGCGATAACCGAGCCCGCTTTGACAGCCCCACGTGACTTTGCACACCGCTATTCTCGCAGGGTGTAATCAAGACGATTTCAATTTGTTAGTCATTTTTTAATTACAAACTACTGCGTAAATAGCACCTATAGTGGTCAATAAAATTTATTTATAGTTTAGAAGAAAGTATAGTGTAGAAACGAATTCTGTAGGACTATGTACATTTACAAAATTGCAAAACTGCGGCATCTTTATATTTAGTAGAATCAGAACTGTATTCTAAAATCATTGAACGTTGAAACGAGATAATTTTTGAATTGTTTGAGCTCGGAAGCTAGGAGACGAAAGCGTCGAACGTCTTTATCGCGAGGCGGTCGTCGCTGCTCGTGTCCGCGAATGCACGGCCGGCCGCTGCGCTGGCCTTGACTGCATTTGCATTTGCGCGCAAAACGACAGAAAAAAGTATATCGCGAACGAGTTTCGTTGCCTTCCAGCCGGACAGCTCGAACAATTGAACTGGTACTGGTGGTCGCGGTGAAAAACTCCTGTTCGTGGATCGGTCGGGTCTCGAGGCGCACGATCGCGCTCGGAAACAGGACATGGGACACGGTTTGGGATCGTCTCGTATCGGCGAGACTCGCAACTCGAAGTCATAATGCTGAATCGAAAATATTAGTCGCGATAGGCTACTCGATTATTTCTAGGATATAATTAATTATCACTGTGTCACTGTGTCAATTTCACTAAAGAGAACATTGATTTTTTTTTAATTTTGTGTCAACCAGAGTGAAAGAAAAAATTTGATTCTTACTTGATACTTCTGTTTTATTAATTTTCAATGTTCTATCTGAATTGATATAAACTGGAATGAAATAGAAATATATTTTCTTCCTTAATATGTTTAACAGGTCGAAAATAATATAACGGTATTTTTAAATTCTTCTAATAATTTCAATGTTTCAAATTGCATCCACTCATTTATGTCAGAAATGCTTAAAATCCGTCGTCCACAATACTTAAAAAATTGCCCTAGGCAATTAATTGGTGAGTTTCCATACCTCGCCTTTTCCTTCCGTTTTTGTCAGTCTGAGGTTCATTCGCACCCCATGCACACAGAGAAGGTTAAACTAACGAGAGCAGCCGACAGTTGACACGTATCATTATGGACCTCGTTGATAAAAAGTTCATTGGAATCTAAGTGGAACAGACGGGGTGCTGTCAGTTCAACCGAAAGCCGAAACGCATTCGAGTGCCGTGCCGTGTGCAACCGGTTGGTTTTCCCGCGATCCCTTCGCCTCTCGAAACTTGTATCTCCAAAGTATCTAGGCCAAAACACCCACGGCCACCCAATTTCCGACCGCGTTCCCAGCGCTGTTTCTCAGCTAGCGAGCTCGGTCGTTCGAGGACCAGACTTTTCCTCAAACGATTTTATCGTCCACTTTTCCTGCTCCACCTTAGAAGGTTGCATAACCCTTGATAAAACAACATTTTTCTCCTACTACAAAATTGAAAATTCAAGATTGATCCTTTTGTTTTTCCTAAATACAACAAAATCGTGGCGAAATAAACTGGAACAATTCATGGACGACTACCGGCCCGATAAGATTAATTGTCCGATGTCCGAAATAGACCGTGGATGTTTACGCAAACTTCTATCACAGTGGTCGAACACCGAGTATTCAAAGTAAAATAGTATCTCCCGGTGTAGGAGCAGCAGATTCTGTTAAAAGATCCGTTCTATTCTTCGCCGTAGATCTTTTTATAAGCTGCGAAGTCGCGGGGATCGGCGATCTAGTTGGAAAACGATATTAGCTCTGTCTCCGTTGATCGTGAACCCTGGTCTCGTATTTCTGACCGACGGCGCATCTGCCGCGGACGCAACTGTGTCAAGATTTAATGGAATCTATTGTTTGCAGGTCACCCGGATCTATCTCGCGAAGGATCTCCGGTACTTTGATCGCCGCGTTTCTGCGAGCTGTGGATCGCGTCGATCAGCGACAGCGTCTGGATCACGAGTTTCGACGACGTCGCGGTTCAGGGTACACGTTACTATGAAAGCAAGTAAATCCGCGTCGCATTCTTGCAGTCTGAGCCACGTATAGCACGTCACGTGATAAATAATGTGTCTGCACTAGGATGGTTCTTATTTATACTTGTAGAAAATATTTTGCAAAATTTCTTTTACGGCATCCCTAAGATTCATACGTGTTTAGACCCTCAAACATTAAAATAATTAATTAAATCACCATAAAATGTGTATTGAGAGATTCTATGATACTTTCTCAACAAAATCTTTTTTCTCGTAAAACAAGCAGTTTTTAAAAAGATTCTCAAAGAATTCATTCTGAAATTTGAACACGAGCCACCCTAGTCTGCACTTTAAAGTGTAAACTGTCGACCAAACGAGCGAACGCTGATTTATGTTGATTCCTGCGATGATAATGAAATTTTCTATAAAAAATCAATATGTAAATTTTTTCATATAAAAATTCAGCCTTGCGTTACGTGTGCGAATATTCTTCAAAGCGGGAAGAGACCGAGTGTTCGCTGGGTTGGTCTAAACGCACCATAACGAGTCGAATCAGTAAACAGCTATGGTCGCAGGTGGAATCGACGATTGGCAAGCGAATCGAAGGAAGGTGTTGGCAATCCGTTGCCAGAGCATTCCTCGGCGACCGTCAACGAACCACCGGCCGATTGATACGAGGATTTATTGGCTAAATAGAATGATTTCGAAGCGAGCCGCCGAGTCGCGCGGCGTCTATCCTCTCCGAGTTATGTAAGCTATGTATTCGTGGTATTTTGGCGAGCAACGCGTGCAGCTGCGGATGCTGGCGTTCGCCGTCGAGACCGAGCGATCTTAAACAAACCGAGCCTGTTTCGTCATCGTCGGCCAATTGTTATTCCGTCGTTGTTGAATCGGGTTCCGTTGCGCTCTCGCACTTGCGGCACCGTGTCGATCCGGCCCCACGAGAGTGAGTTCGATGCACAAGTCCCGACGAATCTAGCCTTCGTGGAAACCGTGGCTCGCACCCTCGCCTCCTTTTGCTCCCTTTCTATCGTTCGGCAGAATTACGACGTTGCAGCCGGCGACGTTCCGCACCGGATTCGAATCAGCTATCGCCACCCTCTCTCCCGTCTACAGGTTGCGCCAAAACAAGCGTAGCGAGACTAATTTGCAATTTCCATCGTCTGTCGACTCTTCATTTCTCTATTCGAGGCCCGTGGAAATCACCGAAACGAATTTCCCCGTCACGGTTTTCATCAACGATTTCACCGACTTTAGATTTCACCGATAACTACTTTTGACAGACATTGAATCTAAAATCGTTGTCCGTCAAAATCGATGGCGATCAAATTCGTTTTCGGCTAAAGGCGCTATCGGTGAAAACCGAGCCGGGGAAATTGTGTTGGTGATTTCCATGGAACACCTTCATTCGATATCCATCTCTTTAACTAATCCAAATGCGAGCACGTAATGCCCCGTGGGCCACTGTTTTCACGCCTATTACAATCGGGAGCAAACAAGCCACGCCCATTCGGGACGCTTTACTGGAATGAGCAAGACTAGTCCACTGAAAAAGAGATTTAATCGAGCTCAAGTCTGTCCAACTAAGTCACACCCACTGAAACCAGTCGAAAAGGATTATTCTACTGGAAAGGAAAGAGTTCAGACTCGATAATGATGCTGCTCGTCGCAGCGACATTTTTAAGATTGTAGTATCTAAAGATCAAACATTGGCTGCTCTGTGGGGGACTGGCGGTTGCCCCGTTCAAGTCGGGAGTAACGAAGCCACGCCCACTCGGAGAGGGCTAGATAAGGTAACTTCCTAGGACGTGCTCCAGGGCTGTTGAACGATCGCTCGCCAGCCATGCTTAGTCTAATCTGAGCTTCTGTCGTTCGATTCAAAGCAATTACGACCGATCGAGTATTCGGGCCTCGAAGTCGCGGGAACACGATACCGCATGGTTTATCGTAAATCGTAAGATATTCCTCGGTGGCCGAGATGCCCGACCGCAACGGTGTTAGCCGTTAAAACGTTGCGATAACTTGCGCCGAATGGACGCGGCTTACGTCCGACAGGCTGGACGCGAGGCAACGATTTTAAGCCATGATTACATTTCGACGCGAAACGGAGCCGCGTGAAATCGGGCCTGCTAGACATAAACAGAATTCGCGAACGGTGACTCGACGCGGCGGCTTATTTTCGATAATGACGAAAATATCGCCGGTCTCGACACCCGACTTGCCGCGTTACCATCCTCTTCCTCCCCCATCTACTCCTCTCTCTTACTCTCTCCTCTCGCGTTTCGAGCGAAGAGAAGAAAAAGTAAAAGAGAAACAAAAGGAAGGGGGCGAACGTGCAATAGCATATATTTCCCGGCGGAACGAAGCTTCTTTTAATAGAGACCGTCCTCCAACAGATATTTACGAAAGTTTGTTTCTATGTTTAGCGGGAATGATGTGTAATTTACTTCGGATTCGTTTCTCGCGCCGCGATACTTCATTTTTCAGTGGCGATCCGGTAAATCGCTCTCTTCCCACGCGCCTGGCAGAATCCCAGATGTTGCCACATCCGTGTGTTAACCTTTATCGGAAGGAAGTCCCTGGTTCAGGGTGTAACGCGAAGGTATTTTCGACCGAGGTTGGGCTACCTGTTAGCGTCAATCGTTGCGCAATATTGTTGCCGGCCCGAGAACTGTCACGTCCTCAGACTATGCTTTTATTCATTATATTTTACAATTAATGCGACACTCGCTCGTTCACCGACTTCGAATATTGAAGATCGAATTCGTCGCCTTCGAGGTTCAGCTTCAACTGGCACGAGCACAATGATTCCACTCGCGGACGCTTTAGAGGATAAACAAACTATCTTTGCTACATTTCCCTCGCGCTATAGACCATTTGTTCCGTCGATCCTCTCGAAATCGTGTTAATAATGAGATCTCAATCTGCTGCTCATTGCTATCAGAGCTCGATACTATTTTATTTTATATCGATACGATTTTATACATTTATGACAGAACTCTATGTTTTATTTTTTTCAGGTGGATGACAATGGACAGAAGATTGAGATCTCGTTAACTCGATTCAGGAGAGATCGACACTCGCGAGGAACGTGCTAGGAGGATATAACTTGGTAACGCGGTCAACGGGACCGATAATTAAACAATTGACAGCGACGACGATGCAGGCGAAGGGTTTGACGAGTCATTGGTGAAACACGCGAACAGTCCTCGTTAAAATCGCGTTTCGTTCGACGTGAAATTCTCTGGTCATAGGCAGAGCGAGAACGGTAATTAACCCGCTAACAGGAAACATTAATGAATATCCTACGCTCGTTATCCTAGCCGGCAATTAGATACGGGAGAAGCAAACGCTAACGATGGAAGTGCGCTATATCGAGACGTAACGTTGTAATCGTCTAACGACACGCACAATTTATGCCGAGTCCTTGCACGAAGCGATAAACACGTGTACCGTCCGCGCGACCAAATATCGTGTAAGAGCGTCAAGCGCCCACGTTGCACCGAGTGCACCAAGTGCATCGAGTGCATCCAGTGCAAACAACGCAGCCGACAATACCGGTGTTTATCCTTGAGAAGAGATTAATTTTTTCCAAACGGATATCTTCTTTCGGCGGAAATCGTTTTAGCAGTTATTCATAAATAGACTCCGGAGATTTTTAGTGGTACAATAGATATGGTATTATCATATAATCCTGCATAGTTGCATTTTAGATTTTTAGTAATAAATTATTGAAAAAATCAATACGATTATAAATATTGTTGCACAGAAAAATTGGAGTTAGCTTCGAGATCATCGGCAACGTGAAAAGGAATTTCAAGAATTCATTTCACATGAGAGCCAGCGTTCTCGAGCTTTTTATTTTCATCCAGATATATTGCAATAAACATCTATCCGGTTGCGTTTGTTCGCTAGTTTTAGCGTCGAGTGGAGAGTCGATCGCGAGAGGATAAGCTTCGTGGATGACGCGAGCGGAGCTCGTTTCGAATTTCACGTAGTCCGGAAAGAAAAAAGCGCGCGAGAATCGTGGAGGACGTGTCTAATTCTTTTTTCCCGTCGCGTCGCTGCGACGACCCAACGGGGCAGACCCGACGTAGCACGTGCGCTCGTCGATCGGTATTTTTATCGATCCATGCGAGATCGCTCCCTCCGGAGGAAAACTTTATTTTCGCGGTGACCAACGCGGCCCAGGAAGCTAGAGCCCGCCGACGACACGATCGTCGTCGTGGTCGTCGACGGTGCCTTCGTCTTCGTCGTTGTCTTCGCGAGCGGGACTCGACCCGGCTCGCGCGTTTCGCAAAGGCACCTTCTAGAAATAGAACGCCCAAATAATTTGCCTCGGATTACCAGCGACGCGTCGCTGCTTCTCCCTCCCCCCACTCTCTCACTCTCTCTATCCCTCTCTCCTTTTCTATCTTCTCAAAGCAATTCATCGATTTTTTCAAAAATCACCAGCGATCATCAACTTTTTATTTTCGAGTCGTCCAGATCTATTTACGCATTGCAATAAACATCTAGCCGGTTGCGTTTGTTCGCTGGTTTTAGCATCGAGTGGAGAGTCGATCGCGAGAGGATAAGCTTCGTGGATGACGCGAACTTTCATACTGTTTCGTTTTTTATTTTTATGTGTTTTTTTTACAGACGCAATTATATATAAAAAGTTTTTTTTTATAATGGTCTTAAACTGGACAGGAACGTTGAAAATGTTATAGTTATTTGGAAAATTGCTTAATGATTAACATAGTGAAAAACATAAATTTAAGTTATTAACCCTGATACGTTCCTCAGGATGAGAATTCATCCATTTACTATTTTTAGATATTATAAAATGATGGTCCCTCTTTATCAGTGTTCGAGTCGTATTTGTTGAAAGTATCATAAATCTTATCAAAGCAATTTATTGATTTTTTTTTAAATCACCAGCGATTTCACTGTCCCTTATCGGTACAAATAAGATTGATAGAAAAATATATCTCGTAAAAATACGACACGGGGTTAATAGAAAGAAGGGCGTAAATTAGTTCTACAAAATTAACGGGTAAACAAAATGACGCAGATTGATATTACACGAATTTTCATTTGGAAAATTATTCGAACCTACTTCCGTGTTCCCAATATAGTGTTAATCCAACTCGTCTTGTTTACAAGAGTCCTCCCACGCCTGATAATGTTGCACAACTGTTATCATTAAACCGCGATATGTCTTGAAAAGGTATTCACACTTCAACTATATCTCCTATAAATCGGCAACTCCAAGTAAAAGTTCCGATAAGCAGTCGAACGATGTAATTGATGTTTACGGGTCCGAGAAAATGTCGCGGGTTTTCCGCGAGAGTTTAGCGGGCACGCGCGATCTATAAATCATCCGGACGGTTACGGCGGCGCGTCGAGATCGCGAGTCTCCGTTCTCGCAATTACACGCGATTAATTCGTAATCTCTGGCCGGTGGTAGTCCGTTTGACGTCCGAGGACTCGTATTTCTCTCTCCTTTCCGAGAAACCGGAGGGACGCGATCGCGAATGCGACCGGACGTCGCGGTAGCCTTCGCGACCTCGTAAAATAAACGGAGCACATGGCTGCTAAGAGGGCCAAGTTCGAGACGTCGATCGCAGGATAAAACTGTTCGACGCCGTTTCTGGATAGGATCCATTCGATCGGTCGATCGCGCGGTAAACTTCGATCGAACAGATTCAGAGAGCAACCGCGTGCACTCCATGTTCTCGAAACTATCGTTGAAATTGCTGGATTGTGGATCTTTCTACAATGTAAATATTCTCTGTATCGAGAGAGATAGCTCGAAGTAGAAAGTTCTTCCTTTTTTTTGACACGTTGACTGTTATGTTGGTCATATGTATTGGTGACACAATTTTTCCTTGCACAATTCATTTTGTTCGTAATACAATTGTTTATCTGCTGTACGGCTACTTGCAATTAATGCTGACAATTTTTTTGTTGTGTCACATTATTTTCGACTTTCTAGCATGATTAAAGGAAAAATAATTTTTCTGAATGGCTACCTGTAATTAATTCTGACAATTATTGTTCTATCACATTATTTTCGACATTTTAGCATGATGAAAGGAAAAACAAATTATACTGTGTGTCTAATTGCGATTAATGCAAGCACGTTTTGTCTCCCACATAAACCAGCAGTCTATTTATCACGAAGACAATCTAACGTCTATCTTAAGGGTTTTACGAGGGATTCAACAGTCAATATATGTACATATCTCGTAAATTTCTCTTTCTCCCCATAAACTCAGAAAATCCAACGTCCAGTAATCACCGATCTTTACCTCTGTAAGATCACTGTTACTCGTCGTTCCAGGGTTCGTTCGTTATTGTTATTGGCATAGAACGGAGAAGAGAGACAGCACAGTGTGAAGAGATACGTGACTACAGAAACGGTATAAATACCACATTGGATAGACAAAAGGCGACTGTGAAGCACAATGTAAGAAACGTTTTACTATGTCCGACGATTGAAGGCATTCCAACCCTCTGAAATACATCGGTCGAAAGATCGCGCGTGGTTCCCTCTCTCTGTCTTTCTCTCGGCGAATAATAATAAACATGGCAGTGAAAACAGATGGGCGGCCAGGAGAGCGAAACATCGACCGCGAAAATTCGACGTAATAGAGCTGCTCGAGATTTCGTAACCGGTTGCGTATTTCATCGGTACGCGAACTAAGACAAGAGTCCGTGGTTACCCGCGCGAAGAAAGTTTGAAAATCCTCTCGGAAGCCGTGGTTCCGACGGGGTAGCCAAAAGCTTCTCGTGTTACAGCGCGCCTCGTCGCCAAAACACGGTGGCGGGCGACGAGCCGCGCGTTTCGCACGTAGTTGGCAGCGATTTCTACCGATGCGCGTGAAATAATTTGGCGTTTGCCGTGCGTTACGTAACCGGGCCTCTTCGTACACCGAACAGGCCCGATCGTGGTTTTGTCAAAAGAATTCTTCTCAAATTCCGCGCGTTTAACGCCATTCAACAGGCCACGTTGAACTTTAATTATTCGGAGCACACGCGTCAAAATAATAGCAGCGATCGGTTGGAAAACGATCTACACACTTCAGAGATCTCGGTGAAACAAACACTTCGCGATCGGTAATGTTTGTCGAACCGGCGCGTGATAACGACGAATACCACGTGTC
This sequence comes from Lasioglossum vierecki, assembly GCA_028455595.1. Lineage (NCBI taxonomy): Eukaryota > Metazoa > Arthropoda > Insecta > Hymenoptera > Halictidae > Lasioglossum > Lasioglossum vierecki. The sequence goes on from CM052343.1 coordinate 1,266,526, forward strand.
TCTCGGAAAGTCCCGTGTTCGGATAATCGACGACGAGACACGAGGAACACTTTCGGGAAAACAGCATGGTGACACTGTTCTGCGTAAGCTGTCAAAGCGGAATCGGCGAAGGGCTCACCTTCTGGACGACAAGCGGGGTGCCAAAGTCCTTTCCGCCCTGTAGGCGGAATCCCCATGGGGAGCCGTCGAATCTGGAGAGCTTGACGCTGATCTGGGCCATTAGCACTGATTATCTGTTTCACCTGGTCGACGATCAACAACCGACTACTCCTCTGTGGTAAAACTTGGAGGAAACGATGATCGACGGAGGAGGGATGAACGGAACCGAGCGGGGAACCGTGCGATTTGGTGGCGCGGATACAACTGAAAAGCGGAGACGAGAAAGTCGCGAAGGAGGTTGCACCGGTCGGTCACGGTTGACGTCTGGCTTGGCGAGGAGGCGGAATCGCGCGCAGTTTAGCTAGAACTGAACCAAACGGAACGACGACTGCGAAGCAACCGTGTGGCGAGGCGAGGCACGTACGTGCTCGAGGAACGCGCGGACCGAAGTAAAGGTACAACGAGACGAGAAACGTCGAGGACGGTCAGTCGGGCAGCGGGGCCTGCCTGCTGCCTGCCTGCCTGCCTGCCTGCTTTGCTTCGGTGCCTCGCTGCCTTCCTTCCTTCCATCCGATTCGACTGCACCGCGGCCTACGGCCATGGGGCGGGGATGGGGATAACACGCGGCAACGAACGAGACCGCGATCCGGAATCCCGTGGCGGAGGGGACAGGGTGGGTGGAACAAGCGCGACCCACCAGAACCCGACAGAACACACTTGGTACCGGTACCCTTCCAATGGAAAGAGGAAACTGTCCCGGTAATTTATTTACAAGTAAGGATTCCTCTCCGATTTTCATGAAATTTAAACATCTTAGAGATTTCGACTTTTTCAACATGTTTTTTCTATTCACGTTACCGCTGATCGATTTTCGTTTTCGTCTGTCACAAGTAGACTGTGGATCTTTATACAAGAAATGAGTTAAACAAAGTTGAAGTTATCATTGAACAAATATATGCATAAATTCATAAATTAATGAATCAATGCATAAAATCCGCAATCTAATCGTAATAGACTGCAATAATTGACATTATCTCTGAAATCCGAAAATTCCTGAATCCGACGACGGTCTTTCTGTTCCAGCTGGCACCGAGGAGAAGCACCTTGCCGAGTACTCGATCCGCCCATGCGATTCTCGACGCGATCGGAAGGACGATCGATCGATTAGCGGGTAGCGTGCGCTCGGCTTGCTCGCGGTGTCCTTGGCGCGGACGTTCGACCCGCCGCGTTTCTTCTTCGGCTGTGGGATGCGAGTCCGTTAACACCCCGTCGAGAGCGGAGTTCCGATCGATTGTAGGGCTGTTTCTTTTCCGAAGCTTCGACTCTTAGAGGTCTTCGAAGTGCACGAACTTGCCAAGTATTTTAGAAGTGTATTAATCGTATGAAGTTGTAACTTAATCAATCCTGTGGTAACTTTAATACACAATGTATAAACTTAACAGATTTTCGAATCACGTTAAGTAGTCGGAAGTAATTCAAGCTACCCTTAGATTCGTCCAATGTGTGTTTAGTTTTGTATATCACCTTCGAAACTTCAAAATGGTCGACCTTTGAAGGAAAGTAACAGCCCTAATCGATTGTGGTCGGACGTGCGGGGGTCCGTGACTCGCAGTGTACGCCGGATGCAGGATACGATGCACGGTGATGCACCGGGCCGGATGAACCAAGATTTTCGTGGTGTCGAGTGGTGTGACTGCATTTTCTGCGCCGGTGGCGGTCACGAGGGCGCGAACTAGTTCGTGAATCATGCCTAGAATGCTTTACATAAATTGCTCGAGGCCGACGTCACGTTCTCGGAGGCTGCGAGAGAGCACGAGAGAACCGACGCGACGCGGACGACGAAGAAGAGTGAAAGAGGGAGAGAGGAGAGAAAGAACGTACTTTGGCCAGCAGGCAGACGTGACTCAGCCTCTCCCGGGTACGCGCGCGGAACACGAGACACGGGACATGGGACACGGGATACTACACGGGACACCGTAGACTAGAGAGACCGTGTTCCGTGGCGACTCGGAAACTCTGGAAAGGTGAAAGCACGCTTCGCGACTCATCCACGAGGCAGATTCGTCCTCGGATATCCGTATCCGTTTCCGCGAAAGGATCCTACGTTCGGCTGTCTTGTTACGTCAACGGGATGATGCCAGAAAACGTGACCCAGATGAGACAGCGCGCTCCCACCGTGATTCAGAATTCCACGGGAGAGTCTCCCGCTGAAACTCAAATCTATTAGGTCTATTAGCTGCTGCTTATTACTATACAATAAAAATCTCCTGCGGAGTTCAACAGAATGCTCTTACTTTTATAATCGCTAAGAAAAAGTTGGAAATAATACAGCACAACGAATGCTAACGAATTTCGGCTGATTTCTTTCTGTACACATAACAGAATTTAACTGGAGCCGCAGCAGGAACCTTGCGCTCGGCAGAGATAAAGAGCAGACTGTATTACGAAAATGATTCAATCCTTTTATTAACGGCTTAATCTTCGCAATGATTTTGACAATGCTTTGCACTTCGAGACGTGGATGTATGTATATACGACACGCAAACATACCTAATTGATTCACGTTACGCTCGTGCTCGATGCTCTCGGTCGCAGCGCACGCAAGTTCGCATCGTTTTATCTTACAGATCCCGAAGCGTTTACTGCGGCTGCTTATCGGTTTGGTTTTTTCCTCTTTGTCAAATCGGTTTTGTCTTTGGTAATCATGAATTGTGTTTCGGTGGTATTCCGGTTCCGGGTGGCTTTAATGGCTGACGCTCCGAGTACTCCTGTCGTCCGCGACGCTCAACGCTGGAGATTTCTGATACGAGACGAGACAGGTGTGAGAGACGATGTTTCGCGGTCAGATCAAGTTTCTGTGTCAAAATTAAAGAAATTCGATAGAAATGAGATAGGACGATGAAATTTTTTTTAAATCAAAGCTGAAACTGGGCAGAATATGAAATAATTATAGAGATTGTGGTACGAACGCTTTTTGACCTTGAAAAAATTCATTAAACTTGCACAAGTTCAAAAAATTGTGATTTTTCCAATACTACGTCCAGAAAAATTTTTTTTCAACGTCTCAAAATTTTTCTAGGACCTCAGGATTAAAAAAAACGAATTGTAGTTAAACAGTTAATCTTTTACTTTTTCAAGATTAAAAAATATTCGTACCATTATCTCCCTATTTTTCCCATATTCTAAAATGTTTCAGCATTATTTTTAAAAAAATTTCATCGCTCTATCTCATTTCTATCGAAAGTTCTTTGATTTTTGACACAGAATTCTTCCGTTTGACCCACAGTAAGACCGCGGAAACCGTAAACGAATACGTACGACCCTCTCGATTATGTCCTCCGCGGCGTTCACTTTCGCGGGTCTTGCTGGAATTCCTTTCCTCGGCTCCTTGTCCATCTTATGAATCATCTTGTACACGCTCGAGTTCATCAGGTGGTCGTAGTTCGGCAGGGCGGTCTTCTCGTACTTCTTGAAGTTCACTCTGCGCGGATCGATCGATCAGCTTCGTGGCTCAGTGTTGGTTTTTGATTTTGTCAGGCGATCAAGAAAGTTTTCACCGTAACGGACCGTTCGCGTGTCAATCGAAAACGACGCTTTTGAGAAATTAATTTTTGTGAACCGAACTACAGTGCAAACTTTCTTGGCCACCTGATAAAAATTGACTGCGGATGTTTATGTGTAATGAATGTTGAAAGTGATGTAACAATTATCCGAAAATCTTTCTTATGTCTTCTTAGTTTTGATCATTAAACACCGGATTTTATGCATTTATGATAAAAATGAGTCGGTGTAATTTAAAACGTGAAAAACATTAGAGGAATTTTATATATTTTTATTTCAAAAAATATTTTTATATCATCTTTAAGCTATTGAACATATTAAGAGAAAAAAGTTTCTATGTCGTTCCGGATTGTTGTAATTCAAGTGAAAAATTGTACGTTTCTCAGAGTAAAAGTTCGACTTCCGAAGATCGATTAAAAATATTCGTGGCATGCCTCGATCATCGATGAATCATGAGAAAATTTCCCGGGCCTCGTTGAATGATCGCTTCGCGGTGAAGCAGGCGATGATTCAGGCAAGGCTCCCGGCTGATTTCGAGTGAAAGGAGGTAATTGAATCACGGCTCGGATTCCGATAAGGGGACGGTGATACTGTTTAGCTTACCCTAGGGCTCTGCCTCGAATTACTTCCGCCTGGGAAGATAGAACCTCGGCGATCATTTCGTCGTTGAAGAAATCGTTTGGACACCTCCATCTGCGGCCCAGAGTGAGCTCGACCTGCTTAGCCTGCGGCCACAAGTCCTGCGAGGATTTTCTTCCTTTCTGCTGCATTCTCTGCTGCAAGATGTCAGATCTAGCGTCATACTCCTGGTCCAATGGGGACCAACGCGCGACAAGGGTTACCGGTGGAGGAATTCGCGTTTTCCTTGCAACGCAAACAGATAAAACCCCAACACCGTGCCTAGGATACGCGTACATACACGTGCGTGACACGGATACTTTCGCTTCACGAACTATATCGGTTGGGAAGAAAGTAATTTCGCTATTTTAACGTTTAAATGAGTGATGTCGTTCAACGCGTGTCACTTCGCTGCTAGTACGAACGTATACGAACGCAGCATGGGCCAGTGAAACTGCGAGAACGCGGCGGACCGCAAAGGGTTAGAGACTGGGGAGCTCAAGGGCAGCGATAGGTGGTTTCCAGGATCGGACAGTTTGCGCATGGTATCACCGGGGACGTTTAATGGACGGCTATTAACTCTTACGATGGGAGCTCGCGAAGAATATCTGGGGAACGATAAAGAGAGATAGAGAGAAATAGAAATCGGGGGTACAGTTCGAGCAACGATTACGGAGGAATCCACGGGGCAACATCGATGCGATTAAAACGTAGTAAATCGACGGGGGTGGGCTTGTGGACGGTACACGAGAGACACGGGGTACACAAGATGATCACGCATTCCACATTCGGTTTCCAGAATACCTGCAACTCCTGAATAACTTGATCTTTTGCCGAGAGATTTGGGTTGGGTTCGAAACTTCCTACAAATTGTTCGACAATCGATAATTAGCATCTGTTACGATAGAGACGGCGGGACCTTTCGTCCAAGTCGGAGACAAGATCAAAGAACTTCCAATAAAAGTGGGATAGAACGACGAACTTTTTTTAAATTAAAGCTGAAACATTTTTAAATATAGCAAAAATAGGGAGACTATGGTATGAATGTTTTTTAACCTTGAATAATTAAAAGTATAAATGTTTAACAATAATTCGTCTTTTTGAAAAAAAATCTACGGGAAATGATGTGTAGCGTGTAAAAAAAAAAAGAAAAATTTGTTCCGCGCGTGATATTGGAAAACCCACAATTTTCTTAAACTTGTGCAAGTTCAACGAATTTTTTCAAGGTCAAAAAAAATTGGTACCATTATCTCTATAATTATGTCATATTGTGTCAAGTTTCAGCTTTGATTTTCAACAAATGTCATCGCTCCATCAGATTTCTATCGAAAGTTCTTTGACACTGAATTCTTCCGTTCGGCCCATAGTGCACCGTCTCCTCGCGAACGGAATAGTATAGAAGAGCGGAGAAGGGATCGGCGCGCGGCATGGCGCGGCGATCGAAAGAAAGATAAGAAGAGATTTACCGTGAGACGGAGCCGGGCTCGGCGACTTGAGAACTTTCGTCTCGTACGAGACCACGAACTTCTTCACCCTGCTGCCCTCCTCGCTCTTCACCGACAGCGTACCCTCGAGCTCCTGAGTCTCGGTGTCCTCCTCGTCCTCCTCCACGGTCTGCTCGACCACGCGCTCGTGATGCTCCTCGTCGTAGTACGCCGTGTACGAGAAGTCCTCCGTGAAGTCGGTCTCCTCCGTCTCCTCCTCGTGCTCCACCTGCTCCTCGTGATCCTGCTCGCGCTCGTCCTCCGATTCCTTTGCCTCCTCTTCGACCTCTAAACACCGGAACAATAAATTCAGAGCGAATCGCCTTGTCGCGAAACCCTAGAAAACCGAGTCTAGTAATGCAAATGGTTCTTGTGCCATTGACAGCTTAGACGAATTTTGATACAGTTTTTTAATAATCAACTATTTTTACTAACCTGTACAAATACCACCATAACGAAAGAAACCAACATTGTAGAAATGCTTGATTTACTTTTTAAACATTTGCATTAGAAATTAGTAAATTATAGGTTCTGAATCGTGGAGATTATACTGAAGAAATGAAAACATTATTTGATAGAGAAACAAAAGTGCATAAATAAATAAATATTATAGGTGGTGAAATTTTTGATAGAAGAATCATTGAATTGTAACAGAACACAATGGTCGGTAAGTATAATGGGGCTAAAGGTGTCGATAGCGCTATCTGTTGGCAGAAAAGATACGAAATATACTTATTGTCACTGACAATTTGTCAGTAACTATAACTGCGCCATTTTAGAAATTGGTTCTTTGATTTTTAGAATGTTACGAAAAGTTAAATCAACTAAATAAATAAATAATCAATAATTTATTAAACTGTTTACAGCCAGGCATCCGTCGTGTCTGACAGTGGAGATCGAAAATGGGTCATTTGGCCAATTCGTTGGCTCCAACACGAATTGATCTAACCCGTACTCTGTGCCAATATTTTCACCAGTTGCGAGTTTCATTATTTTTAAATCTCGGCTCCTTAACGTACAACGCACTAAAATGTACGCAGTATATTTCTTTTGAGAAATGAACGGTAGGTTCAATTTTGCAGTTATGGATCATCGTGTCGCAAAAATGGTACTGTACCGATATTTTGTCGTTTAAATTGATCACTAATCCTTTGACACAGGGACATCGGTTAAATTGCATAATTTTTATTGAGTCGATTAATGCATAAGTGTTTCTCCTGACAACCTCAGACATAACCGCAGGCTATAAATGCGAGAACGACACAGAATCGATAGAGAGCTGGCGCTTGCGACAGCCTCGGGGATCGGGCCATCCTTGGCACCGGTTCAAAATCCGAAATCTGTGAAATTCGAAAATATTCCCGCGGCAGAGAGCCGTACCGATCGAGGGCTGCACCTCGGCGAGTATATACCTCGAAAAGATGTGACGTTAGACAGTGATCTTACCTCGGGAGGTCTTCTCGTTGGTGGCGCCGTTCTGCACGCCGCTCAACTCCATGATTTTCTGCAGTTGCTCGGAGACGATTCTCAGGTGACACTCGATCTCGCTCGGTAGCTGTTTCAACGAGAGCAACTGCCGTTGGACGTTCTCCAGTTGTTTTTCCAGGTCGATCTCCGTGCTGACCAGCTCCTTGATCTTCTCCCTGTCGACCTTCGACGCGATGTCTGCCATCTCCTTCTCGATCTTGTCGATCACCGTCTCCTCCCTCGTCGATTTTTGGTAGCAGCAAGATTCTTCCTCGCGAACAGCTTCCGGTTCGGGACTCGCTTGCTCAACGATCTCCTCTTCCGGTCTCTGCTCAGCTTCACTCCCTTCCGGTTTCAACGACTCCGCCTTCGATTGCGGACGCGAATCGACCTCGCGCTCTTGATCCGATCGATAACCGGGCTCCGGGGTCGCCGACGGTGTCGCCTAAATTCAGAGAAACCGCTACATCACGTGCGAACATCGTGGACCTATTCGTCATCATTGTTTTTCTTTGAACCAACCGTAATGCACACAGAAACTTTCCTTTTCTACTTTCCTACATCGCCCTCGGCCACGGTAATCATTTTTTCTAATGTCCAGATTTCACGAGGACCTCAAACAGACTCTGCCTTTCGAGTCGAAAGTCTTCTCTATTTCAACAATGTTTCTGGGCAAATATAGCCGGACGGCCAGTGACGGGTTGAGTGGTATGCTCGTTCCGTTTAGGTTAACCACAAACAATCGTTCAAGTTTATTCAATCATATATTATAACTTTTATATCGTATATTATAACTTTTACAATAACTAAATTGATTCTTCCTACGTTAATAACTAAGCAATGTTGCAAATAACTATAAGTTTGTTCAAGTGTTAGTTAGTTTAGTGTTTCTAGCATAAACAAAGATACCGATTTCATTTTATCGGATAAAAATTCATGTATGTTAGAGTGATATTCTTCAAGTTATATTTTTCCTTTCAAGAAAGTCACCTAATTTTTTTTAATTATTAACTTCCCGATTTTATAGGGAAGTTATTGTAATTTATTGTTTTTAATGCGTCAAAAAAAGATAATTTTTTAATGTTCTACATGTAGCCAGTTTATCGAACCTTCGTTCCATCCTTTGTTCGTCGATATCAGATTTTTATATCCGAAAGAATCGGACTCCCACTCAACCCGTTATAAACGTTTTGCATTTTAGAGAATTATTCACGACATAGTGATGAGAATTAGCGAAGCTACTGGTTATCGTCCACGAACATATTACTTTCTCGAGGCAGAAGATCAGAAAAGGAGATACTCACTGGTGCATTCGGGTTCGTTTCCGGAAAATCGGACGGGAAATCGGGATAGATGGTCGTGTCCAGAGAGCTGCGTCCCAACAGCAGCTTCGATCGGTAGTCGTTTAGGGGTTTATCGAGATTCTGTGGCACTGGATGCAACCAGACATATGCATTTTATTCAGAACGTACTGTGTACTCTTTCTTTCTTTCATTTTTTTTCATTTCTCGACAATCCATTCGTATGCGTACATTGACAGTGTGTGTGCGTGGTGTGAGACAGACATTGTACATGCATCGATCCGACATTCGAGGAGTTCTACTCTGCGCTCGTTCAGACTAGACGCTAGTCAGCTACGAGAATACTGCGCTACGATTAATACACATTAGGGTGGACCTTAATTATACTTGGTGAAAACTTTTTTGCGAGATTTTTGTTCACGCCTCCCCCTAAAATTGTAGTAAGAAAATAATTCCTGCACGCGATAAAGTTGATCTAATAAGGGAAAGGCGTCCCGCACTGAAGTTGCGAAAAATATGAGAAACTTTATAGGAAAAAAAAGAATTTTTTTTAGAAGTTTTTAGTATTGCTGCAGGGGCCTGAAAATTTTGGATATATAATTGTTTTGATGAAATGGAATAGTATTGGGGGAGAAGGCGTGCCTAAAATTTCATAATCGAAAAATAAGGTCCACCCTGATACACATACTTGCCGGGACCGCGCGAAGGATCGATGTTATTGCTAATGTTAGAAACAATCAAGAAACCCTCTGCTTCTCGGCTCCGGGAGCAAGTACGGTTGCCTCTAGCTACGAGTAAACACGTTACGGTTACACGGGACAAGAAGATACAACAACAACAACAACACACATTAACGAGCAACGAGCATGGGTTCGTCGCACACCTCTATTGGATCGGTAAACCTGGGATTCCCTGTACGCGATTCCCCATGCAGCTGATCACACGATCAGGAAACCGTATATACGAAGTTCCGGCATGATCGGTGCAGCGGACGATCGAGCTTGAATCGAGCGTCTCACTTATACATATAAAGCAAAATGATCGAGGTGCAGGGTACAAAGGCGTAGGCCACCAGCCTGGTGAAGTCGACGCCGATGCGGTTCGTCAGGCCCTCGTAGAGGATCGTCGGGACGAAAGACAACCTGCGACCGTCGCGGTCCACATCGAGGCTGGCGGCCTTCTTTTCAGCGATCGTGACCGTCTCTGTGGTTCGACCAGTCAGTTTGTTCGGTAGCCGATCAAGAACGAAGTCTCTTAGCAAAGCGAACGCGCTCGGCTCGGAGACATTGGCGCGGCAGAAGGACCTGGAGAGACGCCTGCTGCCGCGATGGAACACCTCGCTCGAGATAAAGTCCTTGGAAGAGCGGACCAGCTCGGAGAATGCATCGTCCGATTTAGAATGCTGCGAAGTGAGCGAGGAATCGGAAATGGCTCGTAGGATCTGGCCACGAAGGTAGCCGACGATCAAGCCGAGGGACTCGAAGTGTTTCTTCAGGATCCGCTCGGCGTATCGAGCTCTAGCTAGCAGCATCCTCTTCGAGGAGACGGCGACAGGAGGACGCGTGGCGACGCGACCCAACAGACACTTCTCCACGTAACGACCCTTCATTCTGATCATCGCCGAGCTCCTCCTCCTGTCGCGACGCGGAGTATCTCTCGCGGACTCGCCCTTTAGATAGTTGATCAAACGGACCACGTTCCTCCAGAAGATTCTCTGGAAGTAGCGACCCCTCAGATAAAACCGCTTGCGGATCCTACCTAATCCGGTAGGACTCAAAGCATCCACGGACCCACCCCGCTCCAGGTAAGCTAGAACGTCCGAGCGAAGACGAATGGCGACGAAGGCGACGCTACGCGCGAGGATCTTCTCCGCGTAGCGGGTCCTTCGCAAGGACACCTCCTTGCCTGCCACGAGCCTGTCGAACAGCTTGCTCGAGGAGAAGCTCTCCGGATTCTCGATCAGCTCGTCGACCATTCGCCTCATCCAATTGTCCTCGCGCTTCAGGTACGTCTCGAGGTAACGACCCTTCACCCTGCACCTCGATTTCTCGATGCTACCGCGGCGCGAGGATTCTTCCAGCTGTTCGGAACCGCGCGACATGTTTAAGGCAACGTCTTGCGGAGGGTAGTCTTTCAAGGAGGGCTTGACGACTCTGTTGGGTTTCCTCGGTTCAGAGAGGCTCTTTTTCCCGAAGAGACAGCGCCGGAAATAGTGGCCTCTAGTGTAGAACCCTTTCGGCTTTCGTTTGTTCAATGGCCGCCGTGTTACCACCACGTTCTCCCTGCGTCTCGACGGCTGCGCCGGCGCAACCTCCAAGACCACCAAAGCTTCCGGTTCGACGAACTCGACCGGCGAAGCTGAGGACTCCAACTGCTCGAGAGGACACGCCGAACACGACTCGTCCTCCGGAGAACTCGCAGGGACGATCATCTGCTCGATTAGCTTCACTGTTTCGCAACTGGCCATGATTACCTCGGGGGTACGGGGCTCCGGGGTCTTTTGCTCTTCCGGCTTGAGCAAACCCTTCTCCAGAAGCCGGTCGGTCACGCTCCTCTTCTTCTGCTTCGTGATCACCACTCGATAGGATTCGACCTCGATCTCCTCGACCGGCTCCTCCTCCTTCTTACGCGGCTGCGGTATCGGTCGCTGGGGCTTCTGCAGGAAGACCGAGGTGCGTTTCAGCTGCTCCAATAACGGCGGCTCCGCTGTCGCGATGTTCTGCAACTCCTCGATCACCTTCGACTGCTTCAACACCGTCGCCCGCGGACGGAGCTTCTTGAAGTTCACCCTGGAACAGAGAGCGTACAGTTGTTATTGGTCGCAGTTCGCTGTGAGCAAGGTTAGGGAAACGATAGGAACGACGGATCTCTACCCCAAGACTCCCTTCTCGTCGAGAAGCTCCTCTTCCTCGAGAATCAACTGAGCGATCTCGTCGTCCGTGAGATTCTGATTCGGCACGAACTCGCTGTTCTCGTCTTTTGGCTTGTCCGGGAGCGGTTCCACTTCTGGCTTGGCTTCCTCAGTGGTCGTCTCCTCGTACGTGGTCTCCTCGTACTGCTCGATCACCGTCTCCTCCTTCAAGATCTGCTCCGGGAATACCGGCGGCAGTTCCGCTAGCTAACAAACGAACCAGCTGCTCATCAACGGTCTCGTCGAAACTGGGTTTCGACTAGGCAAGGATCGACTGCTCGAGATTATTCTTAACCCGTTAACTCTATGCCCTAATTCAGGGTTTCCCAAACTGTGTTCCGCGGACAGAGTTCGGCAACAGATCAATCGCCGAATTTTCGACGATTTCTTCGTTTAATTAACAATTAACGATTAACTTCATCAATCGCCGATTTTTAGACGATTTCATTTTTTAATCGTACACAATCGTGTAAAATTTTTAATTGATTATTGTCTAACTCTGCTCGGCGAGAAAATATTAGTAACGCAGCTTTTCATTTTGACTATTATAATTCGTCAAAATAAAATAATGAGATCGCAGAAAAAGTTTGGGAATCCCTGTCCTAATTGGACGTCGCGCGTGCGCCCGCTCGCGCCGATGAGATCGTGTTGTCAATTCGGACGGGACCGCTTTGTTTGTTTGTTTATCGCGACCGGACAACAACGATCTCGTCGCAGCGTCGTTCGATCGGGACACGACGTAATTTTCGTATCGGGGTCCATGAAAATCACCGACACTTTCACCGACTCCAGATTTGACCTACAACGCCTTTACAGAAAACGAATTTGATAGGCAATGAATTGATTTGAATTAAATTTGTTGTCTATCAAATTCGTTTTCTGTGAAAGGCGTTGTCGGCCAAACTTATTGTCGGTGAAATCTGGAGTCGGTGAAAGTGGCGATGATCTCCATGGGACCCTTTTTGTCGCGAGGAAGAACGGTACTAAAATCTTTAGCTTATCAAGGTAGGGTGCTCGAGCAACGAGCATCGCGAACAGTTGACGAGAAACATAGAGAGAGCGATCGGCTCCGAGGTACATACGGGAATCTTGTACGGGACGATGTTCTCTTCGGACAGCCCCTCCAAAGCCTTATATGGATCTCCTTCTCTGCGGCAAGAATCGCGTCGATTAATGGCTGAATCGATGAGAGAGAATCAACTCGTTAATATCTCGACGTTCGACCGTAGTTTACGTTTCTCGCACGGTCAGCGGAGGAAGAACCGAACTTTGGAATTGGGAGCGGGCGACGATTTTAACTCGGTTTTCGGCGAGGCTGGCCGACTACGAGCCGGTTCACGCGCGAAACGGTAATGAGTGGGATCGGGGAACAAACGCGCGAGGAGTAAATGCCAGCAATAAAATCGCCGACCAATGATAAACAGATTTCATTCTGGGTCACCTATTTATAAGTGTTGCAATCCCGTTGCCTCACGTTGCCCGTAACGCCGGGATACTCTGGCCCCGACGTATTATTATAATATACGAAGCCGTACAGGGCCACCGCGACCACATTCCCGATCATCGTCATCCGCGGAAAAGCGAAATATTACGGCGTGTCGGTCGATTCGGTTAAATTATTTCTCGATGACTAACGATGGAAAATATTCTACTCGGTGACGCGCGGTCGCCTTCGCGGTCGTCGTTGACGAATTCGCGATAGTCGCACGGGTGAATCATCCGAGAACATTCTCGCGAGCGCAAAACTAGTTCAAGTTAAGCTTCACGGTCCAAGCGGACCGAGACGATGCGCAACGTGTCGTTGACATTGGGACGAGAGAACCGTTTGTTGCGTCACTATCGATTCGGTGAACAGCTTCTTCCGGTGCTACGATCATTCAGAATTCCCCGGCCGACATTGTTTTCGGTTTCGAACCGAGCCGAGTTACTCACCGCTGTATACCTAGAGCGAAATTATTGCCTGCTCGCATCAACTCTTCGTGCGCCTGACCGTGGGTCAAGCTGCCGATGGCCTGGTCGTTTAATCTGACCACGACGTCGCCGACCTTCAAGCCCATGCATTCTGCGAGACTCCCCTCTGTCACCTGCCAAACACCTTTCATTTACAGTAAAATTCTTCTCGATCGAAAATCTAATATATTATTAATTTTCTGGTTTCGATGGAAGAATATATTTAATCACTAATGCTAAGTATTAATAAACTAATAACGATTCAACTCCGCCGAAAACATTAACCATTTTGTATTAACAACAAATACGATCGATGGAAGAATATATTTAGTCACTAATGCTAAGTATTAATAAACTAATAACGATTGACGAAAACAGCAAATTTATTATTATTAATTTATATCTCCGATAAAACCTTTGCGCTGAGATCATCAATACATCTTGTTATTAACAATCTTTCGATCGATAATCATAACACATTCATCTCAACGAAACTCGTTTGAAATAGCGCGAGAATTCCCGCGAGCTCGCGCAATCGATAATGTAGAGCCTGTCACGAGAAGACGAGGAAATCCCCACTTTACCGATGCGACACCGGCCCCGTATGGCATGCAACCAGTAGTGCTAATGCGCTTTTATGCGGCCGCCGGACGGGATAACACAGTGTTGTTAATTGTTAAAAGTATCTGCGACGTCGTAACACGATCCAGGTTCAGAAAAGTGTTCACCGTGAACACACTTTATTTACTATTTTAAAAAAATCGAGTTTATGCATTGATTGAGTTATAGTGTAAAATTTATATATTTACCAGAAAATAAGGTAATGAAAACAAATTCGAAAGGCTGAAAAAAGTAATGCAATTCAACCAATGTCCTATGTCAAAGCATTAGTGATTAAATATATTCTTCCGTCGATCGTATTCGTTGTTAATATAAAATGGTTACTGACAATCATTTCTTGACAATCACAAAAATATCCATGGAGAATAAACTCGTAACCAATTGAAATCGACGATGAACGTAATAGTACGTACCCTGATGACAGTCAGTGGCTGCGGAAAGTCGCTCCCGCCCGCCAAACGAAATCCCCATGGTGTGTTGTCGAATTTCGTGAACTTGATGCTGATAGCCATGGTGTTCTACATCTGTAAAATCGCATGATCGCGAGAAAACCCATGGTAACGTGTGTTTGATCGACGAGGATTCTATCACCGGTGGATAATCCGCGATCTCGACGGTGAGATTCGATTCGAATCGAATCGATTATGTAACGCGAGAGAATCGGAATTGGGTGCGGGATTAAGTTACGAGGTTTATTTACGAGCTTGTGTTTCCTCGAATCACAAACGCACTAAATACCACGCGTGGCGCTCCCAAGCCGCGCTATTCGAACCCGGGAGCCTCGATCTTGGCGCACGATCGATGGATCGCGCGATTTCGCGGTCATCCGCCTCTCTCTCTCTCTCTCTCTCTCTCTCTCTTTCTCTCTCTCTCTCTCTCTCTCTCTCTCTTTCTCTCTCTCTCTCTCTCTCGCGCGCGCGGTAGCTTCCGACTCTTTTTTATTTATTCCGTTGTAGTTATAGCACTCGGAGAGTTTATATTTCACGCTATTCGAAAATAAAAGTGATTCGAAGGACGATTGCGGATGAAATTTTTCGTTCTCGATGTTTTTTCGGTAGATCGGTTCTCGACACTGCGGTGTATCGCAGCTGAGCGCTGTTTCTATCGAGGGGCATCGATGGAAAAAGATAGTAAAAGAAAAGCAAGAGCAAAAAGGCAACGGTACGCGGCTGCGGCCGCTAGGAATTCATAGTATGTACGCGGAAGTGGCCGCACGCGTCGCACGAAACGAATATAGTCGAGCGGTGCGCGAATTTTCTCAATGATTTCGTCTCTATCCATCTCTTTCTCTCTTTATTTCATTCTATCTCTCGCTTTCTTACTCTTACTCTCTCTCCCTCTTGCCGTCGGTTACTCCTGATTACTTGCCAGTAAGTATCGTGCGAGGGATCGTCGCGGGGAACGATGCACCAGGACACACAGGGTAATTGCACACCGAGGGAAATTACTGTATCACAAGAATCATCGAGCGCGAAACCGAGTCGGATCGGTTACGGCGGAAACGGACCCAATCGTACGAACCGGCCGACTCTCGAACACGCACGAAACGGTGTCACGATAAAGTTTGCCAGAAGGCGATCGCAACTGCCGACTCGAACGCCACAAATACACGACCCCTTCTCCCCCCAGCAACCCTCCTCTAATGCTCCCTTTGCTATCCAATCGGAAAACAGCAGGAAGCAGGCTCGATCTATTTACTGATCGATTTATTTAGATTCGGGTCCTCGATTTCCTCCTCGTCCTACCAACGGATACGTTTCGCTTCGCCATACCGCGCTTCTTGCCCGCGCCGATCAACGTTCATCCCGTCGCACAGTGGTCCCAAATCGTCAAAACCTCAACACGCTCCTGGATTTCATGGACAATTTGCGATCAAACATCTTCGTGGTCGATCATTATGCTTCCAAACTTAATTTCCAAAACCAAATTGTCAGGTCCAACATGGAAGACAGCTATTTGAAAAAACATTATTCGACTTAAAAAAAATTTGTAATGCTATCTGCAATATGCTTACCCCTAGCTAACGCTGCAAGACTAGTTGTTCGAACTGTACATTTATTAAAAGAACAAATAAACAGCGTCCAAAGCGTACTTAAATAATTCCTCTTTAATTCCGCGATTATATTGAATACACACTG
The DNA here is from genome assembly GCA_028455595.1 of Lasioglossum vierecki. Lineage (NCBI taxonomy): Eukaryota > Metazoa > Arthropoda > Insecta > Hymenoptera > Halictidae > Lasioglossum > Lasioglossum vierecki. The sequence continues at coordinate 1,282,676 of CM052343.1, forward strand.
TGCTTCATAATGTTCGGTCACGTATAATATATATACTCTGATAACAACTATCTCTAGTAGAAGATGGTTCAGATTTACTCCGTTAAGAACTATTTTATCCTAATGTTCCAAACAGTTCAGATTTTCGGTTTCTTCGCGCCGGACGGTCCGTCCTGCTCGTCCGATTGGAAAATCGTTTTCGGTTGCGTCTTCTTGTACGCCGGAGCGATCCAATATGGATTCTCTTCGGCTACTTTAGCATATTTGAGGATCGCCTCTCGAGGATCTTGATCGTCCTCTATCCTTTTGCTCAGACCTAAATTACGGATCACATAGGAGCTGAGCGTTCCACCGGAAGAGGCGACTCTTCCTCCCTGACCGGACGTGATCGGTAGATCTGGTCTTCGCGACTTCACCGGATCCAAACGATCCTTTTCCATCTGCTTGCGCACGGATTTCGGTCTGTCTTGTCTGAACAGCGGGAGAGCGTGCGGCGTTATGATCTGCTGAGTGGACATCACCTCGATATGCTTCTGTTTCATGTGCGTCTTCACCACGCACAGTTTCGCTCCCCTCAAACTCTTCTTCGAGTCATAGTATACTTTAACTATTCCGTTTCCGCAGCCTACGAACAACTGATTCAACTTCGGGTGCCACAACGTTTTAATCACGTGCGAGTTCGTCACGTCTATCTCGTTGACCAACTCGAACGTCTTCGTGTCGTAGAACAATACTCTACCCGTGGTTTGACCCCTGTTCAACGACTCTCCAGTGATCAAGATCGAGTCGTCCGGGTTGAACATGCAGTCGGTCGTATCGTAGCGAGAGTACAAGTTCTGAGCCTCGAAAACAGGAGATTTGAACGCTCTCAAGTCCCAAAGTTTCAGCGTATCGTCGCAGCTCCTGGTAGCCAGCATGTGTCCAAGATACGAGAAGCTCAAGCTCGATATCTCGCAACCTGACGCGTGGGCGTTTCTTTGGATCAACGACGGATTCACAAAATTCTTTCTGTGATCCCACATCTGTATCGAGCCGTCCACGCAACCGCAAGCGACCACCGTGCCCTCGCGACTATAACCGCAAGTGGTCGGTATAGTTTTCACGCCGTTCTGCGCCCTGCATTTGATCAGATATTTGTGCGCACGTGGCCTGTACAAGATCCATATTCTGCAGGTACTGTCTTGGGAACAGGTCATATACTCTTCTTTCGTGAAAGGATGCCAACAGCCACAGTTTAGTCCTGCCGTGTGACCTTTCGTACGCGCCATATCCGTTATGTACTGATCACCTTTCACCGTTTCGCATTTCTCGAATCCATCGCGGTCCAGAACTTTCGCTTGCGCGGAGCCGGAAATTACTAATATTACGTCGCCAGTCATAGAGTACTGCAAACATTTGATAGGGTGGTTCTCACACGGTTGCAAAGTCCTGAAACTCCGCATGGACGAATCCATACCAGCAAAGTCCCAGAAACAAACATCGTAATCGATAGAACCCGACGCTAATCTCGCTCCAGAGGGATCCGCTGCAATAGCAGTCACTGCTTTTGTTCCGTGATTCATTGCTACTTCGTGGCTGCATGGAATCTTATCTCTTAACTCGGTTTCCTCTGTATCGGACTCCTCGTCTTCTTCCTCGCTCTCATCCTCGTTTTCTTTTGTTTTGGATGTTTTGTCTGATGATAGCGTACTTGGAAGATCAGTAGGAACCGGAGGTCCAACTAAATCATCCTCATGCTCATCTTCGCTATCATCCTCATCTTCGTTATCGTTTTTAAGTTCTTCCTCTGTGGACTTATCTGCAACTTCTGTGCTTTTCTTATCTTTCTTGTTGCCAGCTGGTTTGTTGCTGTTAATAGTTTTTGTAATGTTGTCAAGCATTTCTTGTACATCAAATGATTTGGCCTTTTTACCAAAGCCGGTTATTCCCATAATCTCCTTCAAGTTCTGTGTTTCTTCCTCATCCTCCGGCTTGATCTCATTCATCTTGATTACATTAGATTCTGGTAATTTCTTACCGAATGTCCCAAATCCGGAGACCACATTTTCTCTGCTTTGAGAAGGTTGCTTATGATGTAAGTCCTTACTGATTTTTCCAAATGTTATCACCTTTTTTGCACTCATGTTTCCTGGTTGTCTGCAATGTTTTATAAACACAATGATTTCAATCCTTATCGGTAGACTCCAGATTTTATGCACTCATAACAAAAATGAGCAAGTGCAATTTAAAACAGTGAAAATATTAAAAGACTTACGAGTATTAATATATTATTTTCACCACATTAAAATTATTAATAATTCATTTATATTTCGCTCCTGCGTCTTGCAATTGATGCACAAACTTTTTATTTTGCATAAACATTCGGAGAAAACATTGACAGAAATGCAACATGTAAACATATGTAGAGGTTATGTTACCTTGTTTACTTTACTCCGATGTAATACTTCGTATATCAACCAATCAGTTCGTACAATTCAACACTTTGCTGTGTTGACATTTTACAGTGAACTAACTTATATTTACGACCATCACAATTTTCGTACGAAATTTCTGTTATTCGTATCAAGTTGTTCGTAAATGACTGTCAATCACTGTCTTTATGTAAATAGGCGCTCAGCTGAAGTGGAGTCGCTCGAGTCGCTCTCTCCGGATGAACAGCGCCTTTAGTGCCCTTTAGGTTAGGCGTCTTTACGTATGTACTATCAAGTACTACTGTGCATTTGTTGACAACTGCCTAATTCGGAACATTGAATGCAGCATTATCAGAGAACAATTCGTTTCTGAGCGCTCTGCAGCGAAAGGGTTGAACATACAAATATTGCACGAGGTACTACATCAATTTCTTATCCACCAAATTTCAAAAATTATTGAGAGGATGTAAATATTCTAAGCCATCAATCAGTTGTTTTGTTTCAGAATGTAATATTTAAAACAATATGGGCCAAGATATAAATTCAGAGATGGAATCTATTTCATTCGAACTTAAAAGTCCTAAAGTAATAAGACGCACAGCAGATAAGAAAAGGCATAAATGTACTTTTGATGGTTGCGACAAGGCCTTTGATAGGCCATCTAGACTAGCTAGACACATTAGACTTCACAACAGCGAGGTAATTAGATCTTCTACTTGTTCGAATATCAAGTAGTACTTTTTAATAACTTGCATCCTTCTACAGAAATGCTATAAATGCAATTATCCAGAATGCGACAAAGCCTACACAAATTCTTCGCATTTGAAACGTCACATGGAAATTCATAATCCGATCAAGAAGATATACCGGTAAAAACAATTTCCTCTCTATACATATTAGGTTGGCAGGAAAGTAATTTCAGTATTTTAAGGTGAAATAAAACCCAATTTTATTCCTATAATATAACGTTATTTTATGATATAACTCAATATATATACGTATCTTTTTAAGATTTTTAATTGTAACATTTTTACTTTCGTTTTAGGTGTCCCGAGTGTCTGCTACTCATCAGCAATCAGCATAATTTAAAGCGCCATTACAACTTAGTGCACAAAGATCCTGACAAACTGACTTGCAAAGAATGCAATCTAACATTTACCAAAAAGTATCAATTTGCAAACCACATGTCTATACATACCGAACAATTGCCATACCAGTGTGATCATTGTAAAAAATATTACACGACTTTTAGAAAATTAAGAAAGCATATCACGATGTATGAAAGGGAAACCAAAACTTATCCTTGCACTGTGTCAGGATGTAACGAAGTTTTCAACAGATGGCAACAATTTTGTGCTCATCAAAAAACCCAGCATGCTTGTAGGCACCTGTTAACATTTATATGTATTTTTTTTATTACATAAAAATCGATTTCTTTGACTCGTTTCTTTCATTTACAGATCACAAATGCAAGGATTGCGACGAAGTGTTTACGAAGATATACCGCTTAAAAGCTCATTCTAAGATTCACGCGATAGACAGAGCAATTTTTCCTTGTACGTACAACGAATGTTTCAGAACGTTCTATTTTAAAAATAATTTAGTCGCGCACATACGAAGAAATCACCAGGGACGGAAGTTTCAGTGCGACATATGTAAAGTAGAAATTTCAACGAAAGCAAAATTAGCAGAACACATTCAGAAATTGCATATGTCTGGAAAGTTAATTAGAAGAACCAAGGAAAACGAAAAGATGTTGAGACTCGCAGAAGCAGATGTTAATTTACCATTGAAAGTAGAAAATATTGTAAGGAAAAGCCGTATTTATATACGGCAAACCATATATAAAAAAAATCGAACTAAAAGTGCCTGATGATAATCCTGACCTGCGATAAACATAGTTGATGAGAATAAAGGAATTTTTTACAATTTTTCTCCTTTTTAATGCACTTTAATATAAACGTGGTTTTCAAAATGTTTTTTTATTGATATTTAATTTATATTCGTCTCCTCTGTGGTAGCTAACTTTCTATACTCACCACAAGATGGCCGGACAGTTGATACCCTTTCTCGCTGGTACCCGATCTAACACCAGTTCGTATATATACTGCCTTCAACCGTCGACCAATATCCTCCGCCTATCCCGCTCCTCTACAATTCGCCCTTCTCTCTGTCACACTAAACAATCTGTCCTCCTCTCCTCCAATCTAAACGATACAAACAGGCCCATTAGCTCAGTTGGTTAGAGCGTCGTGCTAATAACGCGAAGGTCGCGGGTTCGATCCCCTCATGGGCCAAATTTTTTTTCCAAATTTTAAAGAAAAGTAAACATTCGTATGATCTTATTACTAACACAAGTACGCGATGATTGAATTTGTTTCTATATTAATTATTTGAACTATTATGTCAATACTACTTTTATTAAATTAATTGTTTAAATATATTTTTATTTATTTCTATATTTATTATTTGAATTATTATCCCGAGAAATTGTTTTAATTTCGCAGCATTAGCTCGATGTGATTGCCGATTTTTTAATATTTTATAGAGCAATTCGTCTCATTTCCACGAAATAAAATATTATAAATCGGCAATCACACCGATTGCCCGGGTCTCACCACGTGGAGGTTGCTGCGAGTGAGACCCACCCACCCACTTGGTATATATTATAAAATGTGTTATACAATTAAATAAAAAATATTTAAAAAAGTATATTATACCATTATAAATATATATATTACATATTATATTATATATTATACAATCATAATATTATATGTTATATATTATATAATCTTAATATATAATATTTCTTATCGTCCCACCCGACGGAATATTACAAAAATGCACAATTACAAAATAGAAAAAAAAGCCCGTATAAATAATTGCACTCTTCCTGATAAACATTTGATAGTGCTCTACTTTAGGCAACTATACAAATGAATATTAAGAACAGGATAATTGCTAGCCTACCCGTCCGACCCACTAAATCTTCTATACCATGGTATAGAAAAAGTTTTTTTCATAATCCCCATGCATAACATGTGACAATCACAATCCACTAACACCATGCAACAACATGCAAAACACACAACACAAGCAACATCGGTGCAGCACATGCAACTCATGCAACACATAAAACACATACCAATAATACATGCAACACATGCAACCATGCCCGGGTAACTGTTTACATACAAATTCAAATTTCTACAACTCCAAGTTAAGCTGTTTCTGCTTTCAAATAATCTGAAACTGAAACACACTAAATTTCGAATTAGTACATGAAAAAAAACTATAATTAGAAATGAATGTCCACTCGATGTGTATTTCAAACAATCGCGTGAGTGGACCATCTTCTCGCAACACTAATCTACAAAATACGTGTTGAACGTATAGAAAAATCAAACGCGAACAGTGCATTATTATTCGCGATGTTAATATGATAAATACAGTACGAAGAACTCCCGTGCACTTTAATTTTCTTGCGCAACTCTACATAGAATGTTCATGAAGTAATTTAATTTTCTTACCACTCCACCGGGACGGGAAGAAATATCTGAAAGAAGCTGAAAATTTGGTTAACACAATGAAAAAATAAAAAAAAAGATAAATATGCTGACTAGTGGTCCACTCGATATATTTCAAACAACGCGCGAGTGGGCCATTTTTGCGCAACGCTACTCTACAAACATGTACAAAGAACATCTGAAAACAACGCGAACAGTGCATTCTCTCTCGGCTCTAATTTATATTATCAAATACTAAAAACACCCGTGCACTTTTGTTTTATTTTGCGCAACTCTAAATTGAACCGCGATTGTAGCCATTTAAAATTAAGGGAGGAACCAAACCGCGAATTATTTTTTCGCAACTCTAAATCTATAAATAAATACCTTGTTCAAACGCGAAAAGTGCATAATTTGTCGCAACACTAATTTACTATAAATTCGGTATAGAAAACTCCCGTGCACTTTAATTTCTTTACACGCCACTCTGTGGGGAGACAACAATGGCTACGAGAATTTAGCATGACAAGCTGTAAGAAATAAAACACAAATATATGAGGGTGCAGTGTGGCATTTTATTTCATCGCATCTCTAAAAGGCGGGATTTTCTAGTAGTTGCGTATTGAAAAACTTTTCTATTAAACTATTCGCCACGATTCTGCGAATTCTCAATATAAACGCGTGAAAAAAACTATGCTACACGACCTCGAACATCATAATAGAATAGATTCGGACATTGCAGGAATGAGTTTTGTAGGGCGCAACAAACATTCAATTTCATCGACAAAGCTACACCACGAAACGTAAAGATACCCCGTCTTTTACCTTGCGGGCCGACGAGGCGTTCGATACGTTCTTACTGCGCGTACGTAAAGATACCCCGTCTTTTACCTTACGGGCCGACGAGGCGTTCGATACGTTTAACATACAACACGGTGTGTATGCTTATACGATCGCGATCGAACCACTACGTTGTGGGGGGTTAGTCTCAAAAAATATACATGCTGGTGAACGCAGTGGTATGTTCCATGCATTTAGCGCTCACACAAATGGCGAAAGGCACACGTGATTTTGCGCTAACTGCTTTGCGGCAAAACTTGGCCTCGGAACGTACCAATACGTTTCTACTCTACGTAGTGGCCCGGTGGGCATATGCTCCACATTTTTACGGAATCAAAAATTCTAAACCTACATCCAAATATATTTGGATATCCAAAAAAAGTCTCTGAAATTTCATGTTCGTATGCTCCCTGCGCGACTGACCCTACAATGTCGGTCCTCTATCCACTAATCTATTACGAGGTCGCGATTTTATTGTAGTATAAATTGATATCTGTTGTTACGGTGCGTTTTTCAATATGCTTAATAGTTCATTCCCGCCTTGATACAACGCGTTGGTCATTTTTCGCGACACTAAGGCAATCGCGACAAAAAATTCTCGCAACGCTAATTCTTTAATTAATTTTAATTAATTGGCTCGCGGCATGCACTAACAATGGCAAAGTCCAGGATCACTCTTTGCCATTGTACAAACGGTAATTAAGAAAATTCGATTTTTATAAATGCTACATTCATCATTCAACCCGTTATTTTCTTTCGCAAGGCTACTAAAAATCGCGAATGCCTACAACCACACCCGACAGCGACTCGTTGCAGCTAGAGCATGGGCGCCTGAAATGTCGAAAGACTCGAATAATGCAAACGCGATACTTTGATTGCGCAACGCTAATTCAACGAACAGAGATCCAAAAGACTACTTCACATTTTATACAAAAGAATTATAAAATTGCAATTAATATTTAAGAAACATTCAAAATGACATTTAATTAAATTTAACAATCCCGTCTATTTTATTCGCAACACTAATTTTCATCTCTGTTCAAAAACTAATGCAACACGCGTGATTTTTTCGCAACGCTATTACAATCGCGGACGTGCCCATCTCCGCTGATCGTTGGGGCGGCGTGGCCAGCCCATATATACAACAAAATCTACTTCTATAATTTCTACTTTCTACAAACAAGTACAGTGACAAGGTAGTAAGGAAATGACTTCGCATGCGAAGATGCATCTTCAGATGCGAAGTCATTAATAGTTGCCCTCTTGAGCGACAGTTTGTCGGGGCCTCTTCGGCATATAGCCTCTTCTTTTTCTTCGGCGGACCGCCAAACATCTGAAACCTTACACGTGCTCGCAGAGTGAAAACGATCAACGACTTCCGAGACGAATTACAAGTCTCGAAAGAAGCCTATCGCTCCTCTGGTGCAATCGAGCCGGTATCGTAACGTTTCGAAAGCCCTAATTCCGCGCGCGTTCGCGTCCGCGTCCGCGAGGAGCTAAGAAATGTTCCCGAAGAATCGAGCAAGAAGCATAAATGCGAACGTCATGCCTCGTTCGATTTAGCTTCGAGACGAAACTTCGAGCCCTACCAGTGACTGGCTACCGTGCGAATCGCGGCCTACCCGAAAGAGAAAACGGTAGCCAGCCCCGGACCCTACCTACTTAGAATTAACAGTCACACAAAGAAGGTAAGTTACCTAACCTACCTAGCCCTATATTTAAAAAATGGCAAAACACAAGCTCTCCAACACATTCACCACACGATCTCCACACACACGCCAGGGTGCAATAACCTAACACACCTAGAGAGAACGTCCCGGGACGCCTCCGACACCCTAGCGTTCAAACCACAATCACACACTCTAAAGGTACATACCATTTTTTCTGAAATCGACTGACAATGGCAGTGATCATTGCGAATTGAATCAATAAAGCGAAAAAATAGCTAAATTAAATAACATGTAATTTTGAATATATTACATGTTGTTTTTAATTAATTGAGAAAGCTACAACACATATTCCACGAAGATCCATGGAGCATGTCACGAATCAACAGGAATATGTGTTTCTGAATAGACTTTAAAAAACCGACGCAATTCCACTGCCTATCAATACACACACACACAAAGTGGAATATACGTCGTGCACGATACACTAACCATTGTCAGTCGCCACATAATATATAACAATATTTCATGCCCGTTGCTCTCACCCTCCCGAGTAGCACCTGAGCACGCGAGAGGGTTTGAGCAACGAACAGGGAATCTCAATATCCTGAAAATCCTAGCTAAAAAAATGATTAGGATTAGATTTTGTACGGGCTACCTTTTATTATTACAAAATGGCTCTACTTTCAATTCAAAATTTATTTTTAATTTATAAATCAAATTTTTAATTCTATTATTTTTGATTCTAATAAAAAATTTCATTTATTTATATGTATACAGAAACTTTATGTATTTAGTTGAAAAAACCCTCGGACGACCCTTCCGACAAAGCAAACTTTCGTAAATAATGTGTGTGTGTGAAGGAAGTACTCTATTAAATATAAAATACTCGTGAAAGCTATATACAAATTCATCTTAAGTAATGTTGCTTTGCTAAAAGAATCTATCCGTCGCGAATCGTCTTTTTGTACGTAGTATTAAATATTTACGAACGATTCAAAGTAATTTTAGAATACAATTGATTAGCTTGATAATAAATGGAGACTGTAGAAATTGCGTTCCAAATTACGGAAGATTTTCATCTTTTCGCAATTTGGGAACACAATTGTTGAAATTATGTATTTCTATTTATTAAAAAAACGCGACGTACAAAAAGACCCTACCTAGCTAAAAAATAACAGATTACTACCCGCGGAAAACGTCTGACGTTTTCCACGGTCACTGTACTTGTTAAAATATCAAAAAACTACTACACAAATATAATAATAAAAATGACTATTGTTTGTTCACTCACTACTTGTTGGGGGATGAGAAAACTGCGTTACAGTCCGCAATCAGCAATAATCGCACCTCGCCTCGGTAGAGTCTCATTGGTTACGATATCGCCACTGCGAAAAGCGTTGCAATCCTGGAATTAAAAAAAAGAAGTATGATATTAAAAAATTGATTCATACTATACGAACGGTTTAGAAAAAAATCTATTTAAACGATTTTCAAAATAATAATGAATGGTAATTTATGAATTTAATATAATGTAGAAAATTTATAAAACTTGTGTATGCTATAAAATGTCTCATTATCAATTTGAAAATCAAATATTAAGGATTAATTGTGAAGATAGTTTGATACTTACATTCTCTCCCCATTGAAGACAGCACCACACGTTGTTCTCGATCTCAGCTCTCTATGTCCTCTTCAATCATCAAGATATCCAGATAATTCCTCAATTATTTGATATCTTAGGGCTCTGAAACAGAAAGAATAATGTCAATTAATTTCAATCGATCGACCGTCAGAGATTATTTAAGCTCAAAATTTATTAATTTCTCATTAAATAGTTTGAAAAGAAAACGTTTAATAACACAGTTTAACTGTTAAGATAATAGTACTCACTCTTTCACTCCAAGAAATCACAAGCTGCGTCTCGAATTCATATATCGAGACATATCCTTTCCCCACAGGATCTACAACAAAATGAACAAATTCGGTTAATACCAATCAACCAATCGTCAAAGAATAAATCCGAATTAATACGGAACAAATAATTCTAGTTGAATATAAACCCACAAAATTAACTTTAAGCAAAATTAAATTAACTCGACTTCTATTGCAAGGCAGTATGATTTACGAATAAATTGAAATCATTGAAAAATAATTCGCATGGACACTGTATTAATCCGAATAAAAATTCTAATAAATAATCTTTACATCTACCGAAGAATGAAATACAGAAATTGTACGCACTACGTAAAGGTCCTCTTGTTATACGTTGTATATGTGTTACTGCGTCTCGATAATGTGAAGCTCGGAGATAACGCAAAACACGTCTGTACGCGTTAACTGCGTGGAGGATAATGAGCCGCGGTCGCGAGGGTCCTTTGGCTCGCGAGGGTTGGAGGGGGGTTCCCGATATACGATGATGGTCCCAAATTCGGATTACCGCGGGGCGGAACGTAGGACGGTAGTTACCTTCGACAAAAAAAAATTCGTTGCGTTTCGAGAACTGCTTGTTTACGCTTGTTCAACTTACCTAGTCACCCTGTTTTTCATTGATCTCGGTTGTCAATAAACTCGAAATCTGTAATAGAAAAAACAAATACATTAACTTCAATCGACAAACAGTCAGAGAGTAAATCAAACTTAATAATAAATAAATAATTCAATTAAAATATAAAGCCAAAATTAATTTAATGGAAATTAAAGAAACTAAAATTTTTTTTATATTTATATATATATATTATTTATTTGTATATATTATATATATAACACGAAACGAGTTCAAATATAATTGATCGTTACAGGAGACGCCACAATAGAAACTCTGAATTAATAACAAATAAATAATTCTAATTGGATAATTATTTATTGTTCACTAATTCTTTGAAAAAGGATAATCGACAATACAATATTATTGAAAAGACAACAGATACTTACGGTGACACGTTCGCCGCTGCTGACGAATGTTCGCAATGACCGTTTTCATCTGGACATTGCTTCTCGGAAAGATAGGTGGAATCTGTAACAGAAAGAACACATAAACAGTCATAAATAATAGCATACAATCAAACAAACAATTCAATTTGAATAGAAAATCAAAATGAATGTGTACCAAAATTCGATAACTTTATTTCTATACCACGAAACGATTTTGGACAGGTTTGATCGTCACGACACACGAGCAAATTACCGCGAGAATGCATCACGATTCGAAAATAAATAAATATCAATGACTATTAAATAAGATTACACTCTACCTCCGGAAAGCAGAAATTGTTGCCACTTTCTTGTGTGGTACTGTAGATTTTTGCGAGAAAATGCGAAAAATCTACGAATGACGATGGTTGTGCTAAGTGATCAGTGGCGGCAAATGGCGGTTCAAACTACGTGTTTGAAAGTTTGCAATAACTGTACTCGCGTGGCGCCGCCTAGCGACGCCACTCAGTAAGCGGCGTGCAACGGTTATTACCTTCAAACATGGCAGGTATTCTTGCTCGACAAAAAGATTTGAAGTTAATACTTATTATATACTTACGGTGACACGTCCGCCGCTGCTGATGAATGTTCGAAATGACCGTTGACGTCTGGACAGTGATTCTCAAATAGATAGATGTAGCATCGATGTTTTTAATCGATGGATCTTTTGCCCGTGGAATCTGTAACAGAAAGAAATAATACACGCAAACAGTCAGAAATAATAGCATACAATCAGAATGAATAACAAATAAACAATTCAATTTGAATAGAGAATCTAAATGAATGCGTACCAAAATTCAATAAACTTTCTACGCGTGACGATTCCAAGCGACCAGTGGCGGCAAATGGCGGTTCAAACTGCTTGTTTGAAAGTTTGCAATAACCGTACTCTCGTGGCGCCACCTAGCGACGCCGCTCAGTAAGCGGCGCGCAACGGTTATTTCATTCAAACATGGCAGGTATTCTTGTTCGACAAAAAGATTTGAAATTGACCAATTCTAAGAAGGCATAACATTTAAATCACTGATCTCCTAGTTTCGAAAGTTGGATTTTTGGCATAAGAAAGAGACCAGTTCGGTTTGTCAGAGAATGTAACATTTCATGCCTTCATTCGTCTTCTTACAGTTTCTACCAGCGAGTTCTTCTCAGTGGTCTTCTGTACCGACGAAATGCCGTCGGTTGCCTTGTGCTTCTCACTCCAGCCAGAATACATTCGAGAGGGCGTAAGAGAACACCGAAATATTCGAGTCACACGAAATCCTGTAAGTACTCTAACTTTCTACACTCACCACCAGATGGCCGGACAGTTGAGACTTTCTCGCTGCTACTCGGTCTAACACCAGTTCGTATATATACCGCCTTCAAGCGTCGACCAATATCCTCCGCCTATCCCGCTCCTCTTCAATTCCCCCTTCTCTCTGTCACACTAAACAAATCTGTCCTCCTCTGCTCCAATCTAAACGATACAAACAGGCCCATTAGCTCAGTTGGTTAGAGCGTCGTGCTAATAACGCGAAGGTCGCGGGTTCGATCCCCTCATGGGCCAAATTTTTTTATTTTCAATTTTAAGGGAAAGTTAAACATTCGTATGGTCATATTACTAACAATAAGTACGCGATGAAGAATTAGTAAGTGTAATTTTATACATTAAAACATTAGAAGAATTTAAAAATACTTTTATATAATTGCCAACCTATTGAACATATTAACAGAGAAAATAAATGGCTATGTCACTCTGGTTTATTGGAATTCAGGAGGAACATTTGTAATTATAGGAATAATAATTATTAGGAATGGTCTAACAAATTTATAGTCATTAATATCTAAACAGAAGTATTTTGTGCTCTTCCGTGCATTTTAATATAATATATTTTTATAGTCTTTACTACCGAGCGTATTTAGCAAGGCCCAGGATCGATTCCCGCTGAGATTTCTTTAAACTCCTAAACACAGTTTAAAAAAAAAAATTCCAGCTCATCGGGAAGTGGTTTAAAATTCGATTACAAGATTTGATACAAACAAAAAATTTAAAGTACAATCACTTGGTTGAATAAATTTACAAAATTTAGTTTTAGTTTTTTCGTCATTTTTAAATATAAATATTACAACAAGTTCCGTTTTATAAAGATGCATACATGTTTTCCCTAAACGATGCTGACTACTTTGCAAGTAAGTTCAACATTATCAAGTTAAAAAGTAAAAAAAGCACGAACAAATTAAAACAGTAAATGAGGTGAAAAACCATGGTAGTTTTTTAATCATTTTGTAGGTGGTTCGTAATCGCACACCTCTATATCTGATTCTGATGTTGTATCGATTTCTATGATGTTAACGGTTCTTCTCTGGTCATCTAGTTCCAATACTTCCTCATCCTCGCCAGAACATACATCTATCTCTGACTCTGTATCATTATCTTGATTTTTGAAATCTATTGTTATCGATATAGAAGAACTATAGTTGACTTTGGAGTTTTCCATGCTGTTTGAGGTATTATCCTCTTGCTCGCTTTCCAGTTTGCTAATACTATCTGTAGAATTGTTATTGATTATGTTGCATAAAGGTATATCGGTTTTGACAGTATTATTGACTGCATATTCCAGCACAGTTTCATCTTTTATCAGTTTAGTATCATTATTCGTATTCTCTAATGAACAAATAGACTTCTCATTCTGAACTACATTGGTACTTTTGACATTTGGGTTCGAGATAGAGGCGTTGTTTGAAGAGCAGAGCGAAATCAGTAATTGAGTGCGCAAATTTATATACGACTGTACATTTTGGAAGCATCTGAGACACAAATGAACCAACTGCTGGTTCGTTTCTATGATCTGTAAAACGATAAATGTGTATTATAGTTATATGGTAAATAATTTGGAAATAAATTAGTCCAAAGAAATATATATATAATTTACACCTTTAGGCCTGTGATTAATTCGATGCTGTCGCTTAATCTGATTTGTTTCGTGTTTTCCTTGGTTTCTTCAGAATTTCTCGAGTGTATAGAAATCCATAAATTTTCATCAAATATGTTTTTCCGTTCATCAACTGGAATAGATTTGAAACATCCGCAACAAACGCTTTGCTAAAAAGGATTGAGTGACGTGTAATTAATATTATTACGAAGAAAAAGATTATATTAAGGTTATGATCGATAAAATTTTGGTTATATTACGGAGAGTACAAATCTCGCTTACCATTTTGTATCAAACTGGAAAGTATTTGCGTTTTCAAAGAAATCTTGGGCAGTTTCTACTAACTATTCGAATATCTTTCGATACACTTGCATCATGCAAAATTGACTGAAATTAAATTACTGTGAGAAATATACCGGCGGTACATGTGCATATACATATATATAAATATATATATATGCAAAACGACATATACTTTCTTATTGAAATCGGTATAAAACTTTCTGGCAGTGGGTTTTATAAATGTTACTGTAGGAAACAAAGAAGAAAAACTATGTATTTATATGCTACGATAATTCTTTATTATACTGTACAATGTAATTGTTGTTTTAACTTTTCTGATTCTGCAATGGAGTGGATATTAAATTTAAGAGAACACAGTCCGCTTCTAAAATCGTTAAATCGGTAGTCGATCCTAAGAATCTTGTAGACAGTTCCAAATCCTTTATTCTTAGATTGACTTTAGATCCTTTAATGTAATTACTGGAAAACAACAGGACGAATAAGGTTTCGTTATGACAGTAATATTTTTATGACTTACCTCGAGTTCCTTTTAGGTTTCGGACACACGCAATGAAACTTCCATCCAAAGTCAATATATAAATCGTTCCCAACAACGTTGAATATTTCTCCAACTACAACCTTCCCCTCAGGATCTCCAAGCTAAAATGCAAACGGATTCTATAAGAAAAATGTTAGAAGCAGATCAATTACAATAATATAGAGAAGATTTACGTCTATAAATTTGGAATGTCGAAGCATCGTAGCAAACGTACGAGGCTGTTTTGAAACATCATCAGTGTTCTCGAGGTTCTCGAATTTCTTGTAAGCTTGAGCGAATCCACTTGGCTTTAATCTTGTAAGATCAACATTTTGTTCTTCCGTATCTTTCACAGCTTCGTTTGAGCTTTTCTTTGTACTACATTTTCGTACGACCAGTGAATTTCCCCGGAATTTGTGAATTAGGTGTAACTGTCTTATCATTCTTCTGCAGCACAGTATTCCCTCCATGTTCCCATATGAAAAGCATGCGTTTTCCTGACACTATTTCGTGTATAGGTTATGTTCAACGATTCGCCTTCTCAATATCTCGAGTAGTTTCTACGTAAATACATGTATTCAGTTTACAATTGAAAATAAAAGTAATATCGTGAACAAATTAACCACGATTATAAGGTAATATCCGTTAAATATTCAAGTAAATTATACGGCTAATATTCCATGATTTAGTGAAAAATTATTGAGTTTAAATATTACTAACTCGTACAATGTTAAAACTTTGCTGAAATGAATCTTCCTACACTTTTTTGAATCTTCTTACACTTTTTGAGATTAAATATTATCAAGCAAAACCATAAGGTACATAAGTTAAGTGAAGAATCCTGTGTAATACAAGTTATTGTACACAGTTTACATAATCTGTTTGGTACAAAACAACACGTACATTGAACTTTTCAGATAACTTTGTAGAAATGTCTACCGGCGATGCGTTATTTAAATTGATTTCTAGAAGTATTTCCACATCGACAACATCTAGCCAAATAATCAAATTAGCTCGACTAAGGGTTGTGGATAATAGCGAAATAGGAAAGCAAGCTATGATGGAAGGAAAACCACCGCGTTGCGTACATATTTACAATAAGAAAGGAGTCGGATATATAGGTGAGTCTATCGATGGTAGATTCAATCATTGGTTTTCTCTCATGGTTTCCTTTAAACGATATAGGAGACAAAGTGTTGGTTGCGATAAAAGGGGAGAAGAAGAAAGGTATATTGGTTGGTCTGAAACAAAATCAGAATACAAAAGTTCCAAAATTTGACAGTAACAACTTAGTTCTGATCGACGATAATGGAACACCTATAGGAACCAGAATTCATGTACCGATTCCACATATTTTACGAACAATTATGAAAGAAAAGACGCACAGCAAAGGAGCCGATTATACCAAATTACTAGCCATTGCCACAAAGTTTGTTTAAGCGATTCGTTCCTGTAGAAAAATTAACAATGTTATTATATCGCTTTATTTGTTTGTATATGTTATTAAAAGATCTCTGTACGTGTCTAAGCATAATGACCTAGTCACTGTATTTCTTGTAGAAGCTAGAGGGTACTGTAAAAAAACATTCGAAAATTAAGGAATTAATGTAAGGTTTTTTTTTGTTTGAAAGAATACGATTTTACTTTACAAGTTATGTAAGTATTCAGGTGTAGAGCTCAAAGTTTACATACTGTGCAAGTACACAGAAGATGTACCATATAGAAGGTAATATCACAGTTAGTTTTTCGTTAACGATTAGGACCAATTAGGACGCAACAATCGGTAAGTCAGATTCCGGAATCACTGAACCAATCAAATGTACTCTCTATTATTATCTTATGCATCTTGTAAGATAATCTCACGGTCTCTTGATTATTGCTTCCTCTCTGTTATTGCTTATCGTTGAATGTTTACCGATTGGTATTTAAAAAGTTTTGTTTTCGGCTTGTTATTCGATAACCATGAATAAAAATGCAGAATAAAAACACACACAGGCGATTCTATATAAACACCCGTGACATAGTTTGTGTATGTAAGTAGGTAAAAATACCTACACTCGAGTACTTACATATACGCATGCGTATCTTGTGACTAGAGTACCAGTGATTATTTCTTACAAATGGCGACTCCCGGAGAAGCACGCCGACTCGTTTAACCGCGAGGATTTTTCGTTGACGAATTCCACAGAAACAAGTATTGTACGTACGTTTACAACGTACAGGTACACGTTCGCTGAAATATTTTCAGTGTACCGGCATTCGTATCAGAAAAATCGAAATTCGCGAAATCGTTGTTAACCATACAATCAAGGAAAAATGGGAAACGTACTAGCCGCTGCAGCTCCACCGCCACCACCGCCGCCACCACCTCCTCCAGGTACAAGTGTTCTGTCCAGCGTGGGAAAGCAAGATTCATCGACGGGATTATTCGCGTCCACCGATGTCGCGGAGCGTATGGAAAATCCAGGCACGATCGAGGACCTTCATAAGAAATGCAAAGGTATCTCCATCGATTTCATTCATTCCGCTAATGCTATTAAACGCGACGAGTATCACTAATGTAATAAGTTTTACTCAATGTAACGAGTTTTACTAATGTGCATCAATGTTATGGCAGATGTGTTTCCTGTAAATTTCGAAGGAGCAAAGTTAATGGTCAGTAAAGGGCTCAGTAATCACTTTCAAATTTCTCATACGATAAACTTGAGTACCTGCAGTCCGTCTGGATACAGATTCGGAGCAACGTACGTTGGTACAAAACAGCCAGTACCTACGGAAGGTTATCCGGTATTGTTAGGTGACATCGATCCAAGCGGAAATCTTAATGCCAATGTGATTCATCAGTTTGGACAGAGGTTAAGAGGAAAGCTAGCGACTCAAGTACAGAAAAATAAATTTACCGCTGTGCAGATGACAACGGATTATCGTGGTACTGCTTATACAGCCTCTCTGACAGTAGCCAATCCAGATATAGTCGACGCTTCTGGTAAGCGTGTGCGATATAGAATAGTGTAATTACAAATGTAATATTACAGCGTACGTAGAGGGATAAATTGTTTTCAGGCGTTTTTGTGATGCACTACCTTCATAGTGTAACACCGTCTGTTGCACTCGGAGGAGAACTGGCTTGTCAACGTGGACCTAGTGTACCAGGTGGTCAAGTAGCTGTTGTTTCACTTGCTGGAAGATACACGAACGGAGATTCCACCATTAGCGGTAGTCTTGGTGTGTTATCTCAATTCGATTCCAACTTGAAATCCTAACGTTGTTGAAAACGTGTCTCGATCTTAATATGCCTGTTTTTCCATCAGGATTATCTGGTTGTCATCTCTGCTTTCATCAGAGAGCCAGTCCACAATTGCAGGTTGGTGCAGAATTAGAAATTAATAGCCGGATACAGGAAGCTACAGGAACTATCGCTTATCAAGTGGATTTACCCAAGGCTGACTTAGTGTTTAGAGGTACAGCGTTCGTTTTCGATCCGGAGCAGCGACATTTTCGCGAAGAGAGCTTCAAATAACTTGGGATTTCTTTTTGTAGGAAGCGTCGACACGAATTGGACGGTAGGCGCTGTCTTGGAAAAGAAATTACAACCACTGCCATTTTCGTTCGCGTTAAGCGGCATGATGAATCATAGCAAACAACAATTTAGATTGGGCTGTGGCCTAATAATCGGTTAAGGATAGTCTCCTAGTTGGTTACCAATTGCGTATCCGATCTAGCCGATCGGTTGGAGTTGGAAACGGGAAGCGATCAGAGTATTTCGATTTCTGTGCACTCTTCCAACGAGAACGTTGCAATTTGCGCCAATGATACCCAATCACTTCCTTTCTCTTTGTTGATTACCTCATCGATTCACCACCGTGTTTATACGTTTGTTTTGTTGGTTTATCTTTGATTAAAGGATTCTTTGATTAAAGTGCTATATGTACGTTCCTTGATTCCGTGGCATGCGCCCGTCCATTGTCTTGTTTGTACTAAAGGTGTGGAATCGTAGCATGGAATTGTACATTTAAACCGGGTTCATAGAATGCATTTATTTTATAACTATCCGGAATACAATGGCAACCAGACACGTGTAAAATCTTCTCGTACGTGCACGTGCTCGCGCCATTTAAATCCGAGAGTATGCTGAACGGAGAGAACTATTTCGTAGAAGATTGCAAAACGAATTACATTGTACCTAATACCAGTGCTACCCACGTTTTCTGCGAAGATTGTGACAAATGGAAAATCGATTAATGTTCTTACGATACGCGACACAGTATACAGTATACAGGTTATAGGATAGAGGATAGTTTCAGAGTACGTTTCTCCTCCATTTTCCTTTCTCTGAGAAATGGAAACTGACTTGTACACTGCACAGGGTACAAATGGATTTTGAACATTGTTTTCCTAGAACTGTACCGAAATTGTGAATGGGGTACACGAGCAGATATACATATATGTAGACGCGTTAATTAATTTGGCCAGAATCGAACACGTTCCAAGGAAAATAGAATAAAGTTGACTTTAAGAAACGTGTTTGGAACGAAGCATTTTTTTATCCTCTGTTTCTCATTGATCTTACGAGTGCGGTTTCGCGGAACGAGGCGTTCTCTGGCTTTCGAGATTATCGATAGATGAAATTCGACTAAAATCAAAATTCTAGGAGAAAGCGAAAAAACATGCACGATAGGCATAGTCCATGGAAGATCGATGTAGGTCATACCGTGATACTAGAGTAGACATTTTTACGGCAGTTATCGGTACGTGACGACATGCGACTCCGTAGAGTTGGTCTAAGAATAAGGTTGCGCGTCGGCGGCAAAGTCGAAATTGACCTTTGGCCGGTTGTCCAATCCTCCACTTTTCTAGCACGTATATGTATACTTAGTTTCGTGTAGAGTTGTCTTCACCTTGGAGGGGATACCGGCATAGTTTCGCGTGGGTAATTAACCGAGAGCGATAACGACAATTCGCTGGTTCGTTTTGCTAGCAAATACAATTCATTGTTTTTGTTGTGCGTTCAAGTTACCATTCCGCGTAAACATTTTCAATGATCATCGATGAAAAATCTCTTCGACAGAGTTGAATAGGATGAATGAATAATAGTCATGAACATGTGAATCGGATCGATCGATCGGCCGAGTTTATGAAAGACAAATGAACGAATAAACTTAGCCGTGGATATACGGAATTGTTTACGGCAACTCGGTATGTACCCTTGACCGACCTAGATCGATCGATATCGATTTGTTCGGCTGAAATCGATCCAATTACCTGATACCAGTGAACCAGAAAAATTTGTTGATTGGTCGCTGTTTTATCCTAGTTGACGGAGGAATAGGTAGCTACTGTAGATCTGCGCGATGATTCATGTTAAGATGCGGCCTTTTTTGCGAGATTCCGAATGCTGTACCCTTGTCAGCCGCGTTTGGACCTTGTGACATCGGACCTTTCTATTGTAGATCGTTTTTGACGTACTTTGTACGTTGCAGGCGCAGGTAACTTGTTTTTCTTTAACGCTGGCTCATCGTACGGAAGAAGTGTCTGTCGATGAGTCATTGCGAGAACAAATTTTGAAAAGGTCGAGTGGCGCACCGATGCGATGACGCGCCTTCACTTTTCAATCCGACCTCCGCACCTCCTCCTCCTCTCTCTGTCGCTCTCCCGAGTGCGAATAGGGCTCGCGATTCAGGAAGGGTAAATAAAACAGCCCTGCCTATCTACTCACTTCTTGCGTTACGTTGCGTTATATTTATTTTTCTCTCACGATAAATACGTTCCCGAAAGAAAACGGAAAGGAATATTGTATTCTCGCGACTAATAGATATGCGGTATAATTTATTTAACACTAAACCTGCTGATCGAACGACTGGTTTTATATTTTTCATTCTACAATAATTATTAGACTGCGGATCTTAAAGCAAGTAAAAATATTGTGCAATTTCATCCCTTAACGACTTGATTACGTCACAAAACAACATTGTTTTATATTTCACCTAATTAATCTGAGCAGTCCAGCAATTATTGAAACGATGAAATTACTAATATCAAAATCGATTCGATAAGTTTCTTTATCCGAGGACATATTGTAATCAAAATTTCGCGAAATCTAAACAAACAGAGGCTTCGTCTTTTTCATAATCTGAAACGTGTTTGAATTGCTTTTAGCGGACGGTAGTTGAAAAGAGGCGAATCGAGAGCGGCGGATAAATCACGAAAACGAAGTGGAAAAGAACAGGAAAAAAGTTGGATTTCGAAAGGGGATGTAACGAAGCGGGGAAGATTAGTAACGGCGAACACGCGCACACAATGGAAGAAGAAACATTCGGGAGGGGACTGGTCGCACAGAATGTATCGTACATATGTCCACATGCATATATGTATATGGACACACGTGTACACGAACCTATATGTATATGTACATGTGGGTATATTTAATATATATTCTGTTTAACTGATAACAGAAACGCGTTTCGCTGGTAAACGATAAAAGGGACGCATGCGCGTTGGACGATAAACAGAAACCGATGGAATTGGCGCATACGTGCGAACGGAGGTAAGTACCTTGGGCTGCAACGATCTACGTCGACGGTACGCATAGTTTTCCTCAGTAGTATTTGCGATACTCCCACCACATTCCACGTTGCATACAGGGCCACCGAGATCCCCCATCTAACTAATACGCTGTAGCTATATCCTCGACAAGTTTAAACTTGTTAACGTTATCCCCCCTCTCTCTATAACCGCTTTTAATAAATGTATTCATTTTGGTTTTTTATTCATTCGAAAACGGGTTTCTAGAGCTTCTTCTCGATCAAATTAAGAGCCGAGGCATCTATGTATATTGCACTCGACTGTTTGACGATTCAAAGAGTCGCGATTGTTCTCTCTCTCTTTCGCGCGCGCTCCCTCTCGTACTCACACTCTTTCTCTCACTTTTTTTATGTCGAGCACACTGCAGCGGTTTCGCTTTGCCGCTGGTTCGTCGTTGTGTGCATAATATCACCGCGTACTTTCATCGAACTAGTAAATGATCAATATCGATTTTTGTTGCTTGTAGAAAGTGCTGATGCGGGAATGAAATTGAGGCTTTTATCCAGGAATATTGGACGCGAGAAGCAAGGCGGTTTCGAATCGGAATCGAGACTGAAGTACGTTTATCTTTTTCGGAGTAACGTGCGGTCGTCGCGACGGTGAACGAAACGATCGCGGTCATCGGGAGGATAGGTCCGGTCTCGCGTCAATCGGTAGATTAAAAGACGAACGCTTGGTGATGAGGAGAACCGGCAATGGTCAGATTCGTCGGCAGACAACCAAACGACGTCCACGCGAACGCGGTAAGTAGTTTTGCTCGATAGTTTTACGCGATCCAGGGATTGCGACCTCCACGCGTAAATAGTTCAACTATCGAATAGCTGCAATCATCGGCGAGTCAGCTGTCGTTGAATACGAACAGCTAACGATGGAACGGATAGCCGCGCTGTAAGTGACTTTTAGTAATATTCGGACACTCGTAAGAAGACGACAAGTTTTTTTATATTGAATCGTACGACTAGGATTTTATTTATTTATGGTTTATTTTAATGTGGGCACATTGACAGCTGGGTCATTAGCGACCACATGGTTTGAAACTGGGATATTACATGACGTGGAAAAGAAATCTTTGGAAATGATAAAAGTTATTGTCCATAAATATATAAAGAAATATATCAACGTTGAAATCGCTAAAAGATGGTGAAAATCGTAGTTTTTCACGATTTTTCAAGATCCACGAATTTTACGGATTCTTGCATCTTTTGATTATTATTTTCATCATCTTTTCTATTAGATCACAAACAAATTTATTGAAATTTGGACAGTACGTCTGTCGGGTCAGCTAGTATTACAATATATTTTATGTCAAATTATACTGTACTGGAGTATTGGATTGTCCGAAGACATCGATGCTCTTGTCGGGAAGCAATCCTCGAGGATGAAAGGCTCTGGTATAAATAAGCTCGATGAATTGTACTCGGCAAGGTACGCGTTATGAATCATGGGGTCACGTACGAACGGCTGGTTGTTTGCGTCATAATTTCGATCCGTGACTGTTCGTTGATCCGTATACCTACATTCCTATTCCTCCCCTTGTCGTATTTGCTTTCGTCAACATCTTCGTCGACTCCTCTTCCTTTTCATTCGCTCGGCGATCGATTCGTCGAATATGTTTTCGTATACTTACTCGTTTGTGGTGCATCGATTCTCTTTTATACTTTCTCCGACAACATTTCACCAATTCCAGATTTGACCGACAGTGGATTTGATCGACAACGTCTTTAACCGACAGCGAATTTGATCGATGACAATTTTGACCGCCAACGAAACTAAAATCGTTGTCGGTCAAATCTGTGTCGGTGATTTCCATGGGACCCTATACTTTATAGTATACAATATATGTATAGTTGATAGCATTGCATGAAACTAGACGGCAAAATAACTGAGCGCGCCACAACGATTTCCGAAAGACGTTCATCAGACGATCGAAAGAGATCCGTCGAAAGCGCGCGTCTACGATCGACCGACTGTACGGTAAGGTCCAAGTCCATTCGTTATCGGAATTTTTCTAGCATCGGTGATCTTCCACCGTCGAGGGTCAATGTACGCAACAATGGAACAACGTTGGCGTTGCTTACGAAATGTCTTATTCGATGTTTGAAACTTCGCGAGTCGAGCGAAGCGTCGCGTCTGTCGATGCCCTACTTCAGGTAGGCTCCTGAAGGGAGAAGCGAATCATGGCGAAAAGGAGGAAAAGGAGGAGGATGCGCCGCATCATGGATGCCTAAAAATGGCTGCTACGCGAATATACGGCAAAGAAACGCGAGTGGCTCGTCGCGAAGAAAAGAATCCCTTTCTCCTCGGTCCCGGTCGCTCCGCCTTTGCGGTTAAATTTGCTCGAACAACCCTACGCCCTAACCGTGGTTGTCGAGAATCTGTAAACGGCGAGTTTGCATTAGGGTTGCTACTTTTTCCAAGGGATGAAGGGAATTTCAAAGTGTACGAAGTTTCGAAATTCTGGAGTTTCGAAGTGCATGAAGTTTCCAAGTCTTCGAATCGTATGAAGTTGTAACTTAACCCTTCTGAAATTCTGTTTCTTTTAATCCTCGAATAATTGACAGAAAATTCGATTCTCGTCCCCTTCGAAGTTTCTGCAATCGAAGCTTCAAAATCTTCGATCTTCGAAGGAAAGTATTATCATATTATATTATTAATATTATTATTATAAGTCGTAGTCTGTATCTACACGCGTTATTTCCAAAAAGGAATTCATCAAATAAAGAGCTCATCTCATTGTGGAACAGTCTTTCGATGGTTATTTCCGTTTCGATTGTTCGATATCCGGTGGGTTTGAAAACTTGCGGGAACGGGATTTCGTATTACCTTGTCGAACCTCCTCGAACCCCATCGAACCTCGTCGTTGACCGTCGCGGCTGTCGCGTAGTTGTGCCGATTATATTCTCGCGTATAGTACCCATTGTTTTCGCGTTTCTCGAGGTGCACGAGTACCGTGATGCATATAGGCTTTGTAACCCACGAGCAAAGGGACTGGAAACTGTTACTCTCAATGGTCGCGCGTGATTTTCTAAACGTCGAACCGACGTTCGTCCGCGTGTAATAATTGGTTTCTCGGCATGGCGTACATGGGCCGTTTTCATAAACGCGCAAGAATACGGTCACGGAAATGGTATTGGTAACGGGAATGGTAACGGTAACGGAAACGGAAACGGAAACGAAAGAGAACTATAGTAGGTGGGTATAGTCGCGCGAGAATAGGCGAAAAGGAGCGCGCATCAGATTTTTATTTTATATTTATTTAATTATTCTCTCAACTCTTTGCTGAGGTTACTTTGCGACGGGACTTACAGTTTATTACGGTGGATTGTGGACTACCTTGGGCACCACAGTATTTCATAGGGTTGTAACTTTTCCGAATCTTCCAAGTTTCCAAGTTTCAGTCTTATACCATGTCACGATTTTTTATAAAAATACTGAAAGTTACAGCCCTAGGGTTACAGCCCTAGTATTAGACAACATATGGAGTAATTTCCAGTGGTAAGGAGCATGAGATCTCGCAAGCATCAGGGTGGTAAGACATTGTATGGGACAGCGTGAAGGGTGAGCGAATTCGAGGCGATTCTCGCGGCGACTGATTTCACGAATTACTAAATGATATGATGCATCCTAACCGAGTTGATACGATATACGACGTACGCGGTGGTGATGGCGACGACTGTGACGGTGACAGTGACGGTAACGGTAACGGTGACGGCGACGAGTTCTATCTTAGACGCGTGCAACGCGAAATGGTGGGTGGCGTTCTATCGGCCGGTGTACCAGCCACCGCGATACGAGTTATCTTGCGATACACCGGCGCTCGGCGAAGAAACTTTTTAACTCCTTCCTACCAGCAGTCTTCCTCCGGTTTAGTATAGAGCAGAATCCTAGTTGGACGCGTTTCGTGGTTCCCGGGGCTCGGTGGCCGCCATCGTTCAACGATACTGCTCTCTTCCCGCGTCTAGATTCCTTTCGTTCCAATTCGTCGTTTAACGTCGCGTCGCATTCGATCGACGAATCTTTCCATTGTTCACCGAGACATGTTTCGTGTCGCGGAAGTTTTCGCGCAATCCGACCTCGGATTTTGACAAGTGTTTTTCTTCATCTTGGTTGTTTCTTGTAAGCCTTGTTTTCTCGTGCTTGTTCGTTTTGCTCGTTTCCAGTTTCCTGGTTTATGGAGCGACGTGACGCAACGCGCGTTCCAACGATTCGCCGATCTGAAAAGAGATCACAGTGTGCTCGAGTTGGGAACCACTGTTAGTAGAACTGTGCAACTACTCTAGATAAGGTATCGGCTGGCGACCGGACCCGCGATAACGCTACGCAGCATGACCGAACGTAACGCATCGTTCCGCTTCGCCTTGCTCGTTCCTCCTCGGCTCTCCTCGAACCTCAAGGGACCCCCTCGGACCTCCTTGGCTCTCCTCGTTCACGGTAATCCCTCCGTACTTTGTCCTTTTCTATCTTGCGACTTCAGCTGCAACAGCAACGCATAATCGATTCTAGTTAAATTCAAGTTTGAGTCGCGAACTTCGTGGAATTATACCTAATATTCCCGATGTGTCGGACGTTTGATTCGAAATGACGATACGAAGAACGAAAAAAGAACGGATGAATAAATAAAAAAGATGCACCGTAAGAAAAATTTTATTAAAAAACTTCATGGGATCGTGTCTTCTGCATCCAATGTTTCGGATGTTGGATTCGAACATTTTGTTTTCAAGTAACGATACGACGAACGGTGTGGTACAATTCTTAAGCTTTAATTCGATGATAGTGTTGACGGATGAATAAATAAAGATGCACCGTAAGAAAAATCTTCGTAAGCCGTTAATTCAATGATCATGTTTACTGATGAATAATTAAAGATGCACCACAAGAAAAAACTTAATTAGCCGTTAATTCAATGATCATGTTTACAGATGAATAAGCAAAAATGTACCATAAGAAAAAACTTCGTAAGCCGTTAATTCAATAATCATGTTTACGGATGAATAATGAAAGATGCACCACAAGAAAAAACTTAATTAGCCGTTAATTCAATGATCACGTTTACGAATGAATAAATAAAGATGCAGCAAAAGAAAAGTTTGATGTTTGACGACGTTCGCTGCAAACCATTTCGTTTCCAAGTAACAATACTATGAACGATGGTACAATCCTTAATCTTTAATTGAACGATCGTGTTTACGGATAAACAAATAAAGCTACACCATAAGCAAAGAAATCTCGATGCATCGAGCCACGCAAGAAGAGCGAAGGAAAAAGGATGACCAGAAGAATACCGGGACAAACCGTACGGGGATATCAAATACATAATATATATCGTATATCTTCCGAGAAACGTTGATCGACGGAAGCGCAGGGAAGCGACGGAGCGATGGGAGCGATTGGAGCGATGGGAGCGATAGAAACGCCCACGTACTGCTATAGTATTAAGGCAGCAGAGGCGTAACGTAACGTAACTCCTGCGATACGGTAATCTTTCGCGGACAAAGATTAGCCAAGGACGCGCAGATAAACCATAACGATGTTAATACTCCTTGGTCTGTCGTGGTATTTTGCGCTAGCCACGGTTATGCTCGAATAACCGAGTACATATCAAGCAGATGCCCTGGACGCGACTCGTCGTGGATCCGCGAAGTTCGAGGCCTCGGTATACAAATCAACGACGAGGATTCCTCGAAGCAACCGCGAATACATCCCGTGTTTTGTGTTTCGTGGCGTCCTCGCGACACAAGTTGACTCGTGGGGGTGAGACCCGGTCGAGGGAAACGTGTAAAGTTTTCTTGTTCGATGATACGGTTTCGAACGTGTTACCGCCACCTGCGCCACGTTTACGGAGGTGCTCGCAACGTGTCCTTTACAAACGTCGTTTCCTTTTTTTCCCGTCGCCAAGGCAGCTGAACAATCCGCGCGCGGCAATAAGCGACCCGTGCGCCGGTAAGCTGTGTAACAATGTTCGTAGTCGACACACGGAATTGTTGGAACCGGGGTCGGTGATAAGAAAAAAAAGCCGGTTATTTTCCCATACGAGAACGGAAACTAAGTTGAGGCCAAAGTCGGGACAACGTTGGTGGCGTTTAGGTCCGCGTGCGTATATGCGTGTGTAGTTATGCGGGTCGTTATCGGTCGCAGAGACAGCTCCTTTTCGTCGACGAGCGAGTCCTCGTACGCATTGTTTGTCAGCAATAACGACGCGGAGCGCAACGTTTTCCCGAGGGAAGGTTGTTGGATGGTTAGCTAGACAGCGACGCAGGCGAACCCGCGAACCATGTCCAGTCCCATAGGATCGAAAACCGCCCCTAAAACGCCCCCGTCGAGCACGCGCGCAACGCCGGGTTCTTATCTAAGAGCACCAGACGCGACTGCTTCGTTCGGCCGTGTCTGTCAAAATATCCGCTGGGCGGACATCCTCCCGCGGTCTTCTCATCCCTCCGAACAGTTTTCCTCTCGACGGTTACAATTTCCGACGTACCTCGAGTAACGAGTCAAAGATCGAAGGTCGGACTCCAGAAATAAATCGCAATCGTCCCTGCGCTGTTGTTCTCGCGCGGCGTCGACGATGTTCCGCGAACTAATGCCATCTGTGACTTTCGGTTTGAACGATCCGCAGAGATTCATCGTGATCGTGGATCCTAGCTGGTTGATTTTACAAGAGATCCTCTCCTCGTCTCCCATTTCAAAGTCTGTAGAAATGATATTCTAGGATGTATAACAAATTATGTGGTTGGAATACAAAAAGCTGCATGTTACAATTTTAATAAATTTGAGTTTACGAATTCATTGAGGTTTATAGTATAGGATTTACGTATTTACTTAATTTACTTAATTTTATTATATACCAGATTTCTTAACTATATCAGATATGATATATGCAGCGAAGGGTAAACCCTCATACGGCTCCTCAGAAATAGTTGTATAAAAGATTTATTTTATTATTGTATAAAATATACATATAAATATACATATAAATACACATATAAATATAATATTATTATTGTATGAAAGATTTCATTTATCACATTTTAGAGAAATCCATCTCACAATATAGATAAAACGGAACCAATCATTTTATAATATGTAAAAATGGTAAACGGGTGAATTGTCACTCTGAGAGGAACGGACGAGGGTTAATGAACTGTAGATCCCTTTGATAAATAATCTTCGCAAAGAGTTGGGAGCGACGTTAAATAAATATAAAAGAAAAAAAAACCACAGAATCGCATGGTCGACCGATAAATCATCGATCGGGCCGGCTCGCTATACCACCATAACCGCGCTAAACACGTTGCGTAATCCGGTCCGATGGAATCTGTGGAAGCAAACGAGTTCACTACCGAGGTAGAGCTCGTAGCGGGATTTTTTTTTCGGTCCTCGGGATAACTAGGTACGACGGATCGTAAACGGTCGATGCAGGGCAACCAAACATCCCCATAAACTAATAACGAGGCAAATATTTGTAAATGACCGTCCCATGGGGACTGTTGCTGCTGAGCCTGGGTTAGGTGCGCGACACGCGTATTTCCAGTTGGTCTTGTTTGTTGCACAGCCTTGCCGAAGAGGAAAACCAAGCGGCGATTTCGTTCTACGAGGGTACACGTACGGTGTCGCGGCGGTTTAGGGGCGCGGGTGGGCAAAGCAAAGGCGCACCGTAGTCCGGTCAGAAGGTTAATCCCGATGGAATTCCCAATGGTCATTTGGGTTTCGCATTGTCTCCCTTTGCCTCGATTAGTTTCGCGTTTTCGATTTTCGCGAATTACAAATTGCATTTCAATTACATTCTGTTTCAATTATATTGTATTTCAATTACAAATCTGATTGAAATACTTAGTAATTGAATTACGTTGTATTTGAATTATATATTAATTGAATTACAATGTAATTGAATTAGCACAACTCTGAACTGCAGCGAGTCTCTCATTTTCGCGCGGTTTCTTTCTCCTACTCTTAACAAACTCCTCATTGGACATTGTTGTGGTACAGAGTGTGAAAAGCTTTCTTTCCACCAGGAAACGAGGATGAACAGATCAAGGTCGAGGAATAGGATCGACGAGAATGGTTCATTTTTTGAAACAGGGAAGAACAACTGCAGCGAGTCTCTCCTTTTCGCGCGGTTTCTTTCTCCTACTCTTAACAAACGTAGATTTTGTTATCGCTTCGAGACAGGAGTCCGGCAACGAAACCGGATGTCCGCCCGCGCAGGATGTGACGTCAGAACTGCTGTTCGCCGGCAGGCCAGAGAGTACCGTAAACCTGCCCACCCGCTTGCCATAGCTTGCCTGTTCGCTTGCTTACTTGCCTGCCTGCCCTGCCGGTCTGCTTGCCCTGCCCGCCCGTCTCTCTGCCGCTTGCTTGCTTGCTTGCTTGCTTGCTTGCTCGCTCGTTCGCTTGCTTTTGCCTGCCCGCTCGCTTGCCTGTACCGCAAACAATTTCCATTTTCTCTCTATTCCCCCTAATCGCACCCCTCCGCCGTGCTTGTTCTTTCCTTTTTTCTCCTCCTTTTCCCTCACGCAAGGCGTGTGCTTCCAAGCTCGTGCAGGAGCTCGTCGCAAGCTCGGATTTCCTTCGCCGTTTTACGATATAATACGACGGATTTATTCCTTGAAAATATACGGTTGCGGTAAGCAAATCGGTGGCCAAACGCATTCATAGGGTAGACTCGTTTTTCTTCCCAGGATTGCTAAGGTAACGGGACCTTTTTCTCATTTCTACATAATGCAAAGATGAGGTTTTCAGTATGTAGACAGAAGCGGTAGATAGAAGATTGATCTAGGGCCTTATTTCTTAAAAGCATTTCACTATTTTAACAAGTATCAATTCTTCGGAATTTTATTGAACTTTGAAATTTCATTTGAAATCGTAAATATTTATTAAGCTTATGAGGCGTAATTTGCAGTAACTTAAATTGTTATTTTGTATATACATCGAATACAAGAAAATTCAAATAAACTTAATCTTCTAATTTTCATAAGGGACATGTACCAGTTAGTTTTGAGGATCAGCGGGTTCAGTGTTAATCCCTCAGCCGCGTTGTAAACACAAACTCTCGGTTGTAGAAAAACAAAGGGGTGACGGGTGTCCAGAGAGGTGCGGACCGGATTTTCCTGGTATGCTCTTATTTCTTGACTTTCCGGATCGTAAAGAGCCGATGCGAGTCGCGTGAAAATCTCCTATTTGTTTGGTTTAGCGGGTTGTTTGCGTCCGCGTCCGTGAGCGACTAGTTTGTCGTGAGCCGTTGGCTAGTCGATCGTCCAGAGAAAATCGACCGTAATAAGAAACTTGTTCTCGGTAAATATTGCGAGGGGAAGACCGATGTTCGACGAATTGCCGAACCGTCCGGCGTATCAGACGTTTGCCAGGAGATATCGCGGTTGAGACTCGATCTTTCCGATAATACGATTTCGCAATATGGTTGATCGACCGACCGGCTGGCTAGCCCGATGAATCGCACGATTTCTTTTTTTGTCGTAGTAGCGGCTTGACGACGAAAAACACGATTTAGAGGCTCCATGGAAAAAGGGGAGAAAAAACAGAGTATCGGTGGAAACTAATAATCGACTCTCGTTCGCAGCTGCGACTCGAGAGACCAGAAAATTAACTCGAAAGTCCTCCAAGCTTAATACCCCATTACGCCCTCGATGTGAATATAGTGGGGCACCGCTGACGACCTCCGACCCCTCGCCGACTGATTTATTGCTGTTCCCCACTTTCCACTTTCTCTCCCTATCTCGCTCTCGCTTCTTTCAAACCTACTCTTACTTAGATCAACGAGCCAGCCAAGTTACGGCTGGATCACCGCAGACCATTCGTTTACACTATTCAATCTCCGTAGTACACGTGTAGATACTAATAGGTAGACACGCGTCGCCATTTTCTATAATACGCGTAGACATAATAATTTATTTTTTAATTGATTTATTTATACAGATCGGGTCAACATCTAGGCCATCAGCCATCACTAGGATTTATATATATATACATGTCTACAATAATCAGAATTCTTATAAATAGATGTATTAGTTATAAGTACGCGATGAGGAAATTAGTTCACCAGTTGTTACTACCATAATTACAGTGTGGTAAATATTTGAGGATCTTAGAAGTACGATAATTTGGGCGACGTTCTTACCATTATTGAGACATTTCGGAAATTTACCTAAAATAATGATAGAATAAAAAATATTTAATTTTCTTTTCCATATTCTTCTTTTAGTATTTTAAAAAGTAAAATATCAATTCTTCAGAAATCAATTTGCATTATTTCAACAGATAACGTTGCGCATGTAGGCATGTAGCTATTTCCATAAAGCTGCGACATGCTGCCAAATAATGCAAATTAGGTCTCGTAAACTTGATAAATATTACGATTACGAATATTGAAGAATTATTTTATTATTTTATTTTGATTCCCTCAGGGTAAGAATTTTTGCACGATCCCCTTTCTTTCCTTTCGCTTGCCTCCACGCCGCACTTAACCTACCCTTAATGCTACTTTCCTCTAACTTAATTTCATTAAATGCACAGGTGGAAGATAGGTTAAGGAAAGAAGTGGCAATAATGGGACATGTATGGGGAATTGGGAAAAGAAAATTTGGAAAGGATTAGAGTAGGAGGATATGACTTTTTGGATTTTAAAATACTAGAATCAGATACAGAAAAGAAAACTGAATATTTTATAAAAATATATAAATATATAATATATTGAATATTTTACAATATTTTATTTTATGACTATTTGAAAATGACTATTTCTTGAAAAGAAAGGTCGCAATGGATGTTCGATTGGCACCTACGACTGTCAGAATAAATCCGCGCGACATTCAGCTTCTCCACGCCTTTTTATTTCTTTTTTACGATCGTGGAGATCGCAAGCAACTGACTGTCGTAAAAACTAAATGTCTCGCAGACGCGTTGCATTGGGGTGGCGCTTAACCGTGTTTGGAATTTGAGAAGTGGAGATTCTGGGTCGAGCGACGGCCGACGAGCGACGAGCGTGTGCTGTCCGAGGGTGAGAGGATAAACCGAGGGACGAACCGGTCGAAAAACAGAGAAAAAATGTGTCACGTAGCACGATTAGTTTTCTTCAACCGTTACGCCACGCAGTCTGCGTTTCGTTGTTTGGCAGCTCATAATGCCAGCCATTCTTCGCGAGGGTCTTGGAAAACGAACCTGTTTACTGTTCCATCCACCGCATACCGCACGCAAACACAGACGGCCGCTCGGCTCAATGATGTCAATGTTGATGACGATTTGTCCGCGCCGTTCAATTTTCTACAAAGAGAAAACTAAACTCCTGGTCGGTTTCTCGTTAAGGCGCGAATTCCTTTTTTATTTCAAATTATTTTTTTTTTATTTTTTATTTCGTTGTTTACAAACTGAAGAATAAATTCGCAGGCTTTGACATTTGATTCTTTGATAAAAACGAAAGGCAACAGGTGACTGAGCGCGGAGTGGTCTTGGGAAAGGGTCTCCTCGATAATTGACAGTGCTCGAGATTCATGGGCCATTTTATTTTTTTTTTTCGAAACCCCGAGCTCTGGTGGAGGAGTTAATGGGGCCAAACGAATACGGGGTCGAGGATGAACGATACTCGACCGTCGTTGGTAAAAAAAGAGACAGAAACCCGATACACATTCTCGTGGTTGCCAGAATACCAGAGGAATAGATTTGACTGGTTCGTGCGACTCGTGGTAACCGCGATTGCTTCGAAACGACCAAATTCCCTCGAAAAGCAGACGCTCGAACCAGAGAAACTTCGGGTACAGTTTCAAAGCATTCTCGATGCAGACTCGATACATTCTGGCAACATTCTTATGGCATTTTCAATTCTCAACTTGTGTGTCCTTCTAACCTTTCGGACTTTGTCGCGAATGGTTCACCGAGGGTTGTGTTTTCTTTCTGTCCCTCCATCCCTCTTATAAACCCTCCTTCCCCTCTGTCCTCTTTCGTCTTTGCGTGCAAACCGTTTTAATACTCCCCTTCTCTTCTTCGTTTCTTGTTTTGAAGAAATTCATCCTCTTACGGGTCGTGTCTCGTTCAAGATTCCCGCGACCGCGATTTAAGACTATTCTTATTTTAAACTCATTTTAAGAGCAAGGAATTTTGAGAAGTTTTGTAATATTTTGATAAAATGCAGTAAATGGGAATCCGGGTACATACCCGGTTAGCTACACGAGGGTTAAGCGATCGTTGAGAGGGTTCGTTCGGTGGTCCGCGAGGAATCTATGAATTCACGGTACTCAGATTCGGAGCAATGTCCAAGATACAGGAGAAGAGAGTGTTAGTGATAAATGAGGGTTACCGACCCCGCCTTTACCGGTCGCCTCACAACCCTCTCGTTTCGTGCATGTGCTCGATCATTTTGTATTCTCGATATCGATTCTCCGACCGGCATACGGTAACCCGGGCGGCCAATTTACAATTCATTGGTAAAACTGATTTGTAAAATTCATTGGTAAAATTCATTTGTAAAATTCATTGATAAAATTGATTTGTAACCTTCATCGGTAAAATTCATTGGAAAAACTGATTTATCGTTCGTATCGTCGATCAACGAGTAGAGGAACCAACGATGGAAGATCGTTTCATCGGACACACCCCATAAGACAAGTTAATCCGTAGGTCGTTGGACGTGAAACGAGCGTCGCTGCGGTTCGATTTCGAGGACCGAAGCAACGAGAGACGAGCTCTTTTTACAAACCCATTAAGTCGACGACGAAGAATGATTTAGGGATCCGAGCAGCGATCTCGAGCAGTATCTTGGTGGTCGTAAGAAAAAACCGAACTTCGACCGTACTATTACCGACCGTTTTGTACCAGTGCGAACGTGATAGTCGGGCAGCGAACCGAACACACGAAATGCTTAAACCCTTTCCAGTCGTCAAGCTTATTTTAATTCGAAAATTAAACATTTCTTTCGAGCTAGGATAATTTCATTGTATATAATTTTTATCATTTCTTATCTTTGATATCGGAGTTTGATATCGAAATGTTATAATACTAATCATATTGATTAGATACCACAATATTTAATAATAGTATTTGTACCATTATTTGTAACAACTTGTTGCCATCTTTCAGAAGACCAGTCAATTCTCGTTTCCCAATGACTCATTCAGAACACGTGCTTTTGATTTACAAGCAAAATTACCTGTTTATTTAAAACACGACAGAACTTTCCCTCCTACCTAATAAAAAATATTGTGAATAATATTTTATATTATTCATATAATATTTTATATTATTTTATTTTTGAGAATAATTCTTTTTGCTTTTTAACACGGAATTAAACTTGACCTATATGACTTACATTGATTAATTTTTATAAACGCAATTATATAATTCTTGAAAGTGTTCCTAGACCGAAACGTTGAAAAAAGTTCTATTAATTTGCAAAACTGCTTAGTGAGTAACATAATTTATTTATCGTAGTCCATCGAACCGCGAAACGGATCGTAAAATCGAGAGAGGGCAATCGAAAGCAAGTGAAAACTGAGAAAAGAGCAATGTGAAGCTACGACGAGGCGAAGCGAAGCAAGGACAACGCGAGACAGAACGAAGAGTGAAACTTGCAGCTTAGAAGGACGAGGGACAGTGAGAAGCAGAGGAATAGGGAGAAGCAGAGGGATAGGGAGAGAGGGGATCAAAGAGGTCGAGATAAAGAAGCTATTCAATCTTTGAAAATCTCGTCGTAAACCGCATCGATACGCGTCGTCTGGTCGCTCGCGTTGCGGATAACAGAGAGTGTTTTTATGGGACCAAGGAGATAAGAGAGCCACCTTTGCCCCCGATGTACTAAACGTCTTCCGCTCGGTCAGCGAGTCGGAATCTGCCGCTACTGTTCCTACGATATAAACCCTCTGTCGTTCGGTCGACGATACCGTGGAAGACGCGACCGCGCGTTTAAATTATGAATTCGCAGAGGGAGCAATTCGGTAAAAACGTTGTCAATACATCCGTGCAAACTTCAACCCTCATACGCTCCTCAGAAATAATTGCATAAAAGATTCTAGGATACTTTCTCACCCATTTTTGCTTGACACTTTAAACCGATAAACTTTGCCCCATTCATCCAATTTATGGTATGTACATGTTACCATTTTACCATTTTATAGTATGTAGAAATGGGTGAATTTTCATCCCTGAGGAACGTATGAGGGTTAAAGCAGCTTCTAAGGGTGCGTTTTCTTAATTTATCTGTTCATCTTCTTTCATCTTTCTGTATTATTTTATGTAAAAATAGTAAATGGGTGAATTGTCATCCCTGAGAAACGTATGAGGGTTAAAGCAGCTTCTAAGGATGCGTTTTCTTAATTTATCTGTTCATCTTCTTTCATCTTTCTATATTGTTTTATGTAAAAATTGTAAATGGGTGAATTTTCATCCCTGAGGAACGTGCGAGGGTTAAAGCAGCTTCTAAGGGTACGGTCTCAATTTATATGTTCATTTTCTTTCATCTTTCTCTTTGCTCTCTGATAGCCCTCTCAATACCGTTGAACACTGTCTTTGAGTTTCGAGAGTAACTCGCGATTGTTTTGCTCTCAGATGGACACGTACCTTAACAAGTGCAGTTTCGCGACGCGAAACACGAGATTGTTCGCGCGACCGCTGCCTGCCGCTGCTAACCGAGCTACATACGTATATTCTTGGTCGGAATGATTAATTGGGGTCGCGGCACTGCTTCTTCATACTGACCGCTCTTCGCGTCTCATCACCGAAAGGAAATGTTCGAACAGCGCGCAACGATCGAGTTTTCTCTTCGATACAATCGTTAGTCGTTTCCTCGACATTCGAACAGCAGGAACGCTGAAACTTGTACATATTCGATTATTTATTGTTTCTCACTCCGACAGACATGTCTTGCTTGGACCTTTTTTTATATTTATTTAACGTCGTTTCAACTCTTTGCTAAGGTTATTTCGCGACGCAATTTACAGCTTGTTAAGGTGGGTTCCGAATCATTTTTACTCAGACATTTCCCGAAAAATATGGTTTTTTCATAGATCTCGCCCTGGAACGAACAGTCAGATAATCCGACGGGCCTGACGTCTCCAATTCGATTAGGCAACGTCAATAAGGTCGACTCAATGTTAAACAGTCGATATAATATGTGGTCTTTGGGGGAAGATATCGTTGACTCGTTTCAGAGTCTTACCGATCGAATCGGCTCGAATTAAATCGAAAATCGCCTCTGTCGTCTTCTACTTGGTCTCTTCTGTGCACAATCTTCTGTTGTATCAAACATTCGATTTTGAATATTTTTATCTGTGGTTGCCCTCTCGGTACGAGGTTATAGTGGAGCGGTGAGGTAAGCGTGGAAGAGAGTTGCGGGGTGATTTTTGTTTCTATGAGCACGCCGTTATTCAATGGCAACATTCTTCCTAACAACCACACGTAAATGGTAAGTTAGATTCTCTTAGACCCCCAACAAATGAAATTTGTAAATAACCTCGTTTTTAATTAATTTCGGAGAAAGAATAATATAGGATGAAAAGTAAACAAACAGATTTAATTTTGTTCGTATAAAAATTCTTTTGAAAAATCTGAAGCTGGGATTCACGCCCCACGACGTCCCACGACGTTCACCTCGTCGCGATCCTCGATCTTCGCCGCACCGTTAGCGATACGACAGTTTCGCGATGGAGGATCGCTGGGAAATTGGTGGCGAGCCGATCGCGCGTATAGACTCGACCGATCGGAGTCGAGAACGGCCGGCAAATAAGTCGAAGAAAAAAAGAAATAAATAAAAAGCAAACGAATCGTGGAGAATGGGCGTAATCGAAATCTGTGTGCTATAGGTTAGTCGGGTGACCTATGGTCGGTGTTGCTGCCATCGGTTGACCCTCGACGATTAAAAATAATATTTTTTATCATCCAACAGGAGCATGGTTCGCGCGCGAAACGGTTCTTCATTT
This sequence comes from Lasioglossum vierecki, assembly GCA_028455595.1. NCBI lineage: Eukaryota > Metazoa > Arthropoda > Insecta > Hymenoptera > Halictidae > Lasioglossum > Lasioglossum vierecki. Next base: position 1,320,283 of record CM052343.1, read on the forward strand.
CTCTTTTCATCTTTCTTCCATCCTTGATCTTTGTCTTGGGGATCGCCGTTCGAGCGTAACACGACATGTTCGACCGAATTGAGATCCAGCCGGCAAACACGAAGCCCGTCCCGACCAAAGGAATGGGACGAGACGAAACGAGACGAGGCGGGAAGAGACGAGACACCGACGAACGAACACGCTGTCGCCAACAAGCAAAATCCGCGAACGCGCGCGACTGCCAACAAGCAACAGATAACGGCGACCAGTTATTTTCGTACCGGCTGGCAACAGTGCTTCTTCGATCGTCCACGCTAGATGTCCACGAAAATATCGAGGCAAATAATAATAACTGCTCGATGCCTCTTCCAACGAATAATAAATATTTTTCTCACATACCTACCTATATAACTTGGATGCACCACTGTTTCTCTGTACATATTAAAAGTAGTCGAACAGTGCTTCTTCGATCGTCCACGCTAGATCTCCACGAAAATATCGAGGCAAATAATAATAACTGCTCGATTCCTGATGCCTGATGCCTGATGCCCGTTTTCCTGTACATATTAAAAGTAGTTGATTTAAGTAAACGCTTGATCGCAGCGATTAACTTTCTGTCTGTGGATGGGGTGCAAATGCGCCCCAGGCTGACGGAAATGGAGATAAAACGTTGACGAATGGAAAATTTCGAGAAATTACCACGGAATGATATCTGTGATGTATAGACTGCGGATTTTTATGCAATCATCGCTTTTGAAAATTTTCAAGAAATGCTAGGATATTAAATGCGACAGAGTTTCGTACGATTTTTATTTACTTCGGATTTATGTTTCAAGTTGTTATAGTATCGTATAATTGTCTTTGAAAAATCAATCTGGAGTTTAGTGACAAGTTTCAAGTTTTCATAGTACCGTATACTTGTCTTTGAAAAATCAATAAAATTTGACAGATCCTTATGCAGTCGAATTTTTTCCATGATTTCTATGAATTACTCCCCGATTAACATTAGAACCTCAGTATCCAGAGATCGGTTGAAACTATTTTACCTTGTCCAGATTCCCGTAGGAAAAGAATGCCACCCCCGTGTATCATGCGAGGCGGCTCGTCGTTCGTTATCTCTAGCTGGATCATACGCAAATGAACAGACCCAACGATTCTGTGTTTAGCAATTTCACGGGAACACGTATACTCAGCGAAGGAGTCGACGAACCCAAGCGGGGCGGACACCGCTTGGATCGGTGCATCTGAGACAATCTTGAAGATCGTCAAAGGGAACAAGGACGAAGGAGCGGACTCTGCGATATTATCCCGGAACGCGACAGATTCCAAGGTTGTATTCGCTCGACGAGAACGGCTGTTCGAGTTGGAGCAGCAACCACCGCGGCAGCTAGCATACGAAAAGCATGGAACCGAAGAAGGCGGGGTCACTGGGGGCGTGCTGGAGGCGGGACAGCAGGATATTGAAAATGGCGCGATCGTAGAGGCGAGCGACGCAGAAGCGGTAGCTATTGCCTCTTCTGTAGTTTCCACCGCTTCCGTCGATCGCGACGGCGATACGAGCATTCCTAACAATCCACTTTCGACCAACAACGAGCTGTTCGATCCGCCTGACCCTCTAGAAAGGTGAGAATAACGAGAATACAATCGTACGTTATCATTTTACGATTCAACCTAGACTCGAAGCTCTTTGCTCTTGACCTCCTGTAGCACTGAGTAGTCTTACAGTTTCTCGCGCCAATAAACCCAATAAATCTGATACACCGAACAAACCCAACCAGAATATATATTTATCTCAAACAACATTTTAATTTGAACGAATTATGGGATCGTTCGCGAAGGGGTTATCCGGTGCAGGCTGGAAATTGCGACAAAGTCTCGTCGAGGGTTGAACGGTTAGGAAGAGAGGAAGATATTTTTGGGCCTCACCAGAATCGTGAGCACGATCAACAGGAGCGGCAGCAACAGCAGCGACACCACCACCACTACCACAATCATCGGCAAGAGTCCCACCACCGCCGCCGCCGTTACTACCACGAAGAGCAGCAGCCGAGGCTGCAATTCGCCGAGCCAGGGGCGAGAGAAGCAAAGGTTCGAGAAGGAGGGGATAACCGGCAAAGCGGTGAAGGCTCTGCGCTGCGGCAGGGAAATCGGCACGACAGTCACGCGCCTCGCTCGACGATGAATCGTTACGGTACCGAAACGCTCTCGCCAACCGCGACCGACCACCACCACCCCCACCATCACCACCACCACCATCACCGCCACCACCACCATCAGCAGCACCATCATCATTCGCAGACGGACACGTCCCAACATACCGGGCTTTCTTCGGCGAGTCATCGTCGCTCGGACGATCAAGAGCCGCAGTCACCGTCGCACACGCAACCCCCTCAAACGAAGACGCAGTCACAACAACAACAACAACGCCGTCACGATATCGATCAGGAGGACGTGGAAAGGGTCGGCGGCATCTCCACAGCCATGCGAGGCGACCGGAGTGATTTCACGATGGGAGTGATGTTTCCTTTGAACACGCCGAGCGGCGCGACCAACGAAATTGGAGCATCGGATCATCACAATCACCATCACCATCAACAACAGCCGCAACATCAACACCATCACCATCAACCGCAAACGCAACACCATCATCATCATCACTTGGAAGAAGTTTTGACCGACGATGGATACCTTCAACATCAGATAAGAGGGGGAGGAGGTGGAGGAAGTGGTAGTGGAACAACAACGGGTGGAGGAGGAGGAGGCAGTGGCGGCAGTGGAAACGGAGGCAGTGGTAGTAACGGCGGTGATGTTGGCAGAGGTGGCGGAGGAGGCGGAGGAGAAGGAGGAGGTAGCGGATCGCCCACTTTGCGTACCGGTAGCTCGCCAAGTTCCAGTCGGAGTCCGCACGACGATCAAGGACTCTCGTCGCCGCATCATCAAGGACACGCGGACGGTGGATACAGTCCGAACGAGCAAGTCAGACAATCCTATCCTCATCTGACAGTCATGCAGCCGCCGTCTTCCGTTCAAGCTAATCACGGTTTGGTACAGGAAGCCGATCGAGTCTCCGATCAACTTTACATGGAGACGATTTACGCCCATCAAAACGCCACGTGTCATCATCAGGAACACGATCAAGGCCCGCCGACGCCGCATTCGCCCAGCGGACCGCTATCCAGGTTAGTTGGTTCACATATTACCGGCAGGGGGATACTCTTTCGAAAGTTTCGTCGAGCGCGAAAACACAAATGTCCCCTTATCGAACGTGTTGCGCATCGTCACGATACCAACGGTTAAACGGTTTTACGATACGCGAAAATATTTACACGTTAGCGAGGGGTATGTGCTCCTCCGCGCCTCTTCGAAAGCTTGTGTACGTAGGCGATACAAAACCGAAAATAAAACCAAACCGACCATAGAAAACAGCGCGACGCCTCTTCGGACCTATGCTAACAGTTTCGTGGAAACGAACACCTTTTGTGTTTACCGATTCATCCTGGACACGAGTCTCCCGCCCCGTTTGGATATTTTCGCTATCGAACTTGCGCCGGCTGTGTAGACTTGTCCCTGCTCCACTTCTCCGTGCCCTGTATTTTTTTTAAACCTTGCTCTTTTGTTTTCGAGTTGTCCACGGTTTTTTCGGTAACGATCGAAACACGGTTCACGATGAGAAATTGGTCGATTCGCGGTTCGAAACGTTGGTACGCGACCGAGCGCCAAGAACGCGATAAGAGTGTATTGACCGATAGAGATGATTCTTTTTTTTTGCTTCGCGTTATCCTACCAAATGCGAGAAAACGAAACGATACACAGATGTATGCGCGAGTCTCTCGTGGACGCAATAGGCGATCGGACGCGACGTGGACTTAAACGCACGGAGGGAGGCCACGACCTCCGAATTTTGATATCCGACGTTCGGGTGCAGAGAACGATACGGTTTTCGTGTATTTTTTTTCTTCGCAGTGTTATTTATCTCGACGAACGGCGATTAGGTACGAACGATTCTGTGACGCAAAACTTAGTCGTCGTTCGACGACCGTCGCGTAACCTCTTCGCGCGATAATCGTGCCTTCCCGGTTATTTTCGTAATCGTTCGGTTTCCCTCTTTGCCGAACATCCTTCCAACTTTTTCTTTTATCTACGCGTTTCTTGTAACCCTTGTACGCTCTGAAAAATAGCTGCATATTTATTTTTTGATTTCGACTTTTTTTTCAATGATGTTGCCTATTCGTCGACTGTTTCACATTTGTGTTTGTCTAGAACGAAAATAGTCGATAGCGACGAGGGAAAGAGAAAGAAAAATGGGGAGGGTAGACTGTAATCATTGCTCTTTAACGCGAACTTTGTCATGAATCATCCGAGGGTATACAGAGTCCGGAATGATTGTATATACCCAAAGCGTTCCAAGAAAGCTCTCGGTATCGCGTGACGTCACGGTGCGAGCAGCTAACCTGCCTAACCGCGAGCCTGCAACGACACTGTCGGTTCACTCTACCATTAGCATCGACGATTATTTAAAACTGTAGACGTTTTCGAGAAGAAAGCAAAAAAGGAAGCGCAACTTCGCCGGCGACACGACTTGCCATTGGACACCTAAACTCTGACACCTTATCCGACCTGAACGACGATAGAGAATGATTAAGATCGCGCTCGCAGTGGCTCCGATATCGGCCAATTTGACGTTCGAAACATCTATATCTGTTTTGGATTGTGCGAAGAAGAGCTACAACGTAGGGAAATTATTTAATAGTCTTCCATAGTCGTTTAGGTCGGACAAGGTGTCGGTTTGGGTGGACTAGAGGGTAGACTCTTGTTTCAGGGTTGCAAGGGTGCATGCGCCTTCTCATTTCTCGATAATGCAAAATCGTTAGTTAAAAGATCAATCTAGACCACGATCGCCCTCGAAATTCCTATTTTTACGTTTACTTCGCAACATTATGAAAAATTAGAATAATTCAAATTGCACACCATTGAAATCCTGAAAACCAGTCTACCCCCTTAATGGCCAAACAGACTGGATTCCATGGAAATCACTGACACAAATTTGCCTGACACGGATTTCGTCGACTCCACATGTGGCCGACAACGATTTTAGATTAGCTGTCGGTTAAAGGCGATGTCAGCCAAAGTAGTCGTCGGTCAAATCTGGTGCCGGTAAAAATGGTGTCGGGGAAATTTGTGTCGTGTGATTTTCATGGAACTCAAACGGACCACCCTTACGAGAATAGCAGCAGCAATAACAGTGCCGTGATACGAGAGACGAACAGGTAGCCGTACTCTCCATGCCTCACACGAAGTCGCCTGTCAGGAATTCGAAAGGAATGCGTCCGAAAGCCGTCCGATCGGGTCATTCCACTTGCACTTTCGGTTCTAGCTAAATTACTGTCTAAAATCTGTGACGTCACGACCTGACCATTTGTCTGCTCGAGGGACAACTCGTGTAGATTACGGAGAGTACGAACACTGGAACAAGACATAAATAAAGTCAACTGCGGGAGACTCGTACCGAACAGACAAACGGACAGACGAGAAAAAGCGAGCTAACAAAAACGTGGTGTAAAATTAGTGAAATCGTTATTTCCGTTTGGCATTCCTGATCGAAAGAGAGGAACGAACGATTACTGGCGAGCGCGCGTACATGAGAAAAATGTATGTATTGCACTTCCATAGAGATATCCGTAACGCGTGGATGGATGACAATCGAAAAGGTGGGAGTAGGAAAAGATGCGGTGAACGAGAGGGGACACGAACCAGCAAAGAAAAGAAACGAAGGAAGGGAGAGAGAGAGAGAGAGAGATCCACGGTAGGGGAAAACCTGAGCACGTTCGAGGTCCTACGATCGCGTTCGCTCGGACGTTTCGTGCACACTGCCAGATTATATTCCACTCAGTTCGCGTCTGTTCGGTGACAGTTGCGCCGGACGCACGCGCGCCTCGAGATCGCCTCTCCACCCTTTTGGCAATTCCTTTCGGGTCTCGATAAATAAGAGTTTTCCATTTTCGAATTTACCAGAGCTTCGGCTTGCGTTCGCGTAACCGTGGAAAATAACGCGTCCAGATACAAGTGCGACGCGGCCGAAGGAAACGGAAGATCGACGCGACGGAACGCGACGTGACGCAAGGATAACCGATCTGGACGACGAATTAATGGTTCTGTTCGGATTGTCACAAGTGACAACATGTAGTGAGTGTTCTCTGTTGATCTGTTTTACGAACAACGTTGTCGGCGTGGAATACGTTCCGAAACAGAGTGTCTCGATAGTCGATCTATTATCTTCCCATTGTTTCGATGTTGATCCTATCTCGCGACTTCGCCCAGGAAAGAAACGCGACGTTTCGATAAAAACGATCGATCTCTCTAATAATAAGTTCGAGATTGCCCGGAAGTGATCAACGGGTGCTTTTCACGTGTTATTGGCAAAATAGGTGGTTCGGTACCCACCTTAATAAACTGTAGAAATAACTTTAACCCTCATGCGTTCCTCAGAGCGATTACCTTTTTCTTTTTGTCTGTGTAGCAAGATATATATTTTTGAAATGTCACACTATAATTGAAGCATAATTCGTAGATTTGAAATATGAAGTAAGATGGGGTGAAACATTATTTTAAAATCTTTTTTGCAACTATCTATAAGGAGAATATGAGGGTCAAAGAGTTAAAAGCGACGTAAAATAATTTTAAAAAGAAAAATACGAGATTAGAGTGGAACGGCCAGGTGAGCCCAGCGTAGAGAGCTGTGTGATTTTTTTTTCGCGAAGGTGTGGCCAAAGATAAACTAACCTCGCGTGCGAATCGCCGATAGCAAACAAACAATTACTGTAAGAATTCCTATTGAGTTTGAAGAATTAATTTGAATTTCTCGCACCCTCGCGTAGACGAGAACCGATAGCCGGTCGGGTTTCAATAGTTCTGAGCGACGCGGATTCGATTGCAACGGTTCACGGATCTCGAGTTGTTCCGCACACCTATCGTGAGAAGCGTCTTATCGGCTAGGGAGATTCGGATGGCGTACGGCGGTCCGGTAGCGGGGCCTATAACCTCGTCAACACCGACGTTTCGGATTGTATTTCGCAAAATCTGCATACTTCTCCAAACGTAGCGACCCCTTCGTCTTTTTCTTCTTTCTTCTTCTTTCGCTGCTGTTCATCGCCTTGAACGCCATTGCGTCTACCGTTGGCATCCCAATTTCTGTTTCTTTCCTCTTTTCATCTCTTCCCGCATCGACGAATCGTAATAAGTAGGCTGCAGATTTGTATGCATTTACGAAGAAATTAACTGGAGTTATACATGTAAAACAGTGAAAAATAGATGTAAAAGTAGACTGCAGATTTGTATGTATTTATGAAGAAACTAACTGGAGTTGTATTTAAAACAGTGAAAAATATTAAAATCGAAAAATACTTTTATATTTTCGTCAACGTAAAAAAGACAATTAAGAGATGAAATGATGCATTCAAGTAAGAAGTTAGTTTGGTGAAATGTAAAACAGTGGAAAATGTAGAAAAATCTAGGAACACCGTTACGATGTGTCGTCAACGTAAAAAGTCTATAAAAAGCTTCGTTAGCCTAGTAACTTCCGGATTGCAGCAGAAAAATGACCTAAAATTTACTCGATACCGTTCCCAGCTATTTTTGCTAAAAACAAAGTCATTCATCCTGTTTTATTCTATTATCGTGCAAAACCTGTGGCCCTCTAGTAACTAGAGTAATAATTGAGTAGTCGGAAGAAATAACTAAGGTGGAAGAGTTCTTGTAATCGAGATTACGGGTGACCGTTGGTTAGGACGATCGAGAATATCTCGAAAAGGTTCTTGGAAGCAAGACGAAACCCTTTGGTGGTTTGTTTACTCGAACGCATACAATGGATCTGTTTATACACCGATCAACGATACACACGCACTCGGTTACGTCGGACGTCGAATCGCGTGACCGTTTATAATTGCTGCATTTGAGGGTTTACGAAAAAATTATTATTCGAAACAATGCCAGCCGCTGGAGAACTAATAGGAATAACGAGGTGGTGGAGGTAGCAGGGCGTTCAGAGCGCGTGCTACCATTTCCGGGTACCGTTTCTTCCGCGGTAAAGTTAATGGCCTACGAGGGAGGTGGTTGCACCTGGTATGGATCGTTGGAGGTACGGGTGCCTGCTCGGAGAATTGGATACGGGGAACGAGTACGCGGGAGCACGCGCAGTTATTAGCCTCTCGATCGATCGTGATTTATCGCAGTTACGGAATAGTCGCGTTTCTGTTTCGAACGGTTCTCGCGCTTCTCAAATATTTCCCCATCGGTCAGCGAGCGGACCACGAACCGTGAAGGTCGACTTTGCGCGTTTGTTATCGATGTTTCGGTTAAGTCGAACGTCGTTTCGCGAGCTGCATCGTTCCGAAGTCGTTCTGGGAAATTTCTGAAAGCGTATGGAGAGCACGTACCGATCGATTCGTACGTGTTCGCCGAGTCGCGGGAAGCGCCAAGGACGCGCGCGCGCATCCATCGTTTTTGTTCGCGGCATGCTCGCGATTTTATTCCGCGATCGTCGCGATAAAAGAGTATGCTCGATGTGCTCGCGACGGGGATCTATTCGTCGAAAGGCTGGAACTGAACGTCGATAGGTCGGCGTCGAACGAAGGAGGTTACTTTCGAAATCGCATATTCGCGATGCGCGCCTTCGCCGTCTTGCGCAATAATCGTGGCGCGGTAACGTTGCGTTCGCGAATGGAAACGACCATTCTATGCGCGCGCAGAAACGCATTCAGCTAGGCAACGTGTTTCTTTGCTTTGAAATATCTTGTTCGACGTTTCGAACTTGGAACGGCTCGTGCTAACGATCTCTCAGGTATAGGGACCGTCGCTGCTAATGGTAACGGTAGTGGCAATCGAGGCGGTAATGCTAATGGTAATGGAGTAGTTGTGTTCTCGTAGTCACCAGTCGGAAGGGTACATCGAAAAACCTCTTGTTTTGGCACGCGCCCGCATTCACGGACCGATGAATCGCACAGAACGGTTCCTGTTTCCGGTCTCCCGCGGCGGAACATTAGCCGAGGAGAATCGGCGACGAGTCTGTTTTTCTACAAACGCGCACGTTCGTTCAAAGTCCCTTGGGCATGACCCGGAGGCGTGTTTCTCTCGGAGAAACCGCGCAACGAGATGAGAGGCAACGTGTCTCTCGCGACTCTGATTTCGCGTTTATATGTATTGGACCTCGTACTGTGCGGTACTTGGCACGGAAAAACTAAATTATTATTTTACTAGGAATAGAAAAAGCAACGTTAAATAAGGAAAATAAAAAAGAAAGTTTTCCCAACTTTTCATATTGTTTCAGTCCGTTGTATCGTACCATGACCGGCGTTGGAACGATGATGGCTGGGGGCGGTGCAGGGGCAAGTAGCCCTTACGCGCTTCCGTATATGACTGGCAGTTCCACGGAATTAACGAGCTCGCCTTCACAGCTTTGGAACGCGCAAGGTAAAAAGCAAATTAATTGAATCAATTATCCGGCACGAATACACTCCGGGGCAAAAAGATAGCATACATTCAGATCCAGAAAATTTCAATTGATTTCCACGATCTAACCGAAATTTCATTCTATACTTACGGGAGACGTTTAACAAACACGTTCAAGTGAAATCGAACTGGACTTCGTCAACCTATTTGGTTCTATTTCGCAAAAATAATATGCACAATATTTTTGCTGAAATTCAGCGGCACAAAATTACAGCACACGCGTACCTACTCGTATGAAGAGAAACTCCAGATATAGCTTCTCCTTTACATTCAATGAGAGCAGTTCAATAGTCTTGGAACACTTTTTTCCGTGCGAATTAAGACCTTTCTCGAACGCGTCGAACGATTCCAAATTGTCCGCTACTTTCCTATACCATCCCGACAAGATTTCTCCAACTATTATCACTGACCTTGATACTATCATTTATGACTCTTGTTTTGTTGTTGCCTTTCGCATTTTTGTCACCAAGCACTGTTTATCTTCAAGTTTCAACATGCTCAGCTATCTGTATACTATTTCAAGTGCACTTTCAATTAGTGTCTTCAAACGATTGTCACGTGGAACAAATGTAGATCACGAAACGTTCTTACACGCGGTAGCGTGTTATAACTAGTTGGAGCTATGGGCAACATTGAATTTCGATGTTGGTTTGTGTTCAGGGACCATTTGCTCAAGTTGTCCATAGGGTAACCGACCACTGTTTACACGTTCGTTTAACTATCATAGTAGATTCGCAGCTTGCGAAGGTAGAAGTATCGATTTCGTGATTGTGCTATAATTTTGTCTCGTTCGAAAACACTGTCCTCCACGTTTCCATTGGTCGCGAGAGATTCGAGCGAACATATAAGGTGTGCTATCTTTTTGTCGCGGGCTGCAGTCACGCGATGCATGCCGAGGAACGATGGGATAGACACAGTATCGAGGACGTTTTAAACGCTAGCGCTGTCCGCGGGGATATCCGGCCTCTCGGAGGATTACACTGGCAGTGGAAAGTCTTCCGGCGGTGTAACCACTCATCAGAGCCTACCAGGGTTTTCGCAACCATTTTGCGGTAGACCAAGTTTGCGAGGATACAGTCCATCTTACCCAACTCAGCAAAGCAGCGGGGGCGTCGTGTCCTCTGTGGATGCATCTTCGACGTGGAACTACGCTTCTTCGAACGACTCTCTGACGACGCAGTATGCGACACCCTCCAGACGACAGTCGGTGAATTCGCCCTCAACACCGACACAGCACCAGCTTAGCGCTTCGGCGAGTCTCGGCAGCAGTAAGTATCGATACGATATTTTTTCATTCTAATTTTTACTCCCAACACCGACCGATCTACAGACCAGGCCCTCGTGGCGTCACACCCTTCTGTGTCTGTTTTCTCTCTTTCTCACTCTCTCTCCTGTCTTGTCCCATCTCGTCTCTTGCGTCTCTTTCGAAACGTAACGAGACAGTGCGGGCGCCGCTTCCAACCGCGCGCGCCTCGGGGAACGATTCGTCTCGCCTTACGAGAACCCTCGGTCCTTCGTAACGCGATAAATCCTAAACGATTCGACGAAACGCGATCGCGCACCAAGACCGTCGGGATCGTGTTACACTAGTCATAAATAACGAGTAAAGGCTTCATTCGATCGATTTCCCCTTGCTCTTGAAACTCGTCGAATCGGCCCGGTTATGCCAGGAACGAGAAAGAGAGATGGATAGAGGAAGCTGTAGACGATGATGGGCGCTGCCCCGATAAATGTATTCAGAAATCTGTGAGAAATCGACGCGTCCACCGTTTCCCGATTGTACGGCATCGTCGAACGAGGAGAGACATCGATATTCGCAAACCCTGACCCAGACAATGCGCGTTGCTAATCTAGTTTTGTCTACGCGCGATATACGGGAAACGATAATAGACTATCTCGGCGTATCTGGTTGTTTCGGAAGCGCGAAATTCAGATAATCGTCGCGTAATCTCGTCAATGGAACTGGATAAATCGTACTGCTGCTTGAAAGATGGAAAGCGAACGGTTTTCGTGGACTGACGTGCAGAGACGAGGAAACCCGAGGTATCAGAGACTCGACGCAACCCCCAGAGCACACTGCCATTGCGTTCAGAGATGTCTGTCCGAAACACTCGTCGGCGGTGAATCTTTTGTAAATGCACCGGGTGTCTGCGGTTTCCATGTACCCCACCGGCGCTTTCTTTGACGGTCGAGGGCCAAGAAGCGAGAGTGTGCCGGGTACGCGGCTCTTAGCGCGTTGTCGTCGTTTCGAGTAGCTGTTGCGCGTGTCTTTACTTACAATTAGTTACGCGTGTATATTCCCACGCGACGTTTTTTCATTTTTACCGGTATTTCAGAATCAATATATCCGTCGGACATTGGATTCGAGAGCGTCGTTTTGTTACTCGATCAATCGAGTAAGTAGTACTAGAGATCCTTTTTTTAACAAGAAGAACTAAACATTTAATTATAGCGTGAGGTTTCATATCAATTTCGTATCTACCGAATTTAAGAAATTATAGATTATGGAAATATTATAGGTTAGGAGAAGTACAAGTTTAAAAGTGTGATATCTAGTAAGTAGCATAGTTCCTTTTCGAATTTAATTTTCGAAGTTGATATTGGATGCTTGGTCCCCGGCCATCATCGCCCCACTTTAGTAGGATTCTCTTTTATCCCCTGACCTTTTCGTGTCCCCGCTTCGTACCAAGAGTTTTCTTATCGTAGGTCCGTATCCTCCCCTATCTTTCCTCGTCCTCTTCGCTTTCTACCGCTCTCCTTCCCTCTGCTTCGGCTCCATCTTCATCTTGGATGTCCCACCGTTTCCCTGTGTCTGCGTGCGTGCCAACATTCCTCGTATACTCGGTCTCCTATACATCGGGTCCCTCCTCGCATCTTTTACCATCGCGATGCGACATCCAAGTTCAGCCCCTCGTCTGTGTTACGAGGTCTCGCTCTCCGTTCCTCTCACGCCTCCGACTAGGTAATTCGACTCTCCTATTCTCATTCCTCGTTGCTTCGTCATATTCGTCGGATGTCGTCGGCTGAATATTCGGTTGCGAAGAATCCCATCGTTGCTTCTCGAAACGACAAGCGACGGTACACTCGTTTCTTCGGTTTCGAATCCGTCCAATGGACGCCGTTCGCTAAACCGTCGCGTCGCCGCCGTCAGCGAGTCCGTTGCTTGCTTATACGCGATATCCGATTGCCTCCCAGCCTTGTTTCTGCCGGATGCGCGACCGCCGTACGCCGACCTCTCTTCGTCTTTTCTTTCTTCTCCTCTTTCTTCTTTTCCTCTCTTTCTCGTTCTGTTCCGACTCGCGTCGTGTCCGCTTGCCTGCGACCGAGTAACGCGAGACGAAAGCACGCGTATTTCTCATCGGCGTCGACCCCGATCATCGAGTTCACCGAGGCAACTGTCGGAAATCGCGGAAAGTACATCGCGTACGAGGGTCGTCTGAAAAGTTTTCAAATCAACATAGAAAGGTGTTTCTTTGGTCCAATCAACTTTTATTTGTCAACACAGTCTCTGTTTGGGTACCATGGAAATCACCGATACAGATTTCCCCGACACAGTTTTCACCGACAACGATTTTAGATTCGTTGACGGTCAAATTTGTTGATCGACAACTGAAAATTTGACAGGCATCTTTCACAAAGCATATTACATTATAATACCAGAATATTTTCAGACGACTCTCGTATGTGAAGAAAACGGTAACGTTTCCTATTCCATTTACATTCCCATTGCCAGTCCGGTTTTGCGTACGCGAGGATCACGAGCTGGCTATTATTATCGTCGAACTCCGGAAATTCTGATAACGTTGTGTCCCTCTACATCCTCTGTCGCGTTTGTCGCTGTTTGCCGCGTTTCCTGCGTCCTTCCTGCTCCGTCCGTACGGAAAAAACTCGTCGAGAGTTTGCACAAACGGTTTTGGAAGCCGGAGAGTAGTTCAAGAACGACGATCCTCGGAAAACTACTGAAAACGAAACTATCGATACACTGTATTATAGCCTGCGGGGAATACCTTTGCGACGCGATAACAATTCTGCCCGAGGTTCGTCTGTTCTTACCTCGGAGCGGTAGTGGCCTCAACGGCGCACAGTGGGGAAACTTGACCTAACTCGATTAAAAAAAATAACTTTCGGTAGAAATGAGATAGAGCAATGAATTATTTTTTAAATTAAAGCTGAAACATTGTAGAAAGTGGGAAAAATAGGTAGATTATGGTACGAATGTTTTTAACCTTGAAAAAATATATATATATCGTGCAACCCGTGTGTTTACCTAGTACAGTATTTTATCGATACTTGTCACCAACACGGGTCTGCCCAAGGACAATTATCCAGCAGAGATAAAGTTCTATAAAAATATAATTAAAATAATGAAAAATAAAGACGTTTTGTAATTGTATTATTTATGTTGCCACTTCTCGGCGATCGAGGTCTCTTCAGCTTCCTAGCCCCTCAAAGGGGTAGACCCCGCAGCAGTGGGGATAGCTTCGGGACATTTAGCGGGCAGACGTTTGGGACATTTATGGATAAAATACTGTACACCTCCTTTTGTGACGGTTTGCGAGATTGTCCCCAATTTCTGTCCATCATCGCAGCCACCTCGCAGCCCCTCCCCCTACTATAACCGTATTGAATTTGTCCCTGCCGAAAGACCGCAAAATGGCAGGCATGTTTGAAAAGTAACGAAACCGTGCACAGTGCACAACATCGGGACGGAATACTTTACGGATGGCCGCGAGTGCGTGAATTGCGGCGCAGTTTCTACTCCACTGTGGCGACGGGACGGTACCGGCCATTACCTCTGCAACGCATGCGGTCTCTACAACAAGATGAACGGCATGAATCGGCCCTTGGTCAAGCAGCCGCGTCGATTGGTAAGAAAGGAAGGAAGCGGAATGGTCGCGCTAGCGATCCACCGCGTGTCCTTCGTTGTTGCGGCGAATCTACGCTGCTTTCCACAGTGTCCTTCTCTTTCCCGGAACGGCTTTTCGCAGGCTTTGCGGGAATTTTTGTTCGGGCTTGAAGGAGAAAACATCAAACCGAACGGTTTCGAGAATACGGTTACACGATAACAGGAGCCTGTGTGGAAATTCGCCCTACGCCTTTTGCCCGTCGCCCGTCGCCCAAAATTTGCAAATCGGCCAATCAACGAATTAGCCATTTACACCTGTTGGTGCGGCTGCCTTGCACTCGCGTCGGCTCTCGTCGAATAGAACCACGATCGAAATTGTCCGTTTCGATTCAGCCGGAGGCGGAACGTCGCGCGATTCGATTCGAAAGGCAAACAAAATGAACGGCAATCGCGCGCACGTACACACGAGTGCCAAAAGCAAAGAGAAACACCCCTAACGTTTGGCATCCTGTCTCTGTTTCAGTGGCGGACCAGGGCGATTTCTACAAAGGCTTCTGTGGGTATAGTGGCGCCCGTCGCGCCTTCGAGGAGAAATCGAGCCGCCGTTTGGTAGGTGTTTCCCCCCAACTCTGCTCATTATCATTCTCTTTCTCTCTGTAATCTCTTGCTTGCGCACGCGTTCACTTTCTTTCTCTTTTCTCTCTCCTCTCTTTTTCCCTTTCTCATCCTGGTGTACTTTTCTATCTTTGTCACTCTCTCTCGTATTAATCTCCTGTCTCTTCTCCTGGCTCTTTCGATGCAGTCCTCGAGTCCTGGCGTGTGTGCCATCATTCGTCAATTCGTTGTCGATACTCGTCACAACCCGTAATTCGATCACCGTGGCTCTCCTTCTTTTATCCATCTTTCGTCGATTCTCCGCTACATATTTCCCGACAGAAAGCTCCGAGAAGACCAACGACGCGCGTTTCTCTCATCGTCGACTAGAGTTCGTGACGGCAACTTCTTCTCAGAACGTTCGTCGTAGCTCCAAGGTGCCACTATACCCATGGTACGATCAGGATTTCATCTTTGAAATCACGCATAGCCTGGAAACAATTGTGAATCTTGATAGAAAATCGACGCGTTCGATCCAACGATGAAAATGCATTTATTACACAGGCTACCGTGATTTCATGATGGAATGTACTGTGTATAATTTCGTGCAACGAAATCTTTCAAGTTGAATTCTCTGCTTAGCGAATAAGTTTTGTCTCCTGACCGTTCTTACGTTGTTCGATGTTCTTGCTCTCCCAATTTTACCTTCTTCTCTTCTTCTCTCTTTCTTTCTATGCTTGTGCGTGTGTTTTGTCTTTCTCTCTTTGTATCTCTTTCCCTCTATCTGTGCTTTTGTCTCTGTCACGCTGTTAATTCTGAACGACGCGGAAAGCACGGAAAAACACGTTTTAAGAGAATTTCGTGTTTTCACAGTCCGCTTCGAGACGCGTCGGCACTGTCTGCAGCAACTGTCAATCAACGGTAACGTCACTTTGGCGACGCAATACCATGGGCGAACCGGTTTGTAACGCTTGCGGTCTATATTACAAGTTGCATGGCATAACTAGACCTCCTAACATGAAGAAGGACACCATTCAGACGCGAAAAAGAAAGCCGAAGGGTGGCATGAAGTCCACGGATACACCGCTTTCAGGTTCCGCCCCTCCCTGTACAAACAACAACAGTAGCAATAACAACAACAACAGTACCAACAATAACAACAATAATAACAACAATAGTTTAAAAATGGAACCCGGTAAGTAGTCAGCTAGTTACGTTAAGTAGTCGGTACCGATTAACCCCTTGTCGTACCATTATTTTATCATATTAATATTAACTTGCCAAGTTGTTTGTATCATATATTGTAATCGAAGTTTCAACCACTTTCCAATTAGTAGTCCTCAATAATTAGACCATTTATAAGGTATTATAAATTTAAGGGTTAAATTATCGAGAAATGAGAAGGCGCATTCCACATGAGGGTCACCATTCCGAAAATACGAGTCGACTGCCTGAACAATTTCACGATCTAATAATTTCACGTTTATCGTTGACAGATACGTACGGTGTGCAAATTTGTTACGGCAGCACGCTTTACCCAAATCCACAGCCATCCGGTCGGATCGTGACGTACCAACCAGCAAGTCCCGGAATGTACTACGACATAATGCAGCAGCAACAGCAGCATCAGCAGCACCAGCAACAACACCAACAACAGCACCAACATCCGCAACTTCTCGAGACGCATTCGCCGAAAGTCGAGTGTCCGTCGCCTTGCGCGAACCGATCGCCGGATCATCACCAACTCGCTACCCCTCATATCGTTACTCTCGAAAACTCCTCGCCCTCCGCAGTAACCGCGAAGATGATCATCGACAATGGTCACTTGGACAGACCGACGGTAGTCTCCATATCCTCCTAAGGGTTACTTTTACTTCGCGAGGACTCAACTGCACGAACCTGACTTATTTCATTTTCAATCTCGTTTTCGATCTCGATGTCGTTCTTCGTCCGTTTGCGAAGGTATCGAAGACGAACAAAACTGCAACCAAAGACAGACCTACTCCGCCAAGTACGTCTCCGATTGTTTTTATTTCGGGTTTTGTAAATAGCCGATACCATTGCTTGCCTATCTCTCGTTTTATCCGCGTAGGAACAATGTCGTCCTCATCCGAAGGAACATTGTTCGTTTTATCTCCATGACGCGGCCGAAAAAGTAGGCAAGTTTGATCGATTACGAGGATAAATCGTTTTTTAAGCCGGGAGCGAGATTCACTGCGAGTATCGGCGAATTATTCCTACAGAAGTTTCCGAGGAATCAGTGTGCACGATCGAAAACGCATCGGCTTGATCGATTGGGAGGATAAATCGTCTTTCTTTAGCCGGGAGCGAGATTTATTCGTATAGGAATTCGTACAACGGATCGAGTCACGTTGAATCTCGTCTGATCCTTTAAAAAGCGGATAACGTTTGCGGACCGAGTTGTGTGAAGAAATGGAAGATCCACGCTTTCGACGGCTAGCGAGCTTGTAAAGATTGAAAAGACTCGTTGTAAATAATAGTGTCGCGTGTGTTTATTTTAGAGTATGCGTACGCGATGTGTGAGATTGATCGGTTTTTTGTGCGGGTGCATGTGGGTGCATGTGTGCGTAGACAGTATCCTTCGCGTGGAATAATCTCGAGCACGTGGTTCGTCGAGCTGGTAGCTAGATCGAACACTGTCGTTTCGTAACGTTGAATCTTGCTGCTGGCTAGAATTCGCGGCCCCGACGAACGCGATGGAAAACGATATACGCGCTCGGTGTCTTTTGTAAATATACGATAAACAAATTACATATTCAACGTAAACTTTAAGCGTAATTAGTTCGGTAAGCTGGCTAGCTTGAAAAATAATTACATTTACTGTGTTTGCGAAACCACGTTGTGTGTCACGTTCTTCGAATACAGTGTGAAACCTGCATGCGCGTTCAGAACGTACCGAGGCTACTTGTGCCGCGTTTTAGATGAACGAGGCTCTTCCGACAATCGTTATCGTTCGACGAACACAATCGGCGGGAAACAAACGAGTCGACGCGAGGCGAACGCTTTTCGCGCATCTGTCGAGTGAGCTGTATCGTCGAGTCGGTTACTTTTTAAATAAAAAGGGATATTTAATGAAAAATGTTGCTCCTCGATCGACAACACGGAAGACGCTTCGGCTGGATTTGTACCCCGAGAACGCAAACCGAATGCAACGAACTTGGCCAGCTGGCAAGGCGGAGTCGGTGTACGGCCAGGGAAAACTTCAACCCCGTGTGTATATTCGGTGATAACGCGATATCTCGGTTAATCTCGGTTAAAGGTTGGGACTAGGAAACGCGGACATTGGCGTAGTCTCGGTTAGAGTTCGAATATCGAGCACGCTCCCCTTCGACGGACGCTCCTTTTCGATTCTTTTGCCAAAAAAAGAAACCACCTGGCTGGAACACGGAAAAACAGACGAACATGCAAGCGAAACTATATGCGAGCGCAAGATCTCGTTACAGTTCTCGTTGAAACCGTTGTTACCGATGTTACGACCGTGTTCTCACCTGACCGTCTTATCGGTGGAATCCCGTGTGTGCTCTGTAAGTATGACGACACCCTGTGCTCTCGAGCTTGGCTCTTCTCCCGCTGTTTTCAACGATAACGCGACGCGCACGCTCCGTATGTACGAGGTACACCTATTTACTAGCTGCGTGTATATATATATATCTCTCTGTTCGCCACGGTGAAAAGTAAACCAATCCCGAGTCGGTTCTCCGTTCTCAGGAAAATACCTTCCCAAGACCGAGCAATAAATTCCCCGAGTCTCTGGTTCGGCGGGGAGGGAAACGCGAAGCGAGACCAGAGATAACGGGGAATGCGAAGGGGAGCGAAGGGAGGGGGAAAAGGGGAGCAAAGCGAAGGGAGAAAAGGCACGAGGATTGGCTGAACGAGAAACGCGACTATATTGGAGGAAGGGTGACCAACCCCATTGATTTAGGGCGGGTTAGGAATAAGTTGGGTTTCGTTCGAGATATCCCGCTTGGTACCAAGATGGCGACCGGCGAACAGAAAGAAGATCGACGCGATCGACGCGATCTCGTTCGGTCTAATCGTAGTCGGTCAATATTTGACGGGGTCTCTCGACCGCGGCCGCGACTGCGACCGTGGCGGAATCGAAGCTTCGGTGCGACGCTACTAGGCGGCAGGCGTCAGACGTCGAGCGGCAGCCAGCAAGCGGCAACCGTTCCGAATCGTCGACACACCTTGGCTGCGCACCTGTGTCAAGCCGGATCGCGCCTCGTTACCATCTTCGAAATACTTCTCACGAAACACAGTAACGTTAACGTCGCGCAGCCTTCTCTCTCGCGAGTCGACCGCGGTTACAGATCGCGCATTGCCGCCCGATATCGAAGGGGTAGTTCCCACCGAAGAGTCCTCGGTTTTCGGTCCTCCAGTGTGTAACGGTAAGTCTCGATTTTTCGTTATTACCGGCTTCTTCGCACATAAGACCCGATCTATATTTCCTCTCTCCCATCGACAACCGTTTCCTCTCCTCTTGTAATTCGTACCGACAATCGCGGAGGACCGCGGAACGCTATCAGTGTAGTTATTCCATTACAAAAATTGAACGCGCGAGCGAACGAGATACAGATCCAGATACGGATAGAGAGAAAGAGAGAGAGAGAGAGGGAGAGGTGGAGGGTAGAGGGAGGAGAAAGCGAAAAAAAACTGATAACGAAACGATCGAGATGAAACGGCGAGGAATGCGTGCAGGATTTTTGTCGCCAACAGGAAACAGTCATTGCGGAATAGTAGAAATAGTGGAACGTAACGAACGAGATTGATACAATTGATATAATCGTGCGAGGAAAGAGAATTGAGACAACGAAAGGATCGAGACGAAGTGGTGAGGAATGGAAAGTATAATAATACGAAAAAGCTCGAAGATAGGAGACGACGAAACGATGCGTGGCGCGAGGCGTGGCGAGGCGAGACGGGCAGAACGAAGCATTTAGAATAGCGCAGTATTTGGAAAGCAGTAAGACGTAACAGAGGGTCCCGTCCGCCCGGTAGCATGCGTACCGTCGAAACGGAACACTTGTGTTTTACGTTCGATTCGGTCGACAACACTTGTGGACTCGTCGTGGTTTGTCCGCGAGCGGTTATTTCGTGCGGCCGTCCTCAAGGTACGTTTCCATCCGCAGAACTACCGTGAGTTACTCTCGAGACACAAATTTTACAGTGTACACTCCAAGGAAAACTCTCGGAGAGCAAACAGAAAAAGACACATAAATTGAGAGTAGTCGCGAGAGTAATTGTTTACAGAAACTCTCGGATGGACATGTACCCTTACGTACGCGTTTTCCGGTCGTGCGAAGTATTTAGACGAGTCTGTCTCGCGGCGGGCTCCTCCCGTTCGTTTGTTCGCCGCGTCTTCGTCGATACGATCTTTGTTATTCGATTTTTGAAGTGTCTTTGAGAATGATCTGCGAACACTGTATCTCCGATGGTGTTTTGTTCACGTTCACGTTCACGTTCACGTTCACATTTTCGTTCACCGGATGGAAGTAGATCGATGGTCTCGACGATGTCTGGCACGAAACTATTCGATATCGAGGAGAGATACTCCAGCAGCGCAGATATTTTATTAATCGTTAAGCACATAGTCGCCGTAAGATAATGGAATAATATCGGGCACCGACGATAATACTGTTTGTCGCGGCGCAGGCTAATTATTCGGGTCTTGCGGCTCGCCCTGGTCTGTGTTAGGTCGGCTTTCCTCTCGCCGGAGTTCAGACCCGATCGAGCAAGAACCGAGATCGCGTTGTAGATCTTTCTATGTGCTTTGCTTTTCATGAGAAAAACGGTTCGAGTGATACGGTAAAGTAATTAGTGAAACCGGTATGAAAGCTGCGTATCCAGTGGATCCGATGGGTAACATGGAAATTACCGACACATTTCTCTGACATGGTTTTCACCGACAATATTTTAACGACTCCAGATTTCACCGTCAATATCTTTGAACGACAACGAATTTCATCGACAATGATTTTAATCGGCAACGAATTTCATTGACAACGAAAAAAAAAGATTCGTCGGACATCGGCTGAATCTGCTGATATCGATCCACTGGGCACGCAGCCTAAAAAATTTTCGTTGATTCTGCTTCGGCGCGTCATCTTGTTCGAGTGTAATCTTGATCGGCGAATTCTAATTTAATCTTACCGTGTCGTCAACGGGATTTCGCTTTCGAAAAAATGCGAGTTTTAATTTCATTTTCGAAAATGCTCCTGTAAATCCTGTTCGGCGTCAATCGAGGGTTAAACCGTTTTGACAATATATAAGAATTCGATCGTCTTACCGATGGGCTATTCGTACGATAAACAATTTGATTTCTGAAAATTATTCTGTAAATTTTGTTCGGCGTCGATCGTGGGTAAAGCGTTTTAACGATATACAAGAATTGGATCGCGTTACCGTTGGGATATTCGTACGACAAACAATTTCATTTCTGAAAATGGTTTTGTAAATCCTGTTCGACGTCGATCGAGGGTTAAACCGTTTTGACGATCGATAAGAATTCGATTGTGCGTAATTACACGCGAACGGAATTTAAACGAGTTTCGGAGAAGAAGATTGCGTAACGCGCGAGCGCAGCGCACCTACATAGCCGCGTCATCCCCTCGACTTCTCGCGGACTCTCGACCGAACTCGCGACGATAGATACGGCGAACGAGCGGCGTTGATCCCGTAGCCGCCTACCTGCCGCTAAGCCAAAAAAAATTTCGTTTTCTCCGTGATGGTTGACGATCGACGGTTGTCAGGTTGATGGGACAACGATAGCGCTCGAAGGCCTACGAACGCGATCACGTACGACGTACAAACTCTCCCGCACACATTCTCGTGGGAGGCGCAGCTACGCGCTCACCTACACGCACACCACCCGTGTTCATCGCCAGGGATTTTCACTGTCACCGATAAGGATTTTCTACTCGACTGATAAAGAAATGACCTCGTCGCGTCCGCGATTCCATTTAGCCGTGACGCAACCCTTCGCGCGACACGAATCAAGGCGGTTCCTCGGAAGATGTGTATTCGGGGATTCCTCCGGCAGAATTGTCGAGAAACCGTACGATGTCACCGGGAAACAGTCGTCGTATCGTCGAAACATCGAAATGTCGAAACACGATGGTTTACTTGCCAGAGGCACACGATTTCGTCGTCGAGTCATCTTCATCTGCGTAATCCAACGGGTTCCTTTAGCTTCGTCTCTGGAAATTGTGTTCCCTTCATGCTGGACGAATTTCCTCCGAGCTAAAGGTCCGTGAACGATCCTAGAAAGGGTGTACCGAGCGCTGGTCAGATCGGTGTCCTACGCTCCGCGCGATGATTATCGCGTTCACCCGCGATCGATCGAGAAACGAACCCGATCGAACCGATCCGATCCCTCGTCGGCGAAACTCGACCGCGAAACCAGAGGAACGGCCCTACGCGTTCCTGGCGGACCCGACGACTGAAATTATCATTTTAGCTGATATACTAGCTAATGTAAGGATGCAGTTTTATCTCTTATTATCATGGGAAACGAGATAAATCGCGATAGTGCCGTTTATTTTGACAACGGTATGCCTCTCACAGCCAACACGGCCGACCTCCTAACCGGTGAGGTGGTCGTGCGCGGACGTGACGTTTTACGGTTCACCGATTACACCGCCACGATATTCACTCCAAACGTTGGCCTTTTCGTCTTATCGCCAGCTATCATCGTACTTTGTTCTCATCCTAAAGCTGCGATCTCGTTTGCCCATCTGAACGCAGCGTTTTGCTACTCTGTGCCTCTGGTCGCACAAGTTTGAGTTCCTATTGTGTGTGCGATCTGCTTTTGTCCTTCCTTGTATATCACTTGCGAAGGGAACCGAAGGAGTATCGTTGAAACTGAAACATGTGGTCGATCGATTTAGGATGTGCGTTAGATGCACACGTTTGCGCATCTCATTGTGCATCATATCACATTGAGACGTCTGAATGTTGCAACAGACCCAAACGCAAGCTTCCCAGGCAGTCCAGACTTTTTATAGTGAAAACACAAGAGTATTTAGTATTATACAAACATTTATTCTTCATATTATTAACATTCCAAGAAATATAGAGAATACAGTGACTTAAAAATTATCTGATTAATAAAATCAGGGATGAAATTGTCCAATTTTTTAATTTTGTTTTAAGACAACAAAGTTTAAAGGATCAACCCTTCACTATATGATCTTATTTTCATTGGGATGAAAAAATTGAAAGAAGAATTTAAGGGAAAAATATTAAAACAACATTATCAGAAAAATATACACAATTTAGAATAGTAAGAAAACACATTCTTAGTTTACTATATACCAGATTTGATACATTATCCAGTGAAGGGTTAATTGAAAATGAATTTGTCTTATAATTAGCTTTTGTTGATAGTTTCGTAGGACTGGCATCGGTCTCTTATTTTTTCGAACCACAAACCAAATCTTCGTGTACGAACATGTTCCGAATTTATTCTTTTTCGATCCGGTTTCCAAGCAGTCCTCTCGCCTCGCCTCATCCCGTTCACGTATCGTCCGAACGGCTACGAGTGGCCAGCATGACTCTATCGAGTCCGTTATCGTTCGTTATCGACGATGCGGCGCAAAGCAATCCGTATTTCCTTCGTTCTTCGATAAACAATTAATTTTTCGATTTCATCCTAGATAACCGTATCGTCGAATCGAATTGAATCGAATCGAATACGGTCTCGCCGCGTTGGCTTTCTTTTGCGTTCTATCTCGTGGTAGAATCGAATAGAATTTGCTTTATTTCAGTCTTACAGTGAAGAACCGTGACTCGGTTTACATTAACCTATCTGTACAAAATCTATCTTGTATCTATCTCATTCTTTTCTTTGTCTCACTCAATCCTACACTACCCTACTCTTTTAGTAGCAAAAAACATTGAGGAAAATTTTATAAATTGCAAAATTCATTTGTTTTGATCTCGTTGTACAGGGTGTATAAAAATTATATGTCATGACCATCATAGCTTTATTCTATATCTCATGATCGGTGAAGATCTGTTAAAAAAAGCTTCCCTTAAAATTGTCCTCTTGACTGACTTTTTAAGGTTTTGGAAGTCAAATTTTTTTTATGATTGACAGGTCGGAACTTGTGGTTCCTTTGACCCTTTTTATCCTCTCGATGAGTAGAACACGCTGTACAGATCTCCTGTCGCGAGGGGCAGGAATTCGAAACAACATCCTCGACACGCGACTGTTATCTCGCCTCCATCATCGTCATCGTTCCTCGGCGAATTTTACTTCCGGTTTTCCTTGGAGGTCGGATCTCCGAGCGAGCCACAAACGCGTCCGGTTACACCGCGATGACGGTTCGTTTGCGAAGATGAATCAGAGCAAGCCTCTCCCCTCCCTCCGTGACGTAAGGGTTTCGGTTGTTACCTGGGAGGAAGAATCTGCAGAAAAATACAAGAGAAAAACGTATCAGTCGAGAAAACGGTAATTGTAACGTAACAGATGGGGGTCGTTCTCGGGGGTTGGCTGATCGTTTTGTTGAAACAGAAGTGGGTTCGTTCGTTCCACCCTTCCGCTCCACTCCCTCGACGCTTGAACGCCTCGACTCTTTAACAGGGTCGAGGGTCCGAGGGTCGATGTAATTTGGTCGATGGAGCGATAACTAGCTCGCGGCGGCGCGAATGAATCACCGTAGCACCCTACCGATGCGACGCTGTGGCCGTCGCAAAATGGCGTTGACAACGATGGCTAACGTGGTTCACAGTTGGATACGGGGGAGGGGAAGGGCGAAGAGAACATGGACACCTCTGTTGCTCCCCTCGCGCACCTCACGAGCTCCACGCGCGACGTTATCTCTCTCGTAGCCTAGCGAGCGGCCGTTCGTTATCGACGAACAAACAAACGGACCCCTCCGTGTCGACTTTTTTTTCACTCGATCGCCAGGGATCCTCGACACGTCTTACTCCTCTCTTTCGCCAGTTTTCCGTGGAGGGAAAAGAAGAGACGTTACACGGAGGAGTAGACCGTGTCGGCGCTTTAGTGCTCGGCCGGTTCGAGCGTGTTGTTCGCTCCGCGGAACGTCCAATCGGGAAGAGTTATTTCGCGAGTGCGTCGCGAGATCGAGATCGCGCTTCGTCGCTCGGCCAATCGCAGGTAGGAGAGGGCCCACCGAATCCGAGCTCTCTCTCGTCGTTCTCCACGTCGTTCTCTACTTTGCAGTTTGCTGTACGAGAGACTCTGTGCAACTTTTCTCGCGACTTGTAGAGGTTCGATCGAGCTCGGTTACCTTGTCGTTTGTTAACGGAGTCATCTGTGTTCTCCCCGTCACGTATTTACCTTGCCGTTCAATTTTTCGACGAGGAGAGAAATCTCGGCTGGTTGCAGGTCGAGCGCGCCGCACGCTTCTCGAGAGACGCGCGAAGCGAACGACCGTCGCGTGCTCGGTCCGGAAGTCGACATTGACTCGACATTGTCGTTGGGAAATGTGACGCGAGTCCGTGCAAACATTCTTTCGTTCTTTTTTCGTCCGAGACGGACGAGGTGCGCCGTCTCCGCCACTTCGTTGGTCCTTTCCTTCTTACCTCTCCACCCCCCACCCCGCTACTCCTCTGTCACTCTTGCCAGGGATGATTCTCCTTCCACGTGTTAACCGTGCGTAAGCTATTTCGTTCTTTCTCCGTCTCTCCGCGATTTCATTCTCGTGTGTGTCTGTTCTCTGGGCGCTTCGGTTCGGCCAGATATGTCTTATTCTACTTTAACCCGCCGCGCGCTGTGGCATAATTGACGCGTGACCAGGTTTTGCATTCCTCGAAACGGGACGTCAACTGATTTTCAAGTAACAGTACGTGTATTCAAGGAAACGCATGTTTTTTCGTAGTTTCTAGTTAATCAGACAACAGAAACGAACGCGCGAGGATAAATAGTTTGTGTGCTCTTATTAGTGAATTAGCGGGAACGGGTTGGAAACTTATTGGAAAGAATTGATTGTTGTGCTACTAGGAGTTACCGTCGGAGGATTTTTTAGTTTTTTCGAGGTTTTTTTGAAATTGTTTACTGCGGGTTTATTTCCTTCTAAAGACAGCAAAGGGGCCCTAAAAACGGGTCGGTCCCATTTAAAACTGGACGTACGGGCACATTAGATTTAATCGTTGACGTGAAATTGTTATTGTGAATTTTTATCTTTCTAAAAACAGACAATAGATACCTAAAAACGGGTCGGCCCCTTTTAAAACTGCAAGTATGGTCACATTAGGTTTAACCGTTGATGTGAAATTGTTATTGTGAGTAGTAGCTGTCTTTCTACAAAAGAAACAGCACATATATAAAAACGGGTCGGTCCCTTTTAAAACTGGACGCATGTTTACATTAGGTTTTAATCGTGTATGTGAAATTGTTACCGTGGGTTGTTGTCTTTCTAGAAACGAGACATTTGTGCTTGAGGACAACGGGACGTGTGTTCATACTAGATAATCGTTAATCTTAAATGGACGCGATCAAACGGTCTCATATAGCGTTTTCGGTTTGGTGCGAGTGTGTAAGCAACGATTCGCAGATGAAACTTGTTTTCAGGCATCGTCGAGGTGACATGAAGGAAAGCCTGGTGAAGCGCGAGATCAAACACGAGTGGGAGGAGAGTTGTGTCGACGAGAGTTCGTCTCGGATGACCGGAAGTGGAAACTCAACCGGAACCTCGATCGAAGAACAACGCCAAACGATGGAGAGTCCTCGAACGGTGATCACAGCGAGAAGGCACGTGCGCACGATCACAACGGCTGGACACATTACAGAGAACGTGCAGGAAAATGAGTCAGAAGCAGGACCGAATTCTCCGGACGCGAACGCGATGTCTGGCATTCTTCAACTCCAGGCGCATCATCGTCATCAGCTTCAACCGCTCGAGCAACAGCATCGACAAGCTCAGTCCCGCAATTATCAGGACGGAGAGCAACAGGATCCGGGGAACCAGCAACCTGCTGAACACTTTGTACAAATATCGCGAGGGGGCACGGAAGTGCAACAGCAGCAACAACATCATCGGGTCGGCGAACAACCACGTGTCGTTTATCTAACCAGCAACGGACAGGAATTGAAGGTGGAGGTTTCAGAGACCATCGAGCACGGCGCGCTAACCGTCAAGGAATCGACGAGGTAAGTGTTTTAGCGTTATTTTAAGTTAAAGGTTACAACTGTTTCCTTTGATCTCGATCGACAATTTTAAATAAATAAATTGACGTTTACGGCGCACAGATTCGATCCTATCTGACTAACTAAGCAGTTTTGTAAGAAATATATAATTGCGTCTGTAAAAATTAATCAATTGTATAGTTAAAAAATCTTATAAAATCTCCAATTCGCGGATGTTGAAGGAATTTTCAGACACCCTGTATATTTCCTAAGAAATTGAACGATACATATTTTGGCCGCGAAGGTACGAGGCCTCCGACGGACCGGATCGGAACGAGATGGAGAACATGTACGTGTACGCGACGGACGGTCAGCAGTTGCGGAGGGAGAATCACGGAATCGCGATTCAGATGCAAGAGAGACGTGGTCACGCAGCCACGACTCAACAGAGCTACAGTCCACGAGAGTCTGGTCAATCAAGTGGAGGAAACGGATCGACCGGAAATAGGACGTACCATCACGGATCGCCGGTATTGGTTGCGAGTACAGAGGAATACGAAGGAGGAACGAATGCGACGACAACCGGAACCGGAACGAGCACGGAAAACGCCACCGGAGCATCTGCAGGACCAGGCTCCGCCTCTGGTTCCGGTTCTGGTTCTGGATCCGGTACTCCCACCGTTCAGATAGGCTCGCCTGCTGCTCCTGCGTACTCTCCACCGATCGTTGACGGCATCCCTGTTTCGGCGTCGAGCGGGTCGCAGCAAGCGGCGCAACAACAACAACAACAGCAACAGCATCATCACGTGGTGACCGGATACGTCGACTCGGTCGTGGATAGATTCGCGGTCCCCGTGGCGAACGACAAACAGGTGTCCACCACGTACCACACTTTGGAGACGGTGGCGATATCCCCATCGCAACCTGTACAATACCCAGCGCAATATATTCACGGCAACGAAACGTTTCAACCAGCTCCGAGCTACAGCTATGGCAAATCAGGAGAACAGCTGATCCTGACGTATCCGACGGCTAGTCAGCTGGGTCCTCGAGTCGGTGGTGTAAGTATCGCGATGGAATAAGACAGGGGGCGGCCATAAAGACCATAGAGACGCAGTAATAAATAATTGTACAATACGATATCTACATAAAGATATTGTTTGTCATTATTATTATTTATTATAGACGGACTGAAGCCCTTCTACATAAATGTTCACAATTTAAAAAAAAAAGAGAAAGATAAAAGACTACTCGTCTAATAACAAAGAAGGTACATGCGCAAAAACTAATGGCACAAACAATATTTTATTCTATGTATCATATTTTATAAAATTACCTTTTATAAAATTATCCGCATTTTTTAAAAACTCAGTCGAAGGTTGTTTTAAAGAAAAACTTATTTAAGGGCCGGCATTACAATACTGAGAGAATCTACCGCACGATCCTGGGTTCGCAGGTGGAGTCTCCGGGCAGCAGTTACATGAAAGGAGATCCAACGCTGGCGTCGTCGGTGGCAGCGTCGCGCGGTGTGTCGCTTCACTACGAACAGCCGAATTCTCCGAGTGCTCAGATGACGTTATACGGAGGCGGAAGCGCCGCGTTCTCGTACGCGAGGCCACCAGCCGGGCCAGAATATTGGAGCACGGCGGGTACACCCTCTCCGCCAAACTACGACGGTAGCCAGGCTTATCCAGCAGGAGTGGCTACCATCCCGATCGGTGACGCGACCAATATGCAGCTGTGCTCCGGTGGAGGGTACAGCTTGTCGCCTGGCACCGCCGGAACACCTTCCTCGTGGTCCAGTGTGCCGCTATCCACGTCCGAGGAGAGCTTCGACGGATCAATGATCATCGGCGATACAAAGGAGTGTCCCAGTTGTACGAACCTGACCAACGTCTGGAGGCGAGACGAGACTGGACACTATTGCTGTGCCAACTGTTTCTGCAAACCAAACGGAGTGAATAGAGCTGCCATGAGATGCGGCAAGCCGAAACAGACGGTCGCCCCGGTAATTCCATTAGTTCCTCAATTTTTTTCGACCGTTTTTTATTTAAGGGGGTTGTTTGTGGTGGATTCTATTACGGACACCCTCTCCTTCGATGAATGTTGGAGTAATGGATGTAATTCAGTAGATTTGTACCCAGCGCGGATGCAGTCAAAATTTAAATTCTCTAGGATTGTAGTGGTGCGCAATCGCCACTACAAACCAATATGGCGACGCCTTTACCTACCAAAGCGTAAAATACTCAACTTCAAGCAACCATAAATCCTGAATCATTGATCCTAAAGGATTAAAATTTCGACTGCATCCGCGTTTGGTACAAATCTACTGGCGCTGTTTTTCGATGTTCGTACATTTCCCAACTCTATTCCCATGATATTGCAAAGAAGAGCTATGCGATTGTTTATCCTAAGCAGTTGTGGTGTTCATAGAAACCTTTTTTGAACTGACGTGTATGAATCGACATCTTTAGCCGTTGTCGTTTGATCCACGTCGTTGCGTTGGCCGTGCGCGAGAACGAGCACGTTCGCGCCAGCGAAAATTGGAACGACGGACAACCTTATCTACGGCCGAGCAAACACGTGTCGCGAGGATCGCGCCCCAATTGTTTACCGTAGTCTGTTTGCCTCGAGCATAAGTTCCATTTTTGCGGCTCGCGAAAGGATAGTTCGCGCTTCCAAGATCGCGGTAGAATCTTTCCAGAAAACTCGTTCAGAACACACAATCCAGACTTGACAACGTTCGCAAATTGCTTCAGACGAACGTGCGCAAAACGGGTATGCAGTGCGCGAACTGCAGGACCTGCAACACGACCCTCTGGAGACGAAACAACAACGGGGAGCCGGTGTGCAACGCCTGCGGACTTTACTATAAACTGCACAACGTAAGTCTCGAAATCTAGAATTTAATCCTTAACTGGGCGCGTTTATATACTTACGTTAGTGGGTGCATGGAGTATCTTGGGACCACAATTTTAAACCCTGCAGAACTGGAAAAAAGTTGAAAATTAAACAATGAATGAAAATTTCAAAAACTAAGTAGTAAGAATTTAGGAATCATCCGTTTGTACGATCGTCGACGAGCGGTATGCCTAAAAAAACGTCAACCTCACACCGTAGCTGTACCTTCGAACTTTCAACTAACTTACAACTTCCAACTACCAGACATAGGTGATGCATAGGTAGTGGATTCCGAGAAGGCGCGCGCGACCGACCGGTTTGACGCGTTGCCCGCGGTACTCTTTACTTCCGTCCGTTTTCTCCCTTCCGTTGCCGTTTCGAATCGTCTAGCGCGCGAGTTCGTTTGGTGTTTCGCCTCGCACCGCCTCGCCTTACCTTTTCGCGCCGCGCCGGAAAACCGTGTACTCTCTTTCTCTCTCTTTCTCCACGCGCAGAGGTGAGGCGAGCAAACAACGAATATCCGGTGTTTGTGCTGCTCGTAACCGGGATCGAGACTCGAGACTCGCGTCGTTCGTTAGGGATCGCGCACGCGACATCTTAGTGCCGCTAGCTTCGACAAGAATTTCCGGCAACCCTTGCCTATCGCTCTCTTTCTCCTTCTGTCCGAGAAAGCAGCGTGATTCGAACAAATACATCCGGGAACGTTGCCTCGCCATCTTGGATGATCTTCGAATTTTTATTATTTTTACATACTGTAAAATTATGCATACTTTTATGTCTACATCGTGAGACGTATTTCTTTAAAATGTGACACAATTAATTATAAATGAAACATAATACGTTGATTTAACGTGTAAAATAAAAATGGGTGAATTGTTCTAGTCTCTTTGATGCAGCTATTTTTCAGGAGCGTATGAGGATTAAATAGTTTAATTATTCAACAATAGTTGAACAAAAATTTTACATTAGTTTTGGTCACAAAGAAAATGATCGAATTACATAAAAATTTTCAATTTTTTTTCTCCATTCTCGTTTGATCGGGTCGCCTCGCGATCGTCGTTCTTGTTTCATTAATCCCCCGAGTTTGCGCGCATACGGCGATGTTATCGGCGACGTCTCGACGTCTTTGTGATCGCGAACACCGATACGCGCATCGAATCGATGATTTTTATCGCGCTTTGAGGAATCCAATTAAATTTGACCCGTATCGAAACTTGTAAGCTTTTCGAACGTTCTCTTTGACTACAGGTAAACAGGCCGCTCAGCATGAAGAAGGAAGGTATTCAAACGAGAAAGAGGAAACCGAAAAATCACACTGCGATCAGCGGGAATTTGGCCGGACCCAGCAGCGGCATGCACAAGACCGAGATTAAGTCTAACTTACTCGGTGAGTCTTCGGTGAGCAAGTTTCACATTCAGCTTTTCACGTTTTCGCTCAAGTCGCTCGCTTCTACCCTTCGCGGCGCGACGACCTTCTTCTTTGATCGATCGATCGATCGATCGATCGCGGGTACCTACAGGTTTCTCTCGCTTCCCCCGACACGTCGTTAACGCAGTATCGTCGTATCGTCGTATCGTTGTTCCGAATCTTAAAACAGCGTCGTCCTTGAACGATTCGAAATTGAATCGGCGAATCGAGAGCAAAGTTCAGCGCGAAGATCGAGCGCAAATCAAAAATGTTGAACATTCGTTCCCGGCAGATGTCGAATAACAAATAAGTAGACTGCGGATGTTCATGGAATTTTCAAGTTTTCTAGACGAACTTTAAGAAACTCGATTAAAATAAATCCAAAGATTTCGATCAGAAATAAATTAAAATTGTATTAAGCTCGGTCGTACTTTTTATCCCAGCATTTTTCGGAATTTTCCAAATCCATAATTGAGTCTACAAAATTTTGAAAAGCAACTACGCTGGATTATAGGATAATACCATATCGTTTTTGTGCATATCCCTTCTTTGTTATATTTCTTTTTTTATTGTAAACTCTTCAATAAATAATAAACACCTACAATAAATAATAATAATAATAATAATTGCATGAAGATCCGCAGTCTAGCAATAAGAGGTGTTGGTAAAAGAGAGAATCAACTTGGTAGTAGTATTCGCGACCTCAGGTTACAAATTCTAATTGGTAATTTTTGTAATTTACAATCGACGATTCCCGATTCCTAGGGAGAATGTGTCGCGATAGACGGTGGACGAAATCGAACTTGTTCCGATCGATCGACCGTTGTCTTTTTAACGTTCCAGTGGACTCGCTGCAGCTGAACGTGTACGGGATAGGTGGCAGTGGTAATGGGGAAGAGGGCGGGTGCGCGGGCAGGGTTGTCGCCGGTACCGAGATCGAGATCGAGATCGGGAACGAAAACGGGACCGAGGGAGGAAGCGAACGGTCGGAGGAGAACCATCCACCTGTAGGTACACCGACAACGATGCATTTGGGACACGCGCACTCGCCCCTCGCATTACCCACCGCCGCCGTTCTGAACCGTCAAACCACCCTTACGTAAGTGCCGTCTCACGTGGCTTCTTCGAATTTCTAGTCGATCAACCGGTTCGCTCTTAGATTCCACGATTAATTCTGCGGTTCTAAGGAAGAACGCCGCATTTCAAAATTTCATAATCTTTTTACTGTGTTCATTTCTTAATATGCAGATATAAACAAACTTTTTCTTACATCAAACTCTTTTGAAAGAGCAGTTTTCTTACATAATACTAATTGCACATAAAAAACTTAAAGATTTGATTGAGCTTATAAGATTTATATTTTATTATCTCTGTACTGTATTCACTTCTTAATATGCAGATATACAAGATTTCAGAAGCACAGATTATATGCAATTCTATATTATATTCGTATTTACGAAAACAAAGTCATTGAACAAAAATATTGCAATGCAACCGATGTCCTATGTTCAAATGATATTTGATGAAATTGACCTATCTGCGTTCTTCCTTGCAACCACAGATATCTGAACAACAATTTCATTCTCATTGTTTTCCAGCGTGCCACCGCTAGAGCCAATCGCTAGTCAGCCCAGCGTCGACCCGATCTCTGTAATAACTTCTACGACGGCTGTCCACGCCGAGAGAACAATCTAGGGGAAGAGGATTTGGATACCGAAATCGATCGCCGCGTTTCGTTCTTCGATCGGTACGATTCGACCTTAATAGATCGTCGCGATCCACCCCGCGCTTGCGAACAAGAATTCGGCGACTCGAACGGCGTCGTACCTTTCCCAACCGTTCGCGCGTCCTTTCGTCGCTTAATTTATTCGTAATTTCGATCAAAGCCAAGTTCGAATCGCCCACGATTAGGCTGGTTTGAATTCGCGCGCTTTCCATTCGGGGGAAACGTCGCAGCGAGTCATCTAGCGTCGATCTCCTATGTCGGTACGAGCGAAACCGTACGTATCGGCCGCGTCCTATCTTACCGATCGTCAAGTTGCAGTGTCGCCGAAACCGATCGCCCTCTGGAGAAGGAGAAAGGAAGCACGCGTGTTTTCGAAGTTGCTCGCTCGACGCCGCGCCACGTCGTTTCGTTCCATTGTCCTCCTCCTACTCCTTCACCTTTTTCTCCTCCTTCTCCTCCAACCACATCTACTGTTTCCATCGCCTTCTTCCGATAGATTGTCGTTGCTTTCACCGGTGATTTACAACGCGATAATCCACCGAATCACGCAGCCGTTCTTCTTCATCGTTTCGTTTCGCAAATATTAATATGTATATTGTAAATACGCGAGCGATGCGTGCACGCGGGCAGGTGCGACTACGCGTGCCTGTAAACGCAAACAACGGATCCCGAACCCCAAAGAATAGTCTATTGTGTACATACGTATTCGTGTTTAGTAGCCTCGCATTGGCAAAGAATCGTAGATTCGAGAATCGCGGGAAGGAATATATGATTTTATTTCACCCTCGAGTCCCGTCGATCGATCTACCCGCGGAGCTATTTATTGCAAATCCTTCTGGAGCAGGACTACGCGTCCGTTCGTAACTATACGAGACGTTCTTCATCGATCGAAGCGTTCAACGAATCGGAAGTTGGTCGCGTTCGCGACTTCACCTAGCGTCGACTATTGTCGATAATCTTTGTATGCACTTGGTGGAAGTCCGCTTGTCAACGATCGGATTCGTTTTGTACGCGACTCTTTGAAACTCAATAAAAACGAACGAGTCTGCCTAATCAGATTGGTAGCGTGGAATATTGCGGATCAATTCCTTGCCGTAAATGTAATCTTTACAGTCACCGTGATCGAAGCGTCTTTAATCTCAAAAATGTCGTAGCTAAGGTTATGTTAATTTTTTAATATTGACTCTATACGAATCCAGTTTGACTTCACTTAAAAAGAAAAGCATTAACAGTCGTCTTTGGTAAGTTCGGTTATAGCTACTACCTACATTTTAATTTTTAAATGTTGACTCCATATTGACTTGATTTGAAAAGAAAGGCGTAACATTCGTATTTGTTAGATGTTGTTCGAAATCTTCATCGCGAGGGTGACTTTCATTAAATACGGCAAGGGGTTAACGCTGAACCTACCACGCCCGGTCGAACGACCGGTTCTAGATTTTTTATTTTACAATTAATGAAATTATGAAAATACTTTGGTAAGAAATGATTTAATAAATATCTTTAATGCAGCACGTATTGCAATAAGAACCGCGCAATGTCTAAGTAAACTGTTTTTACGTTTACGAGGTGTAATTTGCATTATTCGGCGGCATGTAACCGTCGAGTGATACATTTTTCATGTAGCCACGACAGCTACACGCTGCCGAATAATGCAAACTACGCCTCGTAAACGAAAAGTTGTAGTTCTGTGGGAGACAACGTACTACATTGATCTTTTACGAGCGCTTAGGATTACTGAAACCCCCATCGCTTGTATTATCGAGAAATAAGAAGTCGTAACCCGGTCCCTTGCAATCGGTGTGTAAGTATGAAACTCCTTACCAATATTAAATAATTTCACGGGTTCCATTTTGCTCCTCCTTGAAAACACTTGCACTTGAATTGAATTAACCCTTCGCTGCAGAGCATATCATATCTGATACAGTTAACTAAGAATTTGTTTTCTTGCTATGTTTATTTATCTGAAAATGTTGTTTTAAGTAATTTTTAAAAACATTTTACCTTTAAATAAATCACAAAAGCTAACCTTCAATTTTTTCATTCCAATTACAAAAATCATACAGTGAAGGGTTAAATAAAATTGTTTCTTGTGCCGTTGGAGAGGAGAACATTTCCTTAACCCTTACGCAGTCGACGAAAATGTATAAATTCTTTAAAACCTTTCTGTATTTAACGTGTTTTTCACAAATTCTCATAAGACTGAAATTTAGTAATATTTCTTAGAGGAACATTAACAAATTGTCGAAAGGAATACAGTGAACGTGTA
Source organism: Lasioglossum vierecki (assembly GCA_028455595.1). Taxonomy (NCBI): domain Eukaryota; kingdom Metazoa; phylum Arthropoda; class Insecta; order Hymenoptera; family Halictidae; genus Lasioglossum; species Lasioglossum vierecki. The sequence continues at coordinate 1,355,622 of CM052343.1, forward strand.
CCCGGTTGACTGCACAAGGGTTAAGGCTCGCGGATCGCGTATTACCCCAAGTTCGTAGTCGCCAACCCTGAGTCTGGCCGGCCTCTTTTTGAATCGAATTCCAGCATGGTGGAGGACGAATGCCAAAAAACCTTGGAAAGGCGGATTTGCGGTGAGGCAGGAAAGAAGGGTACGAGAAGAAGAAGAAGAAGAAGAAGACGAAGACGGGAACGGTCTCGATGAAACGCGGATCGCTGACAAGAGCAAAAAGAACGGATTCGAGCGACCGAGAACGGCCGGAAGGGGAACGCGAGGAGAACCAGAGAAAGAAAGAAAACAAACCGTGAAAGCAACCGAGAGAATAAGCGCGAGTGAAAACGAGCTGGAGGGGAAACGAGAGAGAAAGAGAAAAAGGGAAAGAGCGAGAGAGAGAGAGCGAGAGTAAACGAGCGAGGGAGAGAGCGAGAGAGAGAGAGAGAGAGAGAGAGAGAAATCGAGAGGGTCGTGAGTCCATCAGCCTAAAGAGTGGCTATCGTGCCGGCTAAGGGCTATTCCATGTTAGCCGCTCTCGGCGAGCTCCTTTTTTTCCCTTCTCTTTATTCCCCTCCAGGACTTTTTGTAAGGCGCAAACGTGGCGCCGCCCTCGAGATCCATTCTCGCGCGAGCAAATTCTGAAAGCTTCGCCGGACCGATCGTCGCCGTCTTTGTCACCGTCTTTGTCGTCGTCGCGTTTCGTTTCTCTCGGTTTTCGCGTACCACCGTGTCCAAGACGACACAAATCATCTTTTACCGATCGATTGCTTTTCTTTTTTTTTGGCGAACTCTAACGTCGACGTCAGATTCCTCGATGACTTACAGACTCCACGGACAGGATCGTGCGAGATCGAATATACACGCGTAAAAACGCTGACCTGACGTCACGGTAAAAGTACAGACATAGTGGAGCGGCGGAAATCGAGGATAGCAACGAGGTAAACATCGCGGTTTAATCAAACCGAAATAATTAAATGCGACTGTACATGGTGGAGAAGCGGGAATCAAGGATAGCTACGAGGTAGACATTGCGGAAATAATCAAACCAATCAAATTAAATACTGTACACAGGTGACAATTGACATAGAAAATAGCGGTGCACATAGAAACAAACGTCAGCGCACCGCTCTCCTCTCAGCAACCTCGCCGCTCCATTATATTCTAGTACTAAGCCGTCGCGACCGATGAAAATAATTGTAAATCGTATTTTGACAAGCCAGACTCGTGTTGAAGGTCTTTAACAAAGTCTAACAAATATGAATGTTACGCGTTTCATTTCAGATGAAATAATAGCTGTACGAAAAATATAGAAGAGAAGAGAAAATGTATATTTTGATTCGTTTGTATTCAATATTTAATCATTAAAATAAATACAGCCGTACGAAGAATGTATGTTTTTCGTAACATTCGCATTTGATAGACTTTGTTAAAAACCTTCATCGCGAGACTGGTACACGTCGAAATACATTTTTCGGGATAAAGACGTTCTAATCACTGTAACTGTAAAAGAAAAGGTACGACGAGGATTTAAATGCCACTGTACATAGTGGAGCGTTGACAGTGGACAGAAAAAATAGCGGTGCACATAGAAACAAACATCACTGCACCGTTCTGCTATGTTCATTCCGCCGCTTCACTATATTCTCGTACCGAGCCGTCGATGAAAATAATTGATGTATACGGTGTAAGGGTACGTGTCCATTTTGAGAGTTTCTGTCGGTAGTTGCTCTCGAGAGTACTCTCAACTTATGTGTTCTTCTTTTCTCATCTTTGCTCTACGAAAGGTTTGAATACCGTGAACATTGTCAAAGTTGAGTCACGTGAGTAACTCGTGATAGTTTCGCACTCTAAATTTCACATATAAAAATGTTTTGTATAAAAATTCAATATTAACCTCAAGATGGACACGTCCCTCAAGCGAGCCCTAGGTCAATGCGGAATGGCAGTCTGATTAAAAAGTAAGACTGTAATTCTTGACATACTGAATTCCGTCAGTATTAGCATTACACGATCAATCAGAATGTCAATGTTCGACTCGAACGTCATTCCAACTGACCGTGTAGGGCCCGCATTACGGTGAAAATGAATCCAGGCGTGGAATCGATTGGAACGCTTTCTCGCGAGCGTAGTGGTGGCCGTCGGAGCCGGACGAGGGCCCCGAAGACGGCGGGGCGTTCAAAACCATTGGAATTTAAGGGATGTCCGACGTTCCCCCATCGCCGTGGCGCCAACCGGTGAACCTTATCGCTCGCGGGGCACCGTTACTTCGAGTTCGTATACACGAAAGAATTCTTTCCGTTTCACTCGCTTCTCGAACATTTGACCAATAACTCTTTCCGTGTTGCTATCCCAATCTTCTTCGTTCCTCACCGGGCGTCGAATTGATCCTGTCCGCTGTTTCGTATGGATCGAAACGCAGAATCGTCGCGAGACTACGTGAGAAACATCAGACCAGATCGCCAGTGATCCGTTGAAATTAGAGATAGAAAAAGAAGAAGGAGATGAGGGGATAAATAGAGTCACATTCGTCATCGGCAATTCCATCGAATCCGTTGCAAAGTCGTCTCGTTGGAATCGCGTGTATCCGTGCGGCAGGATCACATCGGCGGGATGCAGGAAACGCGCAAAGAGGCACGATCGTCCGCGCCGCCATAAATAAGCTCGAAGCGCAACAAATTAGATCGCGCGATCCCGCGCGGAACATCGCTTAGTCTCGTCGCAGCGCTCGCGATATTTCACGGGTGAACCACGAACGTAAGTTAAGCCGTCCACGGGTCCGCGCCACTCCTCGCCTTGTTCGCCTTCCTTTCCTTTCGACTTCGCGACCGCGTCTCTTCGTTTCTCTCGGTTTCTCTCCGGTTGACCGGTCGCAACTCGCCTCTCGCCTGGTCTCGCCTCTTCGATGCCGTATTTTCTCGGCCACGCTCGACAATCCTGCCCCAGCCATTCTTTTAAGCGTTCCCCGGTTTCTTATTGTTTCTTCGTTCTTAGCTCGTCGGCAGATCGATGGGCTCGCGCGCACGGCGAAATCGATCTGGGTTACACCGATCGTCACCACGCAGTGTTCCGATCGAAGTCCCAATTTTTCGCGCATGCGCCGCCAAAACAGGAGCGTATTTACAAATGACGCACCAGACCGGCCAGAGTAGTGATGGGCATTATTAATCAATTATTAAATAACAACACTTATACATTGCACTTATGGGAATAACAATTTTTATTCATAACCTAAAGAGAAAGTAGTACTTTATAATTATATCTGTCAATAACAGATATTTTTCTAAAAGGTTCATTAACACTTTGCCTTCATATTGTATTATTATTAAAGACGTAATATATAGACGTAATCCGAGGCATTTTAAGGGTAGCTTAACCCCTTGCCCTTTCATATGTGTACACTGATAATTTTTTAAAAGTCTGCGAGGTGCTCGAGCTACCCGATTTTATCGAAAAGGTTGCGTCACTGAATTGCCGTGCATGCGCGAAAAATTATGGCTTGAATCGGAACACCGGTAAAGAGACATCGATCACACCGGCAATCGATTCTCGCTTTTCGCGAGGATGTTGGCGGATCGCTGAGAGACACCAGCACTCTCTACGAAAAACCAGAGACTCGCCGTTGCGATCGACTCGAATTTTCTTCTTTTTCGATGACGCGACTCGTTCGCCCACAAGGCTATTACGGAGTCTACGGCCGATTCCTGAGCACCCACGAACGCCTGCGTGTACGTGCGTACACGTGTACCTACACGGGTTGGAAACAACCGCGCATCGGAGACCGGCGCGGCGACCGCCGACCGGTGTCCCGATTTCCAGGAAGAGGGCGAACGAGCGACGAAGAGAAAACCGCTCCGTCAAACGGACAGAGATCGAGATTCGATGAATGCGAATATACGGGGGAGGCAGAGAGCGAGAACGCGTTTCTGCTCGCGAGAAAGAGGGAGAGAGAGTGAGAGATATTCCGAGACGGGGAGAGAGCCACCGATTAGATTAGCCCGGGGAAGAAACCTCTGTGGCGAGTTTCGTTCAAGTCGGGAACGAATTCGTCGCGTAGGGGGCCCGATCGAGATTCTTTCGCCGCGTGTTCGATCGAGGCGCGAACGGCACAGCCGCCGCGCGTTTACGTCGCGTCGTCGCTGCGGAAAACCGCGAGAACCACCATTACAAAGGCGAAACCGTGGTACGGACAGTGCGCGCGAGCTGCCTCCCTCTCGTTGGAGAGGAGAACATTCCCTTAACCGAAAATTTGTGATATCGGGCACGGTTCGATCATTTATAAAGAAATATTACAAAATTTCACTGTATGTACATTCTGTACAACATATTAATTTACACTCTTATTATGAAAATTTGTGTTAAATAATTTATATATTTTGAATGACTGCATAAGGGTTAAGGGAATCGAAATTGTAGTAATACTAAAATTTGTGATATCGACGCACGGTTCGATCATTTATAGACTAACAGCAAGTTTGCAAATTAATTTCACTCGTCGTTTCGATCCCTATGTGGATTATTTTACAGACGCAAAAATGTATGTCTTGAAGATGATCCACATAGGGATCGAATATTAATATGTTAACGAGTACAGAATGTGTATACAGTGAAATTTTGTAATATTTTTTTCGCTACGTGTTGGATCAAGACACGAACCGAACAGCACAGCCGCCGCGCGTTTTCGTCGCGTCGCCGCTGCGGAAAACCGCGAGAACCAGCATTACAGAGGCGAAACCGTGGTACGGACAGTGCGCGCGAGCCGCCTCCGTCGAACGATATACGGATAATTCGTACGATGCTTTATTTTCAAATTGCGCCGTGATTTAGTGCGCGGTACGGCACGCCGTTGAACGTCGATATGTAAATGCGTTAATGCTTAATGCGTGTCGGTTGATTTATTGTCGCGCGATCGCGGTTGCGCGAGTGAAAGGCGCAGCCTGCCTCGGAGAGGCTTCGTCGATTCGAGTAACGCGAATCGGTCGAAACAGAGAGACCGTGTCGAACGTCGTTGGCCTGCGGTTTGCCGCGGATCACGCGGAATACGCGCCAATTCTCCGCGCAGACAGGTGCGAAGGAGTATGAAGACGCCAGAGGGCTGGATTAGCCATATTGTAAAAGTAGTACATGGTACCCGAGTTCCTCTTTTCTTTGTAAAAGTTGTGTCTTATTTTATTATCGTACAAAAACCTGGGGCCTCGTGGTAACATTTGCTATTAGCACCGCGCTAGCCAACCCTCTCACGTTCCTCAAAAATAACTGCATAATAGAAACTAGGATAACAATTCGTACATTTTTATTTTAAACGTTACAACAACAACTGATTGTGTTTCATTTATAGTAGCATATTTTAGAGAAATTCATGTCACGAAAATATTGAATGGATGAATTTTCATTCTGAGGAACGTATGAGGGTTAACCCTGTGATCCACACGACGTGGTACCTATTTTATTGATGAGGGTTAATCCACCTCTGGAAGACGCAAATGTGAATAATCTCCGCGCGGTTTCCCCAATGTCTGAACGAACTCTGAAAACGTGTAAACGTGCGGAGACCTGGGTCGCGGATAGGAGGATGGCTGGGAAAAATAATTTCGATCAGGCGTCGAGCATTCGTCCCGACGATGGTACACCCTTTCGATTTTCCGATCGTCGCGGCGCCACTCCTATCTCTCCACCGTTACTTAACGGCGAGCCTCACCAGCCATATTTTAACGGTCCCTCGAAACGAGATAATCGGCCCTTCGTTACACGGATCTTTCGACCAGTCGATCCGCTTCTGCTACCTCGTTCAGCTCGGATTCTCCGAATTCGAAGAGAGCACGGTTCGCGGACGTTACGCTCCGCGACGCGAGATTCCAGTAGGTTTCGGAACGTTCCGACGCGTTGGCGAACTCGCAACGTTTCTCGGGCTGGCCTCGGGACCCAGCCACGGAGCCGTGCGCAATTCCGTGTCCGGCGCGACCCGTGTCCCGACGAAGCGACCGCGCGGAGATCGGACGAGACAAAAATCGTGGAACAAAAGTTCCAGCTAAACAAAACCGGACCGACTCTAATGCGTGTTATGCAGCGACCAACACAGGCTAACTTCGTTTTTTCTTGGAAGCAGTTGCTCGCTCGTTCGCCGAGATAACATTGGTCCCGCGCCGAGCCGCGCGGAGGACATCGACGGTGGACTGGCCCTCCGAGCACGAAAGATGTCGGCCAACCGACATTAGGCGATCCTCGAAGCTCTTTAGCAGTCGTTACGATCGCGCACCACTCGGAGATCCTCTTTTCGCCGATCCGATGATCCGAACACCTCTGTTGAAGCACGACGATCTCGTTTCCTTTCCGCGATAGTCTGCACCCTCTCTTTACTCGAACCCTCTCGAACTCTTCGCGGTTCCGCCATTGTACATTCACTTTAATTTGTGCTTTTGTAAATTGTCTTTCAAGATTTTCATGATTTTCAACGGATACTTTTACGCGGATTGAATGATCCGAACACCTTTGCTGGAGCACAATGATCTCGTTCCTTTCCGCAATAGTCTGCACCCTCTCTTTCCTCAAACCCTCTCGAACTCTTCGCGGTTCCGCCATCGTGCTTTCACTTAAATTTGTGCGTTTGAAAATTGTCGTTTAAGACTTCTATAATGTTCACGATTTCCAAGCAGACACTCTTCCGCGGATTGAATCATCCAAACACTTTTGCTGAAGCACAACGATCTCGTTTTTTTCCTCGGTATCTGCACCCTCTCTGTCTTCAAACACTCTTGAACTCTTCTTGGTTCCGCCATTGTTCAGTCACTTAAATCTGTGCGTTCTCTTGTTATCTTCCAAGATTTCTACGATTTTTATGATATTCAAGCAGATATTCTTCCGCCGATTGAACGATCGGAACACCTTTGTTGAAGCACAACCTAGGTAGCACTCGGATGTCCGACAAAAAAATGTCCGAAATTTAAGTCCATCGGACATCTTAGGGACGTATCCTACTGACGTCGGATATATGGACATAAACTGGGCATAAAACGGACATCCGACGGATGTACGGTGCTACTTGGGAACGATCTTTAGATTCCCCAGGATCGAATCGATGGTGAAGGTTTATATACATATACATGAAGTTACCATGAATTTGTGAACAACTCATTTCACCGACACTATGTTTTCGTCGACAAGTGATTTGACAGCCATTACGTTTTCCTTGACAGTCCGTGTTCAGCGATAGGTACGAGCAATGCCGTGACGAGGGTTTGAAGCGCCTGTGGCATGTGTTTAACTTACGCCTTCTCGTAATTCGATAATGACGAAAAGAATGAAAATTTTAATGTCACAAGTTAAATTTTACTAATTGCGACAGTCGGCGTTGATTCGCGTAGAGTAGAATGGCCGAGTAGAATAAGAACTACGTGCAGCTCTGAACCGGGTCGGTATCTTTTGTTTTGCGCCCCGTGGCGGGCACCTTTTTCGCCACGCCCTCGTTACGACACTGGGTACGAGTTGATTCGTTTCCACGAACTGATAACTGCATAGAAAATTGTTGTAAAATGAAGTGTGAAGCGAACGGAAGAAAGAAGAAATACAACACACATACTTGCTGTGACAAGAGCAACCCATGTACATAGCGGCCGGCGGTGGTCTTATGTGGGTACCAACGGTTTCCGCAAATTCGACGTAAGCCGACTAATTCTAATTCAAATACAACTCGAACTAAAGAAAGCAACCCGAATCGAATCAGATCTCTTTGAATCCCGTCGGATGGATCGGGCGATCGAAGAAGCATCGCGGTGTCCAGAAGATGTTTCGGGAAGAGATCGTGAGGTCGCGAGGTCGTGAGGTTGGCCCGTCGAAAAGCAAGTTAAGCCTTGTCGTTTCGTGCTCTGTTTGCGACGAGGAAACGAAGCGAGTGTCCGAGGGAAGCGTTAAGATCCAGAGACTGATACGGATCGACCGATATGCTGCAATTTTGAAAATGGAAAAACCTAGTATCTAGTGGGGAAACGCGGGCGTTGTCTGCAAGGGAATAGCAGCAGACCAGAGAAACGCATTGGAGAAGGATACACGGAAAATCGAAAGAGGGAAAGAGAAGAGGGATCTCGAACGTAGGGGTAAGGGGATGGGAAAGAAACAGCAGAAGGTCCGGGGGCTAGGAGTCCCCATGGATACGAACTTCCGGTGTTACGATAGCTATCGAATCGCAGGGGTTCTTACCTGTCACGCTATGCCTGTTTTTCCGATAGGGGCTCGGTGACTGACTCAAAACGCACGCGTGCTCTGTCGCGCTCTATGCGGTTCGAATCGAATTGGAAACGATAATGGTATATCATCTAACTCTGCAAAGTATCGATGCGTCGTCCATCCGAAATGTCGCGGATGTAAATCCTTTTTTTTTCTTATTTATTTTACGTTCCTCAGGGTGAAAATTCACCCATTCAATATTTTCATGACATGTATTTTTTATACGAATTTGAAACAAGTACCTCATCGTGTGGATCAGGGTTAACCCTCATACGTTCCTCAGAGTGAAAATTCGCCCATTCAATATTTTCACAAACTGTACAAAATTATTCGTCCTTTTACGTCTACATCGTAAGATGTATTTCCTTAAAATGTGACGGGCTATAAATTAAACATAATGTGTTGATTTAACGTATAAAATATAAATGGGTGAATTGTTATTATTCTTTTATGCAGCTATTTTTGAGTAGTGTGCGAGGGTATGTTTCGAAGCACCTTGGGCACCACAGTATTAGAAGATATCTTACAGGTGCAAGCCCAAGGTGCTTCGAAACCTACCCTCATACGCTACTCAAAAATAGCTGCATAAAAGAATAACAGTGGTGCCTAAGGTGCATTGTTATTCTTTTATGCAGCTATTTTTGAGTAGCGTATTAGGGTAGATTTCGAAGCACCTTGGGCACTACGATATTAGGAGCTTTCAACCTGTAAGATATCTCCCAATACTGTGGCGCCGATGATGTAAACTATATGTCCCGTCGCGAAATAATTCTCATAGAAGAATTAAAAAAGCAACGTTAAATAAGGTAACAAAAAAAATCCTGTAAGATATAGAAGAATCGCGACATCTAGGAATTCGAGTAGCAGCGACGGCACGGTACGATGCTCCGAATGGTTGGTGCACGGTGGAGCGAGAGAGAAACATTGTACGAAAATTGCGAGGGGATCGACGAAACCTTGGGCCAGCAAACGCGGAATGTTGAACGCTGGACAGGGAACGCGGAACGCGGCGCCCTTTGGAGCCGTGGGTGTCGAAGCTCCGCCCAGTGAGCCGTTCGCCCCGCGTGTTGCACCGCCTCCGACCGCCCAATCGAACCGCGGTCCCCATCCCTACCTTCTCTGGAACCTTTTCGCTGGTCTTTCTCGCGCCCACGGGAGTCGGATCGGACGACCGCATCCAGGCTCGATGTAGTCGCGGCGTTCTGTCTGCGGTTGTTCGCGAGCCGCCCGCCTCCTCCTCCGCCTCCGTCAGCGCCACCGCCTTCCGTGATTGCCTCCGCCTCCGCGTTCACTCGCGACTCCATCGTCTGCCTCCTCTCGCCTACCTCTTTGCCTCCTCTCTCTCCCCCTCCCCTCCCGCCCCACCGGCGCCGGTCGGACCAGCCGGAGAGGTGACTGTCCAGGGCAGTTTCGAAGCCGCAGTCACCGGTTGCACCGCGTTCGAGAAGTAGCCTCGCTCGGTTCGCCCCGCACCCTCGCGCTTTCTCTTCCTCTCCGTTTCTCCGCCTTTCCTTTTTACCACGTTTTTTTTCTCCTCTCGCTCAGTGCGCTCTCTCGCGCCTCGCATTCTCCAATAATCGCCGAATGTGCGCGATCTCGTTCGAGACACCTGCGAATTCGGCCGTGCCCGACCCTCGTCGCGGCACCATCTTCGACGAACGATACACGGACAACGATAGCCGGCGACTATCGGCGAGCAGGATACGTCGGGTGATGCGGTGAAGTGACGGAAATCAGTGAATCCTGCGAAGGGACAAGATCAGTGAGCATCGGGGAATGTCCGGTATTGGCGACGCCGAGGATCAACCGTACGGATGGTAACAACCTCGATCGACAAGATTGCGCGTATAAAGTCGCACACCGGAAGCGACGAAACTACTGTCGCGAGTGAACGATCAGTGAAATCGAAACAGTGGAGGAGCACGTCGAGTTCAACGTAAAACGATCTCTTTCCTTTTCTCTCTTCTGGAGCGACCAGAGGAATCAGTACAAGAAGCTTGCGAACCTTTGGATGCTCGGTGAAGACGATTAATCGCGCGTAAGTACACAGAGTGCGTTTTTCATGGTCGCCATCCGGGTGATTTGAACGATCGAGAACTCGCGTTGCAAGATTTTGTCGCGCACCGTTGTGTTTGAACAGAACGGAGCATAAGGCCCGCTGTACACATCTGTTTTTATAACGCAAGGTGACCGTAAGTACCGAAATAGAGGTTTGAAATGATTTGGGTTCAATTTGGTGATGCAAGTTTGGTTGAACCGTAGTTGAGACGCGGTAGAATGCAATGTTTACTGTAATTCCGTTACTGCGCGGTCGACACACGTTCGAATCAGTGGTTCTTAACCTTTTTGAAGTCAGAGAACACTTTTTATTAGTAAATGTTTCTTAAAGTCTATTAACCTGTTTGAAGTTAGGGAACACTTTTTATTATATGAACAAAATTGAGGTACACCAAAATTAATGATCAAAAGAACAAACAAACACATCCGGTATAGAAGTAAATATATTTTAGAAAATATATTAATAATTATATTTAATTATTCCATGTGTCATCTAATACCGTGGTGTTTTTATTATATGAAAAAAATTGCGGGACACTAAAATTATAATGATCCAAAACAAACAAACAAAACCAGCCCGTACAGAAATAAATATATTAATAAATATATTGAATATATTTCGCGGAGTACTGGTTAGGAAGCAGTGCGTTGGAAAAACGGATGTTTAGCGGGCCTTAACCAGCGAACGACGGCGGATGGTTGATGATGCGCAGTCAGGGGCGATTGCGAGGCATTCGTCGAAAGAATACGGGTCGTTATCTGAGCGTTCGGTACTCGGTACTCGGTACTTTGTACTCGGTTATCGTTACGAATTAACGCGAGATAACGTTAACGACCTTTGGAGGTAGGTCGTGCGTGCGAAACGCATGGAACCATGAGGTTCCTTCTCGTCGCCCGATGCCGGCGCCGATGCCAACGTCGGCAACGACTCGTCCTCTATCTATGTTCAAAAGTCAGTCGCGTGTTTGGTCAACGTTTTTGAAGCTTCTCGAAGAGAAATCGGGACAAAAATCTTCTCTCGTTTGGTGTCGCGGGAACCCAAAAAACGATGATCGTTTCTTGTCGAACAGGGTGAACGTTTAACGTTCCTCAGGGTGAAAATTCACCCTTTCGATATTTTCACATACTGTCAAATTATTCGTCTGTTTTTGTCTACATCGTGAGAAGTATTTCTTTAAATTGTGACGGGCTATAAATGAAACATAATGTTTTGATTTAACGTGTGAAATAAAAATGGGCGAAATGTTATCCTAGAAGAGCGTATGGGGGTTAACCCTTGACTATATAATTTTTTAAATTGGAATGAAAATAATTGAGAAAAGGATTTGTGTTTTATTTGAGGGAAAAATATTGAAAAAACAATTAAGACAATATTTTCAGAAAAATTAACGTAAATGAACATACACTATTCAGCGAATGGTTAATAAATCGGTAACTCGATTCTTTTCATCCCAATTTTAAAAAATCACACAGTCAAGGGTTGACCCCCATACGCTCTTCTAGGATAACAATTCGTCCATTTTTATTTTACAAGTTAAATCAACACATTATGTAGAGGGGAGAGAGAACTCAGTAATTGACTACATATTGGGATAGTTCTAGTGTTAAATATAATATATATATATACATAGTGAACAATGTAAGAAAAAAATGACAGCTCTCTACGTTACGTTCACCTCGCCGCTCCACCATAACCTCGTAGTTGGCTTTTCTCCTGATTTCCACGTAGCCAAACGAATTCATTGAAAGCACGCGAGTCGGAATCACCGACCGTGACGATACATCGGGGTAAAGTTTGAAATAGCGAACCTTGAATGGCAAAATCTAGAAAAATCACTGGCAAGTTGAATTGAGTAACCTCCTCCTTTTTCGAAGTCGATTAATCCTTGTACATTCCTCAGTGTAAAAATCCGGCAATTAAATATTTTGCAGTACCGACCACTCTAAGTGTTCTGGTTATTAGATGTATTAGAATCGGTAAAAATTAAAATTACTATTCATTATTAGTAATAATAAGAATTCGAAGGAAACAAAGAATTGTCGTTCAGTATCGACCAATTAAAGTACCTTCTTTAAAATGGTAACGCCACAAATGAAACATAATTCCCCTCAGATTTTATATAAATTTAATATTTTCATAAAAATGGATGATTTGTTATCCTAGTCTCTTTTATGCAGTAATTTTCGAGTAGCGTATGAGGATTAAAAAAAAGAATAGTAGAACAGAGAGTTTCTGACGGGACTGACTGCGAACGTACGCGGGGACTTCTAAACGGATACGAAGCGACCGCGATAACGTATCGCCGCGAGCCACTCGATACGAATAAGTTCCGGTTTGGAACGTTAACTCGTTGTTGGCTCTTGGAAAAGTTGTTTTTCTGATCGAAGCCGTCGGAGAAGTTAGAAAATCGTGGAAGTAAAGATTCCGGACCACGCGTCGAGTAACATCTCGGTCGTTTCGAGAACGGTTGCCGGGGTCGGTTCCATACGCGTCGCTCTTGAAATTGTATCGTGCCACTCGAGAAAACCAGGACGGCAGCACGTTGCCGCAAAGGGGCCGAATCTCGAGAGGTTTTTCATCGAAGATCCGGCCGGTTATGTTGAGCTCTGGTCTAAGTCGTCGCAACAAGACCAGACGCCGAGGGAAACGGTACCGGTGATAGAGACGGCGCGGTAAAGAACAGCGACGGCGGCGGCGTCATCCTACGAGAACGGCCGTCCGGTTTTTAGGCCTAATTGGTTGTCGCCCGGCGCCTCGTCTTGTTCTCGGGGAAAGTGTATCCCTCTCCACGGACTTTTTTTCTTCTCGCCGGGCTGTTTGGGATACATTCCCCCAGTAAATACCTGCGATTCGTTTCAAACTTTAAACGACCCGCCAAGATCCATACCGAGAAGATCAATGGAAAATTGGTTCGCGATACGTTGTTCGTGCGAAAAGCGGGTTTATTCGACCGAGTTGGCGGTACACGTTCTCATTCTTTTCCCGTGAAAATTGTTCCGTCGGTTTGTGCGTCGCAAACGAAACTCCCGCGACGCCTCGTGAAACGGAGCGTGTGTAGCCGGTAAGCGCAGGTCGCGTTTAATTTACCGTAATAGCGATTTCGCGTATCGGACAGATATTTTTATTGGCGTTCGCTTTCGGTACGATACGCATTTATCGAATGTCGTGTTTATCGAGCATCGTAAAACGATCGTTAATGCTTTTACGAATCGATAACGATCGCCACGGGTTCTCGTAATAATGACGTTGCCACGCTGTCTGCCGTCGAATCGATAAGATCTGAAACGATCTCTCGGCTCGTTCGAGATCACAAATAGGAGGAGCCGCGTAATTTATCACGCGAGTAATTTCGGCTCGATCCGTGGACGGGCCACGATTCTCGAAACTGGAATAGATGGACGAATTTCGGGGATGTTCGAGTCTTGACCTCTCTTGTACGACCACGACCGGGGATCGGACCGGTTCGGATAAAGATACGCGAAACTGTCTAGGCGCGTCGAACCGTTTTCGAAAGCCAACTTCGTCGCTTCGAAGCGATTCGATACGACTCGGCTGGGGCGCATTGCTCCGATTCAAGCGACAATTTTTCGCGCATGCGCGGCAATTCGGTAACGTAACCTCTCCGATAACATCAGGTAGCTCGAGCACCCCGCAGACTCTTAAGAAATTATTAGTGTACACATGAAAAGGCAAGGGGTTAAGCTACCCTTAAAACGTGTAACACTTGTCCCGCCAATAATACCGGTACACTCCTACTAATATAACTGCCTCGAGGCGTCAGGGCAGTGTTCCGATCGAAGCCACAATTTTTCGCGCATTCGCAGCAATGTCAGTCTCGGTAACATAACCTATCCGATAAAATCAGGTAGCTCGAGCACCCCGCAGACTTTTAAAAAATTATTAGTGTACACGTATGAATAGGCGCGAAAAATTGGTGCTTCAATCGGAACACTGAGCTTCGAGTTTGAAACGTAACCGCGCACGTTTTAACGTTCGCGAGTGCCATCGGGGAGAAAATGAAGCTGCGCCTAAAACGCGGACGCGTTTTCGCGGGACTCGGTCACGGATAGCAACGATAAGCAGGGTGTGTCGGTCGAGAAACGATCGTGCGAGATAATCCGGATCGGTTGAGCGAACCCGAACCCGAACCCGAACCCGTACCCGTACGAAAATCCAATAAAATCGTATAGAGCGATCGAGGCGGCGAGTTTGCGCGCGCGTCGGCCAAAGACCCGTTACATCGGAGGACGAGGTAATTAATTTAAGCTGCGAACGCCTCGCCACTAGGCCAATGCAAACACCTTCTTTGCGCGAATGCTGGCGTGCTCGCGCGCACCCACTCGCATACGTAGACACGCGTACCACGATATGTACACGGTTCACGCACACACACACGAGCGCACACAGTCGTACGAGTGCTCGTCGGTGTGCTGTATAACGACTCCCGAGATCCGCGCGGGATCCTTAGCTCGTTCTCGCCGCGCCGTCGCAACACGGTTCGACTCGATTCGAAAAGTTGCTGGGTAGTAGTCGCGACTATTCTCGCGTCAATGCCTCGAGAAATTCTTCGTGGATATACAAAGTAACTGCGCTCGAATATTAAAGAGAGCGAGAATACGCGTCTGCCGAAAATTAAACCCTCGGAACAAGATGAAATAGAGACGTAGAAACCGCGTCGGCTTTGCGCACGGTTGATGCAACTACCAAGTTATCCCTCCGATCTTAGAAATCTGAGCTCAGCTCGGTATGTACGACGTAACTGCGCTTGAATCTTGAAGCACGCGAGAATGGGCGTCTGCCGAAAACAAAGTCCTTAGCTCGACGAATCGAGACAGGAGGAGGAACAAGAAGAAATAAAGACGAAGAAACCGCGAGGAGTGTGCGCGCGATACCGCTTGCGACTCTCGATCGGCGAGCGTTTCGTCGGTTATCTCTCACGAATAATCGGGGTGGAGAGGCAAATAGTTGCGAGCGGGTACGAGAGAGTCGCGTCGGGCTGTCTCGTCCGGGAACGAAACGACGGGTAACAGATTAAAAATCCAGGAGCCGAGGAGAGTCTGGTTTAACGAACCTACCGACGACGTATCGCGGCGTTAATTACCGGCGAGGGGTCTGACCAAATGCGCGGCTACGACGACGACGCAAAACGGAGCCGAGCTTGAGCTTACCTCGCCTATCTGGGAGCACCGAGCGGGGCCCGACCTCGTCGCCAAGGCAGATGCATTAATCGAGCCGGCTTAAATTATAGCCAGCCGCTAATTGCGCTCTTCTTCTCGGGCTGTCCGACCGCGGGAGACGCGAGAGCGAGAAGCAAGACCGCGAAGGGAGCAACAGCAAGAACGCCCAAGGCATTTCCCCTGCTCGCCGATTACAAGCACCATTAAGTCCCGTCGCGAATCGTCTCTTGCAAAACGATCGATCGCCGTTCCGTTTCCTTTCATTCTCTTCGGCTCCACCCTGGAAAAGTCGCAGCAACAGAACCATGAGACGGACACGGTCAACAGGAATTTTTGAGGATCTTCGCGAGAACGAAACGCCACGATCGGAAGAAGAGTTTCACGGGTCCCTTGTCTTTGTTCTCCTTCGCTCTCGCTTTTAGCGACAGTTTCAATCTATTCCTTTGTGTTCCACCTTGGAAAAGTCGCTGCAACAGAATCACGAGACGGACACGGTCACAAAAATTTTTGAAGATTTCCGCGATAACGAAACGCTACGATCGAAAGAGGAATTCCACGTTTAGCGACAGTTTAAATCCATTCCATTGTATTGAATCCTAAAAAAGTCGCAACCATAGAATAATTAGAGAACAGTAATTTTAGCGGATCCAACGACGAACGCGACAAAACCGGAAGAGGAGTGCAGACGTTTAGAGTCATCCATCGCCCCGTCTCTCTTCTCTGTCTTACTCGAGCTCAGCGATAGTTTAAATCAGTCCGTGGAAATTACGATACGATAAAACACGTATCGGTTTGCATACCAGAGATATCGCGAACACGCGAACGAACGCGATGCGCATTTGCCCATAGAGTGGACGTTTATATCTCAGCCGCGGCGGTGCGCGTTTTCTGTCACGAATTTCGTATTGGTTCGACGAGCGGGGACCGTCGTCGAGTTGCTTGCGAAAATCGTTCGGTGCTCACGGAAACCGGCGGCGAATCAACGGTGTCGCGACCCGTCCGAAAGAGATTTTCGCCGCGCGGCACGACATGCCGCGAGTCGTGTCGCGTTACGTCGCGTGCCTAGCTTCGATACATCGCGATTGCGTAACCCGATTAACGGTAAAATCGGCCTTGGTCGGTCGAGAGTGTAGACGCCGAACGAGCGTACCGGCCGACCAGTCGGGATTTCATAAAAATTGACACGCGACGAACTCCAGCCAGTATTCGGTTTTCCTTTTCGCGTCGAGCAAGTGCGTGGATACGTATTCGCGAAAGAGAGTGTCTCCTCGCGTGGCGTCGATATTTCGTCGAAGTCGTTCCAGCGATCCGTCGATCCGAAGTTGAGAAACGATGGAGAGCGGACGGTTTCGCGGGAACCGCCTCGATTCGAGAATATCGTAGAAGACCGATAAAATCGCGGTCGTATCTAGCCGGTACAATAATCGTAATGTCTCGGTCTGCTACAGGCAATTCCGGTCCGGCTTCGATCCGGTCCGGTTCGGTTGGATTCGAGTTCGAATAGATGCAACGCATCTTTATCGTTAATTGGACGATAAAGGGAAAGGTATCGTCGCGTCGTTCGCGAAGATTTTCTTGCTTCTCGCGCGCTATGCCGACGATTTATTCCCGCGATCGGTATACGCGCGAACAGCCTGACCGGTTTCGATCCAGATCTCGATTTCGGTTCTCCAGCTGGAAAAAAACTCGTGTGGGTATTACGCTCGTCGCAAATCCTTTCTCGTGCCGTTCGGTAGACTATAATACAAATCCTTCCGTTTTGTCCGACGTACGAAAATCGAAACTCGAACCGTAGCTCGATAAACAAGAGGAACGGAGCAACGTGTCAGAAACCGATACGCGGTACGCGTTCGCGCGACGATATTCCCTATCCTATATTATGCCCTTAATCCTGGTAGTATCTTAATTATCAAATTTATTCGAACCGAGAGAGCCGATCGTCGGAACGAGCCGGAATTATAATCCTGAGAAACTCGCGGCGATACGGTCACGCGCGACCGAGCCAAGAAACGAACGCTAGCAGAGTGGTGTGCTGGCAGAACGGCGCGTTCTCAAAGTTAATTGGAAAACAAACAGAAAATTAACGCGAACCCGGCAGCGAATCCTTCGAGTCGGCCGTTACTCACGATTTATCGTAACTCGTTCGAAGTCCGGTCGGTGACCGGTTTATATCCGAGATCGGTGGACGATGCGCGCGAGCGCGCCCAAGACCTGCCCGATCGACGATCAAAAATCTTCGATCCGCGTGAAACCGTTCGCGCCCGAGTTCGCGTTCGAAGAACAGGAAGTTTCTCCCTTTTTCACCTGGACGAAGAAACCAGTTTGATCCGCGAGAACGAACGAACGAACGAAAAAAAAAAGAAAGAAGGAGAGAAAGAATGGTGAATTATCGCGTAATCGCGAATACGTTTAACCCGTTAACGCATCGGCGTTAATCGATCATTTTCTTTTGCTCCGTTACTTTGGTTTTTCCGTTTCTACTGCCACGCGGAAACTCGCACTCGTGCTTTAGTATCTGTGTACATAGTATATATGCATACGCAACGAGTGTTGCGTAGTCGTAAGCGCGTCGAGACAGACCGAACGCGGATATTCGGGCTTTAAAAATCGAAACCGGCAACCGGTTGGACGGCGAAAATCTTCCCGACCGTTAATCTTGATTTATGATAACCGCGACCGCGATCTCCTCGGAGACCGACCGGATAATTGGATCGCGCGCGCGTCCCATGCGTGTCTCCGCTTTGCTACCGGTCTCACAGCCCGGAATCGACCTTTTTCCCCTCGGAACTTCGCGGATCGCCTACACCGTCGTCCTTTCGGGAAAACCTTAGCCAAGAGTGGAGAGCGACGTTCAATAACTATAAAAAAATGAAGCGAAACTTCTTGGAGTCTAGTAATGAATGCGAATAAAAAGAGACAGTTCAAAACATTTACCATACACTGTCCATCTCCGAAAATTTTGGTCGTTTATTCCTAAACTGCAAGAAGTTTGATTTCTGTCGCGCGTGCTTTTCTACGCGAATGATTTTTTCCGAGATCCTAATACATATCCTTTCGGGAATGATTTCGACGAGTTCTAACCCACTCATCTAATACCGTCTTCCATCCAAACAGTCATTATTATTATTATTATTATTTATTATAAACGGGCTGAGAAAGATACAGACTACTCGTATAAATATAATAACAAAGAAGGGACATGCACAAAAAACAAGAAAAAAAATCATACATATAATCAATAAAATAAAAGTATCAATGGAAAAATCAATACGATTATAAATAGTGCATGATTGTTGCAATAATGCGATTCATTGGATTAAATTAATCCATAAATCGATTTTGCTTGAAGTGTTTGACAATAAATTAATAATAATTATTGGCTCAAGAGTGATTATCGCAAGTATGCCGTGCGGCTTAAAATTTGTTGCAATATACAAAAGCGTTCATTTACTGGTGCAGAGTTGCCCTACATGATATTCTATGGAATTCTCCCCGCTTGAGACGACTTCCCCTACAGAAGTATCACTTGGAAAACATCTAGCCCGTCTACCGATCTGCTCAATCTCCGTCTATCTCCATACGATTCCCGGATACACAAGGATACACCCGGATAGACCCGGATGCATCGTGCGAAAGATGCAGAACCGGTCCAAAGAGCGCGACGCCGCCCGAATAACAAACTCGGTTAATTGCCGAGCGATCGATTTCCCCCACCACCGGTCGTTTTACGGAACCCGAGCGGAAAATCGAACGCGTTCCCCCGAAGAATAGTTGGCACGATCTGGACGTTGATTCGCCGCGTTCGGTTGGAATATCGTTTCGCTTTGACGGTGAAGTTGCGCGGGGTTCGCGAAGGAATAAAGAAAATAAAAAAGGTGGCGCGCGATCACGGCCCGGAAAAATTGTCAGGCTCTTTTAAGGGAACTTTAACGTCGCGGTAAGAGCATATTATGCGGCCGTTCGACCGGCTAGCAGGTCGACCGGCTGGCTGGCCGGCTGGACGGCTGGGACGGCTGGACGAGCGGCTGGTCGCGAGCGACTGTGTGAGTCGCGTGTCCGTGAAGTCGCGTACGCGAATCGAATCGGATCGGTCGAGCGTGTTGGTGGTGATCGAGCGCCTGAGAGGAGTATAGAGACAACGGCCTGCCGATACACCGACCGTGCTTCTCAACCAACGGAACGCGACCCAACCAGAGGCGACGCGACGCGACGCGATACGACTCGATCAACCTACCACCGGTCTCTGCCTCTCTTTCATTCGAACGCCAACAATTATTCTTCGCCACTTAATTCGCCGAGGAGCAAGGATCCTAACCAACGCCTAACCCGGACCAGGGCACAGACGAGATACTATAACCCTTTGCACTCCTTTGTCGAGTGTGGCTTAACAAAAAGGATAGAGAAACGTAAAATTTGGAGAGCAAGGGGTTAAAGACTGCCCCACCGTCTGAACAATTCAGCGTTACCGAAAAAGTTGCTCCACCGATTAGCATCAAAAGAGTCCAAAAACATGATCTGAAATATGGCGGAGAATGTAACATTTAATAACAATCTCCTCAGTAGTATTTCTGGCTGAAGCCAGAATAATATCCTTCTTTTTTATTTTTTTCTCCCTGTCAACGCATACATAGTCACTAATTGGAACGAATTTAGTAAAAAAATAAATAAATACTTGTTAACTAATAAAGCTATTAAATTCGCAAGCTTCGAATATATTTAATATATTCTGTCAAATTTGCTACTAAAGATTCTAAAATTAAAAGCAAAGTCCTAACTCTCTCTAGTCTTGAGAGTGGACACACAACAAGAAAAGATGGCCTAATCCGTTAAAATCTAAGGTGAAAGGTACGTACCCTCCAAAGCCAGAATATATCCTAGAGGTCGTAAAAGAACACCGAAATAATCCCTTCGACACGATCCCCCGTAAAGCTAGCAATCTTCAACGGTATCTCGTCGGTTTTCCAGGGTTACTCAACGCGGTTACCCGCTGTAACCCTAGGAGAACGGTTCTCCATTATCAATCAGAGCGGGTTACACATTTTACACCGTACCCGATGACGGCGGAATCCTATTCCGATTCGGGCCAAGTTTCGAAGATCATGGTTGGGAACGGCTGGCAGCGGTGAACGGATACCTTGTTCCCGAAGGAAGTGGACAGGAAAAGGAATCGCGGAGGGACACGGGAGGCGACAAGGTGCGGCGAGGTTTATATTATAATTACGCGGTTTCTCGGTCCCGACAACAGGCTACGGGCGACCTACGGTGGTTGGCGTATTGGCGAAAAAAGGGAAAAGAATCCTCAAGTTTCTTTCCGTAAACCCGATGGGTCTTTCGCAGTTTCATTTTCGACAAAGTCATTCGAGTTTCACGAACCTAAAGCTGAGTCCAATGGGGTTGGGGTCGATTAGAGTTTCTTCGTTTCCGCAAACCCGACGGCTCTTTCGCAGTCTCGTTTTTGACAAAGTCGTTCGCGGTTTCACGAAACTAAAGCCAAGTCGAGTTTTACGAAACTAAAGTCGAATGGAGTTGAGGTCGATCAGAGTTTGTTGGTTTCCGCGAACGGGGGCGGGTCTTTGGCAGTCTGGTTTTGCGACAAAGTCGTTGGAGTTTCACGAAAGTAAATGGTTTGGGGTCGATTAGCGGCTCGCGACGTGGCATCGGGATCGAGCCGTCGAACGAACCGGAGACCCCGAGGGAATGGAGCGTCGAGAGCCCATAAACCGACGACCCCCTGCCTGCTATCGAAGAGGTCTGGCTTGATGGGGGAACTAATGACGAGATGGCTCGCTATAATGGACAGTTAGAGTCGGCTGGCCGACCGGCTGGCTGGCCGAGAGCCGTCGCGCCACGCCGCGTCGCGCGGCATCGCTCGACCGTAATAGATTCGGGGTTGAACCGAGAAACCGCAATGGAGGGTCTGCGTAAAATGGCGGACAAGCCTTTTACGGATCGTATTGCGTTTCGACCTTGCGTCCTACGGTCTACGATCCACCGTTCACGATCGCCTTAACGAGCACTCCCGAGTACGGATCGCGATTCTGGTCTGTTCGTAATACGGTCTCGCGCATCCCCGGTAACAGAGAGGGGACGCGGTTGTGTTGCGTTGCGGTTGCGTTCCTCTCCGAGCCAGGGAAGTATCCACCGAGAAACCGAGGAAAGGCGAAAGATATCCTCGGAAAGATAACGTAAATGGGGGTTAGCGTCGAAAGCGTATTGCCTAGTGTATACCTGGAAGTAGATGACTGGGCCCACGAACGACGCTACGCGCGGGGCCCAGACAACGCGCCGACAGCGGACGACAACCTTATTGGAAAGTCGTGTTCGACGTTAAAACCGGAAAAACGGAAGTTGAACCGAAAACCCGGCTCAGCTCGTGAGAGCCCTTAAGGATCGCCCCGAGTTAGGATACTAATGCTAGCCGTAGTGAAGCGGTGAATGAATGTCCTGGAAAAATCAAACCAATTTAATTGTATCTCGTTGCTCCGCTATATTATTATTATTTATTTTAGACGGACCGAAGCCCTTTTACTGTAAAAGAAAACGAAATAGAGAACGATGAAAGACTATTCGTCTAATAACAAAGAAGGGACATACACGAAAAATAAAAAATAATGGTACAGCAAAGGTCCAGAAAAGAAACGATAGACAGTCAGAGAAGCCCAAATGGCCTGTTTAACCGTCTCGATAGCAATTGGGCAATAGCAACCAGTTCGGCAATCATCAGGAGGAGAGATGAAAAGGATCATTTTCTGTAGCGAGTCCTTATTATGGTTTTAGCAGCTCCGTCACCTCTCTCACTTGGACTATAGTAACTAGGGTTATATTTTTCCTTCGTAGCCTCGAAGGTTCCATTTCTGAAAATTCGAAGGCGATGAGAATCAAAGACGAAAACTCCAAACGGAAAGTTCAGTGTCACTCACTGGTGACTGACAGTTAATAAGTTTTATTTATCAAAAATGGTATAAAAATTGGAAGACTTCAAAGAATTTAAAGAATTTGAAGACTTCGAAGCTTCGGAAAAGTTACAGCCCCAATGGTAACTCGCGTGCCGCGGCGGAATTTGCGCGAGCCGCAACACAAATCAATTTAATTAAATACGACTGTGCATAGTATAGCGGTGCACATAAAAACAAAAGTTATCTAACCTCGTCGGTCCCCCCTACATTCTTGTACTGAAACGAGTCAAGGCGTTCTACGATTTTTCCCGATGTCGGCGCGTTGCTTTCCCAAGTTTCGCGCAGCGACACGAGTACACCGGAAGCAGTAGCCGTTATAGCGGTTTTGAACGATTATTGGGTTTCTATTGGGCCGATGAATCGGTACGTACACCTCCGCGCGGTACACGGTTAGTTTGTATATACGTATACGCGTAACCGCGAAGCGGGAGCTTTTCTCTCGACGCTCGCGGCTGGATACATAAATCTCCTTTAGAGTCTAGTGAATAGCGGGAGTATACGGGAACGAGAGAAGTTATATACGCGGTTGGCTTCCCGGTCGGCAAACGCGCCGGGAAAAATTGGCGAATCTACGAGGCTCGCCACTCTATGATTCATAAATATTTAAGACGCGACAAATGGTCGCTCTTGTCTGTTATCAACGGTACCCGCATACCCGCGCGTTAACCAGAGTTTAACTTTGCCTTCCGTGTTCTTCAATGGCTCGGGCTAGGTTCGTCGGTTCGCCAGGAAGCTCGAAGCGACGCGCGACCAAATTCAACCCTGCCATTTCAATATCTACAGTCAAGTTCTCGGTGAGACCGAGCGATCGCGGAGAGGCGCGAGTCCTCGAGAAGTCGACCGTTCTGATTTTTTCCACGTTTCTATTTCTTCTTTTTTTTTGCTAGTCGCCGTTCTTGGTTACGAGCTACCGTACCGGTTGCACGAAGTAGGCGTAAGTAGGCAAACCGGGTGTCACGAATCGCACTCGTTTTTCATTGGTCCCATTTCGTCGATTTTCGAATCCAGCAACGCGAGAAACGAGACGATCGTGTTGGAATCGAACGCGAAGGATCCGGTGCGAGAACGTACACGCGGATTGTCCGCAAGGTGAGATCTCTACTGAGCGCGTAACTTCATACTTTTCAAGAAACAAATTGAAGATTACGGCGCACAGGTTTCATCTTGTGAAACTAACCAAGCTGCTTTACAAATTTCTATAACTTCTTTTCGACGTTTCGGTCTAGTTTAAGACCATTTTCAAGAATATATAATTGCGTCTGTAAACAAAAATTTTTTTATGAAAGCACTTATTCTGCTTTTCGTTAGTAACTTCTAAATAAAGCCGCGCCGACATTTTTCCAAATGGAGATGTCGCTTCAAATGAATTTTGAGATACCCTGTATGTACAGTATTTGAAGCGACATTTTCCTTTGCAAAAATGTTAAGACGCTATTAAAGAAAAACCTGAAACTTGGCAGAATATGAAATAATTTCAAAAAGAGCTTTTTCAGAATTTTCAGCTTTCATTTTAAAAAAAATTTCATCTTTGATTTTGACACAGAGTTCTTCCGTTTGGCCGACTGTGCCAATACGCGTCTAGGTCGCACTCTGATTGGTCTCTATTTTTCCTTAATAACTCCTCAAGAAATAAATGGACGCTATTCTTGCAAAGGAAAAAGTTGCTTGAAATTAACTCAGTTAATATCTTTAAATTAAAAAAAAATAATTTAAATGAAAAATTCAATTAAATGAACCTACCACTTCCAGATGTTGAAGCAAGTTAGCGTTCGTAACGAACGGAGTATATAAGATTCCCTAGGATTGCAAAACGCTGCGAAAAAACGCGCGAAAGGGAGGAGGTCCCACCTTTATGAAAGATCTCGCACAGCCACTCGTCGAGAATCACGCGTATGAGCAGCAACGGGCTTGCTAGTTGCAAGGAGTCGGCGTGGGAACGCGGGGCTTACGGTTCGAGAGGAGAGAACCAAGTTGGATTCGACCTAATCCGGACACGAGACGGCGACGCTCGCTTCGCCGTGTGTCGTTCGCTCCTCGACACGAAGAACGGAGAAAGAGCGGCGCGGCGATCCAAGACGGAACGAGGCGTATGTTGCACGCGTGCACGAACGCGAATCAACGGGCATACATATGGATGCACGAACGGTCGTCGGTTGCGATACTTACGAGCTCGCCGCGTTATTCCGTATGCGCGATTGAGATCTCGTTTAGTCTGGCCGCGCGGAAACTCGAACGCGCTAGTGCGAACGCAAAGGCGTACGCTAACCCAGCAGCTTCTCGAGACTCCCGCGAACAACTCGCGGACTGGTTCCGAGTTGAAACGGTAGAGTATTCTACCTACCGAACCCGAGAAACCATGTACCGGTGAATAATAATTGGGCGATAAGATGTCGCGTGGAAACGCCACGGAAATTAACGCGCCCGCTGTCTTCTCCTTCCCGCCTACCGCCTACGATATCTGATCCCTCCATCTCGAGATCGAGACATCCGTTGGGATTCCTTCTCCCTTCCGTTGCCAAGGGTCGCGCAACAGAATGCCAAGAATAGGCAAACTTTTCAACTTTCTCGCAGCTTTTCTCGATCGTGGATAAACATTGTTTAGTTTCCAGTTGCACCTTTGCTCTCGTTCGATGCAATGTGGATTATCAAAAATTATTTCAACGACTATACATCTACTAATAGGTTTAATTTTGCGATCGAAAATTTAATTTAGTTTCGTCCTGGTCTACATCTACCTTCGATTAAAATTTGTTCTGAGTAGATCGAAGCATGAAGTGATCGTAGGATGAAGCACATGTTACAATAGGAGCTGCACAAAGTCTGAATAAAGTCAGGTTAAAATAACTTCAGAAGAAATGATTATACACGTATCTTTAATGAAGCACATGTTACAATAGATGTTGCACAAAGTCTAAATAAAATCAAGTCAAAATAACTTCAGAAGAAATGATTATATAGATATCTCTGGTAGAGCACATGTTCCAATATTAGCTGCAGAAATTCTTAAATAAAATGAATCTTGTGATTTTTATAAGTGAACCAGTTACTTTTAAGGCAAGTTTAGTATTAATAGGTCGTCCCGCGGATTCTTCGGGTAACCTTCGGTTAACAGATTACGCCGCGTACGGTTGCGTTCCGGATGCGGTTATCTGTCGAGTAGGAGCATCCCCCTGTGCGACATTTTCACCGTCGCATGTGAAAATTTATTACCGGATTCGACGGCGGTAACGCGAACAGTAAAAACATCGCGATAAAGCTAAAACGCGTGGACGTACGTCGAGCCTCGGTGGGGCAAATCGTTATTGTTTCGTTGCGTTTTCGCGGTTGAACGCGTACGCGACACAAAACACTTTGGAAATCTGGCGAGCGGATATTAGCGGAAAACTTTCGCACATATTTCCACGTGGCAGCGAAGAATCGGACTGGCAGAAATCCTTGCGGCACAGATACGACACCGTCCGGTACACCTTTCTCTTTTCTTTCTTCGCGTGTTCGCCCTCGCGAACCACCGAGCTCCGTTGCTACATTACTCCGTGTTTCTTCGTTTGTTCGGTTCCTGACTAGCGTCTTGTTCGGACACACTCCTTCCCGGTCGTCGTTTCACCGTTCCCTCGTATACGCCGAGAGCTCGCCGCGGCATAAACGCGAATAAATTTCATTCGCGAGGATTTATGCCAACGTCCGAGCGGATCAGTCGCGCCGTTACAAACGCGAAAGTATTCTTACCAGCCTCTCGTCCGTCGCTTCGACGAGACGGACGCATCGAGCTGAGAGAGTCGACGAAAATCAAGCGAGGTAACCTCAGACCATACCCTAGTAGTACAAAAATGAGATAAATATTGGATCTAACTGTTGCATGCATGTTTAAGAAATGTGAATTGAATGGTTAAAAAGTATAAAATAAATATTAAAAAGAGAATGTGAAATCAATATTTGAAAAAATATAAATTCAGAAAACAGTTAGAAAAATATATTTTTCTCCTAACATGAAATAGACATTTTCTGCCTATGAAAAAAAATATTGTTACTTAATATAAAATAAATATTGTATGTACACTTGAATATTAAAAAGAATTTTTAATCGCTTTTTAATATTATACGAATGTGTATATAATATTTTTTGCTACTATAATTTTGCCTATGGCAAAGATCATTCGGATCATGGTGAAGTGAGACGTCACAGTTTCGAAAGATGTACAAGCTATGCTCATCGACAGCGCCTACGCTTGGCTCACGAGGGTGATATACGAGGGGGTTATACCCGGATAAAGTATATTTGAGATACAAATGTTTATTATGAATTAATAATAGTATTATGTATTATCTATTTTAGGAATCGATATTTAATTCTGAAGATTAACAACTTTCGTATCTTATGCTGGTTACGGAATGTTTTTTTACATTTAAATCGATCGCATTTACATTTTAAGGTCGTACTGCTATTTTTACATAATTTACATTTACCTCGCTTGTGATTAGTTATTTATTAGACTACGGATCTTCGTGCATTTATAAAAACAATTGAGTAGATGAAATTAAAAATCGTTGAAAAATTTTAATCTGCTCTATTACAATCATTAAGGGAAGAAAAATATTTTCTTCTAACTTTTTCTTCTTTTTAATTAAATGTTATTTAAATATTATTGAATTTATATTTTTCAAATATTGATTTCGCATTCTTTGTAACATTTACTTTATATTTGTTTAAATATCTAGTTTATATTCTCTGAATATTTAGCTTATATTTTCTAAACATATTTATCTCATATGAAAAAGTGTGGCTTGAAAAATATTTTTGAAATATTTGAACAAAGATGTTTATCCAATATTTTTCTGCTACTAGAGTATGGTCTAAGAAGGTAACCGTGAATGAAGTGTTTCGGTGGAACGGTGAAAGGGGCGTGAGAGGCGCGTGCCGAAACTGGACCGGCCCGCAATTTCCGAGGAATCTTATCTCCCGTTTGCATCTTCGGTATCGGGTTACAGGCGGAAAGAAACCTTCGCACCGAAACCGATCCGGAGCTTCTTCCTGTCTACGGTCCGAGACCCTACCTCTGTCTCTTTCGAAAGCGCGCACCCTTCTTTCTCCCTCGGTCTCCCTCTCTCCTTTGAAGCAACGATCTAAAGGAAGCGAGGTCGGTGATGCGGCGGAGATACTTATCGAAAATCCGAAATCGATGGAGACGAATAAAACCGGACGAGTCGGTGAACAAAAAAAGGTGAAAAGATTTATCGATGCCGCGAGAGACTTGCCGCGAAAAAGATATGGCGCTCGTCCCGTCGCTGTCGACTGCAGACTGTCGCGAGACTCGTCGTCGACCAAGCCGGAACTCGTCCGACGCGTAACCGAGGCCAACTTATAGAGTCGCGTCACGCGATTTCCACTCGAGCCGGGTGAATAGGGTGAGTCGCGATAACCGGCAACGAACGATCGCGAGCACTTTTAACTCGTCGGACGAGCGATCGTATTCGAATCGCGAATCGTCATTCACGTTTTCGATCGCGTTGAGCATTGAGCGGGTCCTACACGGTTAATCAGGAATCGATCAGGTCTGATTGATAAGCCAGACTGTCATCCGACTAACTTTCCATACTGAATCTCGAGTGGCGCCTCTGGAGCGTCACTAAAAATTCCTGTACTAACATTTAAAATAGTGTTTATATCATTAGATATGTCGGTGCTAACTAATTACTAAACATTTACGTCTTGTATGAGGTATCTCGTATCTACCAAATTTAAAAGATCACGGAGGATACCATTATTATTCAATATTATAGGGTTGAATATACATATATAACTTAATTTAGAAAAATAGAGCATCGAAAATAACTGGAAAATTGAAAAATTACGATCGCCAACGAATATGAAAATTGAAGAGATATGGGAACGAACGCCCGTGACAAAATCGTCTGTCAACAACTATTGGTTATCCGTGCATAATAAATACGGCTTTTCCTTACGATATTCAATATTCAGAAAAAATATGATAAATAATAACGAGGTATGGTCACTTGTACATTAGGTAAGATTTTGTGGAAAATACATGCTCAGGAATCATTGAAAAGAAACTTGGAAGGCGATTCGGTGAAGTGAAATACCGAGACTTATGAGCTAGGGATTATACAGGGGATATATACAAGGGTAGGGTCCGCTTTACATTCGTTGTAATGGTCGCAAGTCGAAAGTCGTGCGAAGTCGACCGACGAACGTTGAAGAGAGAGAGAGAGAGAGAGAGAGCCGGCTCGCGAACCCACAGCTCACAGAGGAATAGAGTCGCCGGCCGAA
Organism: Lasioglossum vierecki; assembly: GCA_028455595.1. Taxonomy (NCBI): domain Eukaryota; kingdom Metazoa; phylum Arthropoda; class Insecta; order Hymenoptera; family Halictidae; genus Lasioglossum; species Lasioglossum vierecki. The sequence goes on from CM052343.1 coordinate 1,384,329, forward strand.
AGAAGAAACACGAAGGGACCACGTCCGTGTCCGTGTTTCGTGTCCGTGTCGGTGAACGTAGCGTTGTCGGTGTGCGCGCGTCGTCCGAGGCGAGCCTACAAGGAAACCCTTCTACGCGGTCGGCGCCGTGGCGCCTCGGATTCGAGCAATCGTCCAGCACCGACACCACCGGCGCGCGGCGCGTTTTAAACCGTCGCTCGATCGAAATGCTTCCCATCGGAACATCGCCGCGCCCGCGCGCGTCCGTCGTCACCGAACCATGTCCGTCCTTCTCCGTCCAAAGGAAACGTCGTTCGAGACGAAAACTCCTGGAACCACGAGGACGGGAAGCGCCTCGTAAAAGCCCGAAAGAAACTCGTCCGGGCCAGTTTCGAACAGAACCGGTAGACGTCCGAAGCAATTAATTAGGCTCGTAGAGAATTGGTACTCTTGTTTCGTCTCTCGTCGCGTCTCACGTCTCTCGCCTACCGTCTCGCGCGTCTTGTTCCTGTCTCTCGCATCGCCGCGCTCCGAGCCAGCCGAACCTGTATGAGAGAGAGATTAGTCGAATCAACGTTTAAAAAAAAAAGGGTGACCAAAGATCAGGAACGTTATTTCCATTAGCGATTCCCCTGTCGGGATGTCGCTCCTCTCCCCCGTCTATCGATGCTCATCGACGAACGGACAGTCGCGTTCGAAAGAGTCTCGCGTTGCCTCGGTTCGTACGTTGATCGTCAAATAAAAAGTTTCTCCTACCTTGCGCTACCGAATCACGGGTCGAACTCGTCCAGGAATCTTCGCTTTTGTTTTCGGCAAACTAGAAGGTTTTAACGATCGCGAACTTTGGAGCTCTTCTTCCTGCGCCGTTATCGAGGAAGGGTGAGAAGAAGAAGAAGAAGAAGAAGAAAGACTTCTTGCGATTAAAAGAAGAGTAGGAAGAGACAACATCTTCTTTTTTGTTTTCTGCAAACTAGAATGTTTTAACGATCGCGAACTTTGGCGATTTTCTTCGTGTGCCGTCGTCGAGAGAGAGGATGATAAAGAAGAAGAAAAACTTGTCTCAATTTAAAGAAGAAGAGGAAGAGGCAATATCTTCTCTTCTGTTTTCTGCAAACTAAAATGTTTTAACGATCGCGAACTTTGGCGTTTCTCTTCCTGCGCCGTCATCGAGGGACGGTGAGAAGAAGAAGAAATACTTCTCACGATTTAAAGAAGAAGAGGAAGAGGCAATGTCTTCTCTTTCGTTTTCTGCAAACTAGAATGTTTTAACGATCGCGAACTTTGGTGCTTCTCTTCTTACACCGTAGTCGAGGAAGGATGCGAGGAAGAGACAACATCTCTTCTTTTTTGTTTTCTTCAGACTAGAATGTTTTAACGATCGCGAACTTTGGCGCTTCTCTTCCTGCGCGTCGTCGAGAGTGGACGAGAGGAAGAGTAGAAACTTCTCGCGATTCAAAGAAGAGAAGGAAGAGGCGACAGAGCGCGGGATCGAAACGCAGAGGTCTAGCTGGCGCCAGATGCTCGTTTAGTTTCGGCGCCGCAGTTCCAGCACCGAAACACGATTACTCTTCCAACCGGTTCCTATCAAAGAAACTCCACTCTACCGTCGCTCGAACATTTTGCTCCGCGCGGCATGTTGGACACGCGAAAAAGTACTCAAAATTAATGTATAACTTCCTTTTTGTAAATAACGAATTTTCAAATAATCGTGATCACGTTCGATTCCGCAGCGACGAGCAAATAGCAAGGATTTGTTCCTGCGAAATCGATCCGTCGCTTTGTACTCTGGATCTCTCTTGTACTCGGCTTGTTGAAAAGTTCTTTGCCGTGTTCAACATTTGACAACATCAAATAAAAGACGCAGAAGGTTAATATATTTTTCAATAAAAAACTAATGCCCAATTGACTTATTTATTTAAATTTATAAATTTATAGTGTAAAAATACGATTTGATAATATAAACACATGAATTTGTTTTGTTTTTCCGATTAAACGATATGTGTATGTGAGAGATACAGACCGACTACACTTGTCGGGCGGAAGCCTCGAGTAACGGAAGGTAAAATCGCGAATTTCCGCAGCGACGAGGAAAGAGTTTGAGACGCAGGTTTCCGCGGCGAAGACTCGACGCGGTTTTCGTTACGGATTTGTTCGCGTGGAATCGATCCGTCGCTTTGGGACCGGGACGCGCGGTTGTCCGCGACAGCGGCATAGCTTTGGTCCCGCCTACACGGATCTTATTCGTGGCCGCGATGGCCGCTATCCCGTATCTCTGATTCTACGCTCGAAGCGAAGTCGCGCCTCGAAGGTGGAGACGCGTCTGCGCGCTCTGTCTCGCTCTTTTCCATCTTTGTTCGTTCACCGTCGCCCCTTCCGTCCGTTCCCTGGTTTCTTCGTCGTTTACCAGCGCCCTTTTCCTCGGCGAGACCAGTCTCTCTCTTTCTCTTTCTCGCCACGGCTCGAACGTATTCCGAGAAGCGGAGACGCGGGGACAACCGCCCTTCTTCGAACCGATGGCGAACCCGGTCCTCGCGTTCCCGTCTCGTTTCATTAGCTGTTATATCCACGGTATACGATTTTCGCAGAAAAAACCTCGGTCGCGCGTAACCGAAACGTTTGCCATTTGTTCGAAACAGATGCGGCGGTTTTAGTTCTCGGGGAGGATGTTCCACGGGGGCGGAAGCGGCGGATACGGTGGTGCCAGTTCCGACTACCAACAACAGTCTCAGCAACAACAGCAACAACACGGCCAACAACTTCAGGCACCGGTGTACGTGCCATCGTCGCGGCCGACCATTCCATCGGCAGCGACGGCGGCTGCGGCCGCCGCCGTTCAATATCACTCGTTCCCCGGTTCCGGTTCACCCGCTTGGTAAGTTGTACATGCTCCGAAAACGAGTCTCGAATAGAGCTGACACTCGTGAAATACCTGGGTAAACAACATTACCCGGGTATTCGGGTAAACAAACATTACCCGGGTACTCGGGTAAACAGCATAACACGGATACCCGGGTATTCGGGTAAACAAACATTACTCGAGTGCCCGGGTATCTCATGAATAGACTGCGGATCTTTATGCAAAATTAAAAACGTTTGCATCAATATATCAGTAAAACGATTACTTATTATCTTGAACGATTTTAATAAATTTAAATCAATACATCAACATTCTCTTTTAATTTCTTTTTATTGTTTTAAATTGCATAAAATCATTTATGCCACAAATGCATAAAATGTCAAATATACTCGTGAGATACCAAAATATATGAAATAGTTTTTATTATTATTACTAGAGCTGTGACTTGTGAGATACTCGGGTACCCGGGTTACTCGGGTAAACAGCATTTCCCGGGTATTCGGGTATCCGGGTAAAAGTCCGAGCTCTAGTCGCGAAGAGACATCGAGGAAAGCGAAGAAGCTTTCTCCGGTTGCATCGTTCGATCGTGTTTCTTCGAAAGGGAGAAGACGGCGGCCTCCTGGCAGCATGGTGTGGAAACGTACGCGGCTCATCACGCGCTCGCTGGACACGCGAGCGGATCCGCGTCGGCCGCAGCCTCGATCGCAGCTGCCATGGGCCCTCATTCCGGGCACGCGCACCCGCACGCGGGTCATCCGCATACCGGGCATCCGCACTCGAGCCTCGCCGCGGCCGCACCCTTTTACGCTCAAAACGTCGCCATGATGTCGTCGTGGCGCGCGTACGATGGGGCAGGATTTCAACGGGCATCGCCTTACGGTTCGTAGCCATCCAATACATACTGTGTTTTCCGAGTTCCGTTCGGATCGAGTCGATCCGCGAGACACCTTTCCGCCAAGTCGAATACCTGTTAGAGATCACGGTTTTATTATTATTCATTATAAGCGGACTGAAACCTTTTACACAAGTGTTTACAATAACAAAACAAGACTAAGGTAACTGCACCGGTGAATGAACATTTAAGAAATTGTTCAGGAAGATATTTTATTTATAAAAAAAATATTTGAATTAAAGTCAAAAATAAATGAACGCGAATAAAATGAAATTATTATTAGTTTTCTTTATTAAACGTTAAATAAATTATATTAGATATTGTGGATTAATCATGATCAAAGAATAACACTGGATCATTCAGCTTATACGTATGAATAAAACCTTTGAAGTTTATGTTGCACTCTCTCGAGCAGCATGATTTCGTAGCGAAACGTGTACCGAAATACACGTGTAGAGTGTGATACGAAATTTAAGGATCCGTGAATAAGAGCAACGCGGAGAAAGCATTAACGCAAGTTGTCGGGTTCGAACGTGCCGAACGGATCCTTAAATTCTTACTACACGATCTACGTACCACGTGTATTTCTGATACACGTGAAATAGGGATCTCTAATACCTACCAATGTACCTATCCCATTGAATCCGCCTACTTGCCATCTCGTACCAATTTATCTGGCGCTCGCCCTTCCCGTGTATCGGGCACCCCTATCGAGAAGATTGTTTCGTAGAGTTTGCGCTCGAAAGCGCGGGAGAAAGAGATAAAGGAGAGAGATCCGTGCGCGGATCGAGCGGCTCGCGTCAGACATTAAACAGACTACGTAGCACGCACGGTGGAAAAGCTGCCGCGAGATGGTTTGTACGGTAAAAAAAGCTCCTTTCCTGGTCGACGCATCGCCGGCCGGTGGGCCATCTGCGACGGATAAGCGATAGCGGCTTTCTTTGAGACGAACTCTCCTCGCGGTCGAGTGGTGGGTTGGTCGATTCGCCCGTGTATCGCTCTTAGCCGCGATCCTGATCCTTTGAATTCGGCTTTCGAGCTTTTTCCTTTAGGCTGCGTCCCCAGTGGATCCGATATCCGCCGATTCGGCCGACGTCCGACGCGTTTGTCTCTTTTTTCCAAATGTGCGAAAAAGAGACTTTTCACTTGTTTTTCTAGTAATATTCTAGTAATATTCAGGGTGTACCCCTTTAAACCGCGTAGCAGGAGTAGCAAATGCTGCGGGCCCCGTGCAGCAGAAAATTGACGACCTAACACTTGGTCGATACCGTTCTCAGATATTTTTGCTAAAAACAAAGGTCATTCATCATATTTTATTATATTATATCTTGCACAACCTAGGGCCTCCTGATAACATTTGCTACGGGCCCCGTACTGGTTTAACCCAGTAATGCCCTCTTTAAGGCACCGGACAAGTTGGCCAATATCGGAGCACTGGGCACGCAGCCGAATCAAGACTAGCGGCGATGATGGTGGTTGTCGCGTGTTCTCGCGAACGATCGACGTGAAATGGAACAAGCGTAGCTAGTCGTCGAGCGCATCGTGTTCATTCTGTTGCAGACACCGCGATGGACTTCCAATTCGGCGAGGGTCGCGAGTGCGTCAACTGCGGCGCCATATCGACGCCGCTTTGGAGACGAGACGGGACCGGGCATTATCTGTGCAACGCGTGCGGACTGTACCACAAGATGAACGGGATGAACAGACCGCTGATCAAACCCTCGAAGAGATTGGTAAGTCCGTGTTCGACCGCGACGGTTCTTCGTTCTTCGCCCGATCGATCGGTCGAACGACAGTCGACTTTTCAGACCGCGACCAGACGACTCGGACTATGCTGTACGAACTGCGGGACCAGAACCACCACCCTTTGGAGGCGTAACAACGAGGGCGAGCCCGTCTGCAACGCTTGCGGCCTCTATTTTAAGCTGCACGGAGTGAACAGGCCGCTGGCCATGCGAAAGGACGGCATACAGACGCGAAAACGAAAGCCGAAGAAGACGCCGGAGCCCAACGTCAGACCATCCACCGGGGAACACGAGACCGCCACGGTTTCGACGGCCTCGTCTCCTTCCACGGGTAAGAATACAGTAATGTTTCTATTACAGCGACAGCCTCGGGGGAATTTGGTCGCATGAATCGTATACAGACGCTATTTTTTTTTATCTATTTTCTTTGTTCACGATCGGCAACTTTAAATAAATAGGTTGAAGTTTACGGCGCACAGGTTGTTCGATCCTATGTTACTGACTAAGCGGCTTTGAAAATTAGTATAATTTTTTTCGACATTTCGGTCTAGTTTAAGACCATTTTCAAGAATGTAAATTATATAATTCGATATACCGAGCCTAAATGGGGCGGGGGAATAACTTGGTCGCATCAACTGTGCGCAGCATAATCGCTCTAATAGAAACATTACCGTATGTGCTCTCGACTTTTATACGAAACAGCCAGCACTGGCCTATTCGCGTGGTCCGCAGAACTGAAGGCTAGCCAGCAGCAACAACAGCAACAGCAGCAACAACAGCAGCAGCAGCAGCAACACCAACAGCAGCAACAATCACAGCAGCAACAGCAACAGCAACATCAAATCGACGGAACGAAATCGAGCGGCGGAGCCTCGAGTTCGACCGACAGACCTGTCTACTTGGGACACACATCCTTGTTGGCGACCGGTAGCGTCGCAACCGTCAAGACGGAACCGCGAAGTTGCGACGGCATCGTGGGTCAGCCATACTCGTCGTATTACCAGCATCCTCATCAACTCGGCGTCTCTTCCGGCGAGCATCAACAACAAACGTACTACGGGAGTCAAGAAGCGCCCTATCATCATCAGCATCACGTGACCGCCGCAGCGAAGTTGCTCGCGTCCTCGTAACTTCGCGCCATGTTCTCTTTTATTCCTCGAGGAAGTCGCAAAATTAATTCGCGCCACGCCGAAAACCGGAATCAACAACCGAGATTTCCGCGAGCGCCGCTTGCGAGTCGGCGCGCGTTTCATTTGTCCTATGCTTGTTCCTTCGTGTTAATCTCGCGATTCATTCATTTTACCGTTACTCATAGTATGCGCGCGAAAGCCACTGGTTTCGAATTAGTTGTAAATAATTGGGTGGTACGGGCGCATGGTCCGCGCGCTGTCCACCCGTTCATCCCCGCGATTCGCGAGTCGTCGTAAGAAATCCAGAAACCGAGGATCTCTGGCGAGACCGCTCGAATCGATACCGGAAGAGACCGGTTTCTCTGTACAGTTCCTGTATAATTAATTTTCGGACGCGCAATAAAGAGCAAAGCTTTCGTTCTCACCGCTCGTCACGAATCGTACGTCGTACGCTTCGATCGCACTCGAGTCGTAGAGTGGTGGAGAGAGAAGAGGGAGGGCGGGAAGGAGTGGAAAAGAGAGAAAGCGGTCGTGTCGTCGAGTCGACAATTCGACGAACGATCGTCCTCCTCGGCCTCGCCGGTACTCGACAAATATTGTCTTTTCGCGATCTAACGATCACAGAGTGACACACTCGCACGCGTCAAATTCACTCCCCTAACCTGTCCGTCGACTGTCGGCCGAGTCTGTCCTTCCGGCTGTGCCTGTCCATCTCCGTCCTCGCTTTCTCCCCCTCTACGGCAGGAACGCAGCAACCACCTCGTATTTCCGTCGATAAACCACCCTTGCATCGGTCGCAGTTTCCGTGGTTCGGTCGTGAACGCGACAGCAGAACGTACGCGGCCTCTGACACCGGTTCGCCTTCGAATCGGTCGACTCTCCTCGCCTCTCCGCTCCGCTTCGACCGGTCCACCGGGGTCCACCGGTCGACCCTCGGCCATCTTCGTTCGCGCGCGCGATCGCATTTTTCGGTATCCTCCGCTTAGGTCCGCGATTCGAGTTCCAAGGCTCGACCGAAAAATATGGGTAAGTGGTTGTCCCGTAAGATACTCGAATACGCGTTCTCGAGCGGCCGCAAGGCGCTACTATCTCGTCGACGAGAACAACGTTTTCCGAAACGATTCTTCACGTCGAAACAGGAAGAACGCTGCCCACACCGGTGATCTGCAAAATCTGCGGAGATCGTTCCTACGGCAAGCATTACGGCGTTTACTGTTGCGACGGCTGCTCGTGCTTCTTCAAACGATCCGTGCGTCGCGGCGCGCTATTCACCTGCATAGGTTCGGATCCTCCTCTGCTACTTATTCGTCTCGCGATCCCAGTTGCGACGATCTACCTGAATCCTCGGTTCACGTTACAGCAGGCACCGGAACCTGCACCGTCGACAAAGCGAGACGCAATTGGTGTCCGCACTGCCGCCTGCACAAGTGTTTCGCCGTCGGCATGAACGCAGCAGGTAAGAAATTACCCTCGATTTCCTCGTAGCTCTTCCGACCATTTTCCATCCCTTTTTTTTTTAATTTTGGGGAAATTCATTATGGATAACAGCCCCGATCGCCGAAGATAAACCCAAATAACTATCCCTAGACGGTTCTACTCAATTGGGCCCGACATTTTCCATTCTTGCTCCCATTGTGAGATTCTCGATCGAAGCCATGTGTCGCATTCGCCTCGAAGCTTGCCAATCGAAAAGATCGTCGGCCAGTCTAACCTAGCCCTTTTTTTCTTTAAGGGCGGTGGGTGAATCTTATTGCGGACACCCTCCCCTACGGTGATAATTGGGAGGATTGGCAAGCTCAGTCTACCGCCATACCGACTAATCCCCACCGCCCGGGGCCTTTTGAGGGACCTTTTCCTCAATCCTAACAACATGCGACCCCCACCAACGGACCGCTCTTCGCGTTACTTGGTGGTGAGAGTTTTACATGCACTCGGCCACACATGTTCTTGGCGAAGTAGTCTAGCCTACCCTCTAACGAGAAGCAAACAGTACCCCGCGTCGATTCACCACCCTCTTTTCACCCGTGCTTCGTGTCACCCTGCCTTCTTCACTGGAAACCGCGTCGATCAAGGAACAAAGGAACATTTTCGTTTCTCGTAGCCGTTCAAGAAGAACGAGGACCACGCGTCCGTAACGTGGCATCGATCGTCGACACCGACGTCTCGTGGAGATCACCGACGATCGATCGTCTAGCTGCCTCGTGCTTCTCGAGGTCTCATCTACCGACGGTCCTCGGCAGCGTCGTCTCTCCCTACTCGGCGATCTCGCATTCTGTTCGAGCAACCAGGATTTTCGCAACCGGTAATTGAGCTTATCTCGAGATCGATATCCGACGGCCACGCTTCTCCTCTAGCACTTCGCTGACCTGTTGGTTGCAGGGCCGACCGCGGCGATGCGATACGAGATCGCCGCGGAAATATTTCTAGCGACGGTGCGAGCCGCCCGCAGACATCGAGAGTTCTCGACGCTCGAGTCCACCGAACAGAATAGGATTCTACGGAGAGGATGGGCAGCGGCGTTCGCTCTACGAGCAGCGACTTGGCCGATCGACCTTTCGGCCTTTCGAAACCGAGCCGCGTACGACCCTCTGGCCACCGCTCGATCCTCCGTCAACAAGTTGCGACTCGATTCGATCGAGATCTCGATATTGGAAACATTGGTTCTCTGTCGGCCCGGTAAAATTGCACAAATTTTCTCGCAGGGTACGTGTCCATCTGACAGTTTCTGTAGAGATTTATGTGTTCATCTTTCTGTTCACTCTCCGAGAGTTTTCCGTGTGTGGCTCTCCGATAGTCCTCTGAAAAACCGTGAAAACTGTCAAATTTTAGTCTCGAGAGTAACTCAAGACAGTTTATTATTATTAATATTTATTATAGACGGATTGAAGCCCCTTTACATAAGTGTTTACAATAAAAAAAAAAGAAAGAGAAAGATACAAGACACCTAATGACAAAAAATTTTGCAAAATTTTCAAATGCAATTATGCAGGATTATATATGGTAATACCTATCGATTGTACCAGTATTTTTTTTTCTTTTCTTTGTAAATACTTATGTAAAAAGGGCTTCTGTCCGTCTATAATAAATAATAATAATAATCCTGCGTAGTCAATGCGACTAGTTGGATAATTAATTAATTAATCCATAAGTACTTGTTGCTTCAAGTGGTTGAAAAACCCCGCTCTTGTTCTCAAGTTTGGCTCTCAGATGGACAGGTACCTTTACTCACCACAGTCCGCCTTCCTTCCTTCCATTCCTCCCTCGCTTTTTCTCCCCTACCTTGCCGGTGTTCTCTCGCGGATGTTCGGTTCTCAAGTTCTTGTTTATTTTTCTCCCGCGAAATATAGAGATCGCCGAAACCGCAACCGGCAATCGTCTGGCGACCCGAGCGACGGACACGGCGGTGGAAGCTCTCGTTCGACATCTGGACGAACGAACCGAGCCGCGCTCCTCCAGGTTGGCCAGGATCATGCTGATCCTGCCTGTTCTGACGGCATGTTGTCCCCGGGACTTAGCCGGCGAGCTTTTCGCCCCAATCATCGGAGACGCCGATCTCGAAAGGGTGATCGAGTCTGTGCGCTGACTGTCCCGTCGCGTCCTTTCCCAATTCCGTAAAATCTCGCTTATATCAAACTCAGTATCGCGAGACGAATTATCTAGTCACGGTAAGGTAGCCCCCCTGAACATACACTTCCATTTACCCTTGAACTAATCGGTTTCCTTCCAACACTCGAGTTTTCTCTTCGCGTCCGGCCTCCGTCGTTCGCGAATCGCTTTTGGTCGAGTTCGATCGTTCCAAAAAAGAGGAGAGCATCTTCTATTCCCTACGACGAACGTACACACGCACACGCGTGCAGAGACACACGCAACACACACAGAAACACGCGCAACAGACTGGAACAACGAGAAAAGGTTTACGTTCGTTTGTATTTTTCTTTGGCACTTTAATGAGGCAAATGTAACAATTTTATGAAATACGATATGTACAATTCCTTAGAAATAATATGGCGCATCAGAGACACACGAGGAAAACGATGCCTTCGTAGAAACCGTCGCGAGAATCCTAGCGAGAGCTTCCGCGTTCGATTCCCTCGTGGTTTTTCGCGATCTGTACGAGCAATGATCGCGGCAACGTGTACAAAAAAAAATTGTTAAAAACGGAGAGGAATAGGAGCGTTAAACGCAATCCTCCTATAATTATTGTCACGGAGAAGGAATACCAATAAATTAGAATACTTGTACGCTCGTACGCCGAAACGATACTGCGATAATACCGGTGTGTCGATTTCTCTTCGTCGTTGATATTAAAAGGCGAACGCTGCCGAGGTAATGACGGTATCCGCCTCGCGTGGCGTCTCACCCGAAAGCACCTTAATCATCTATGGCGTTTCGAAATACCCGGATACACGATCCTCGATGATCGGCGACGGGCAATTAGCAATACTTTTTCTTGTACTTGCGATACCGTTCTTCCACGGACTGCCTGTGCAACTGGTTCGTTAGATCGTTCGGTACGTACCACAGTTTGTCCGCGTTGCTGAGAAGAGCTTCCGTCACGCGGCAACATATGGCGGCCATGTTGACCTGGGCGGTTAAATCGGTACGATCGCGAGGATGTACGTACCGCGGCGGAAACAGCGACGGTGCAACGATCATCGCCACGTTGTGTATCGACATTTTGTTCGACGTTTGATTCTCGACGACCAGCTTCAAGAAACCCGCTAACGCTTTCAAGGTACAACGGTGTTCTATCGGTAAGAGCAGCACCAGCAAGTTCAAAGCGTGCGACAAATCTCGCCGGTCGCTCACTCCTGGACGCAGAAAAGAGAAGGCACTTATATACGTATTTTGAAAACGTTCGACCGCGAGCGAATCACGTAAGGATTTCCTTCGGACATCGACAAGGCGCGCACGATACGAACGGCTCTCTCGCGTTTACTTACCGTGGCTTTGGTAGAACGCGTCGATCAACTCGACGGTGAGCAGGGGCTGCGGCAGATCGCGCAGCAACTTTTTCAGAATCGCCGCCAGATCGTGGCACGACGTGCGCTCGAACAATTTCTCCGTATCGTTCGATTTACTATAGAAATCCGTTTCCAATTGCACGCATATCGACTCGACCTGAACACAACGACGATCACAGTTTTAGTCTGGTCGCGACGAGTCGGAATGAGAATGTAGTTCGATTGCTGAAAATCTCGTACTTTTTGCTTGTGTCCACCGACACGAAGAATCCCCTCCTCCCTCACGCCACGTTTCGTTAACTCGGTAAGAACTTTTTGAAAGACCAACGGAATATTGCTCTCCTCGGACGTCAATTGGCTGTCGCGAAGCAGCAACGTGGACAACGACACGCCGAACAAATTTCCAGCTAGGAACATAGTAGAACCGGTTAATCGTTCGTTCGATGATTGTCGAGCATCGATAAGCACCTTTCGTTCGACGCTTGTTCGGTTTGCGTTTCTGCAACGGCAGGTTATACTTGTCGAAGACGGCGGTCAATTCGAGCCACAGCAACGGCTGCAGTCTGGTCAGATCGCGTTGCGACAACGTCTCGATCCCTAGTCGTCTCTGAATCTCGTCGGCCGCGTACGTTTCCGCGTTTCCGATCCAGACTTGCGACTTTACCTCATTCGCCCTGCACATTTCCTCGAAGCTCAAGTGGCCGTGGGACGACGTGCGACTCAGGGGACGCGTTATCAGACCCTCGTCCGCCGGTCTGTTCAAACCATAGAGGCTGCTGTGGCTTCGGGTGACTGTTGCGTGTCCGCCGCTATTTCGTCTGAAACGTATCGCAAATACACCGAATACGTTTGAACATTCGAGCGACGTTTGTAGGCTGACAGCGTATTTACCTCAACGTCGAATCGTCCGGAGAAATGCCGATCTTCGTTGGAGACACTTTCTGCACTCGATCGATCGCGCCAGCTATTTCATCGGGATCGCTGCCGCTCCGTCTCTGCGCAGTTGGCCTCGACACGTGGATCGTACCCAGCCTGTGATAGCCCGTCAATTGAATACCCTCTGCAAACGGAACGTTGTCGTCGGTTGTAACGGGTGCGATCACCGATACGGTAACGATAGCAATTACTATACTGTGGATCTTTATGCGTTTATAGCAATATTCAGAAGATGAAGTTCAAAATGATGATTCCCCCTCTGTTAAAAGTATCGAGGGAAGAAATAATGTTCAATTTAGTCTCTACCTCTTCCAATTGATGCAGACAATCCTTATTAGTGGCGCACCCAGGATTTAATCTTAGGGTGGCCCGAGTTCAACATTCTTTTTTTGCAAAAATATTACCTGCACATTAAAAGCAGCTGTTCTTCTACGGTTTATCTATTTTCTTTTTTAGGGGTGCAAGGTCCACAGGCCAGCCCCCTGGGTGCGCCACTGATTCTTATTTCGCATGAAGATCCGCAGTCTAACAATCACGATATTTTAGAATACCTGAATCAGTCGCGACATCTCCTCGCAGCCAGTTCCCGGCGCGTCTGAATATTTCTTGAACGGGCAGCGAGACGGTGGCCGCTGGCGCTCCTGGTACCGTGGTCGACGGTGCACTCGGAGTTCTCCGTACCGTCTCCTTGGCTTCGTGTGGCGGCCGGTGTTGAAACACCGACACGAAGTTCGGCACCGTGACGCTTCTCGATCGAAAAGAAACGCGGCGAGATTACTCGGTGACGGTGGAGAGACTGAACAGGGGTTGGTGTCGCGTTTATTCGTCTATCTTCTTGTCCGAACCAACGCGGACATTGTACCTACCTCGGACGAGGCGTCTCGATCACGGTGGCGACACCCGCGGAAGGTGACGGAGGCGAGGCGTTCTCCGGCGTCGCGTCTGCCACAGAGTCCAGGGAGTCGGGAGTAGCGCTGCGGGACCTGGTGCCCGTGCTCGACGCCTAACGAGTCAACGATAAACCAATTAGCACGGTTGCTCGGATCCTATTTACTGACATTCGCCATAGTTCTCCGCGATCCTTCATACCTCTACGTCTTTAAACACGTCTCTGATGTCGGGCTTGCGGACGCGTTGCCGTTGATTGAAACGCTGCTTCACCGTGCGATTCAAGGACTTCACTCGCCGCTTCACCGCCTCTGCCTGAGCCCGTGACAATGGTCGCAACACGGCACCCAACTCTTCCGCTGGCACTTCTTTCCCGACTTTCCACGCTTCTGTTAATTGTCCCAAGCCAGCTGTATGCAACCATTCCGCTTCTTCCTCTCCATCTGAAAACATCGTCATGTATCTGATTCGAAATCGTTCCACGGTGATGCGTTGAGCTGGACGAAACCTTCTGTACGAGTAAGTACTAATACAAAGTGTACAGATATTCGTAATATTATCTCGTATAGAGTTTTGTGCTTCTTCCAAAAATATAAATATTCTTCATTTCCGCATTTTAAAATTTACATGAAAATCTCTAATGCTCTAGCGACAAATATTTTTCCATACATGACCTTCATTACATATACGGATTTTTATAATTTTATATATACATATATATAATTAACGAAATTAATTAGGACAGTAAAACGTACTTTCGCCGTTGTTCCGATTCTAAAAATTTACTTTATAATATAGAAAAGTAAGTGGGAAACGTATCTTAAAAATATCGATTGATATTAATTAGATATTAGAGCTTCTATGGACGTCCTTACAAAATGTAGGAAAACATGAATTTCTTTGGTAGTTTTACAGACAGAGAAATGTTAATATTCTTAAAGCCTAGACGTGTTACTTCCTACGACTAGTATCTTTGTTATCTACGGAATCACATTATGAGCTTTGTCCAGCTAATCAGCATCGATCGCAGCAGTGTGCGTTCGTCGTAACGATCCTCCCGCCATCGCGGTAAAATCGGACATTACCATCGTAGCTTCGCGGGCATTCCTCCTCCAGATAATCGTCCAACAATTTCGTTTCTTCTATCATCCTCTGATACTCCTCCCAATAATCCAGAAGACGATCGTCCCCCTCCATGTAGGCAGTTCCCTGTGCCCTTTCCATGGGGTCCACTTTCTGTTCGACCATCCGGATATTATCTACCTTGACTTCTCTATGGTATCGACCAGCCATTCGTAGGTGCCTGAAATTCGATAAAATTCAGTCTCATTCGTAAGTAAACCGTGTTCGCTGGATCGATCCTACAATTGACCAAGAGACATCGACGTTCGTCGGATTTTCATAATCCGCTTTCTAAAGTAGGTCAGAACTCGAATTAACATTCGTGTCGCCTCGAGCTAATATCGCCAATGCGCGTTCCGAGCGAAGAAGAAATCGAATCTGATTCGAGAAACAATTGGTACGATCATGAAAAGTCGTAAAAAGCGCATCCGTTTTTCTAACTTACGGAAATGCGGTAAATATCCCGTTCAACATGGACGTGCGGCGCCGTAACAACGGTTCAAACAAATGTGCAGCGCCTGATTGAATCCATAATATTGGGTTGGCAATAAATTTGTTTTTTATTTTCTTTGTCTTTGCGCGCATGTCCCTTCTTTCTTATTAGATAAGTAATCTTGTATCTTCCTCTTTTTCTTTGTAAATACTTGTGTAAAAATGGCTTCTACCCGTCAATAATAAATAATAATGAAAAAATAGAGGCCAAGTTTATTTTTACTCGAGCAATCTTTTATATTATAATATATTCTTGCCAACCGAATATTTTTATTCGCACGGTCGCCGCACATTACGGCGAGCCTATAGGTACATATATTGTAGACAACACCGTGTACCCTAACCTCTCGATAAAAAACAAAGTCGATTGTCCTGCGCGAAGATACTTGATTTCCGAAGTGACATACGTAAGAAAGTCTCGTCGAGCGTTTCGTTTTCAAAATGAATTTCGAACTAGTTTTGGAAGCTTGTGTATGTACGCACGTACGCAGCAGAACACGAAAACACGCGCGCACAAAGATGTGTATTTACAGCATTTAGATGTTGATTCGCCACTGCGCTCGTTTTCTACAAAACAGATAAATTTACGGGCCGAGAATAAGCAGGCCGCCGACTAACGCGCCAACGGTAAACAGCTGCCTTCGAATAGCAGCGAGTACCTGTCGCGACGTGACCAAGACTATCGACGGGACGACCTAAATACGACGGAAACCATGTTCGATTCGTAAGAAATAAATTTTCGTCTCTCGTAACGCGAAACGGTTTCGTTTTGCTTGCTCGAAAACTTACATTGGAAACACGAACGGCTGGAACGTGTACTCGCGACTCAACAACCTGTTGCTGACGCATATGTGACTCCCACTTGTATTTATACACACTGATTCACGGTATTGGCGATTTCGAGCTGACATCTGTATCCAGTATCCACGGTAAAATCTCGCTGGTAACTCATTCTCCGTCTCTTTTCTCTCATTGGACAGGAAGCGAGAAAACCCAACCCACTTAGAACTAAGAACTGTGAGAACTACGAACGAGGTACGCGATACACGTACCACGAAGTACAAATACTATGTGTTGACGCTGACGATACAAACTCCAAACTCCGAACTGCGACTGTGAACTGCTGCGTCTGTTGTGTGTGAGTGTGTGTGTGGAAAAGGAACTTTACACGGACACAGACTACACACTTGTAAAGATGTTGAAAGAAATGTATTTTTCTCTTCACAGATCTGAATTACCGACGCTGTGGAAAACAATCTGGTATGGTAGCGGACTCTATCGAAATCGAACGGTCATTTAGCGAACTACACGAAGACGCAAGACCACTGAAGAGATTTTCTTCGTCGGTGAGAAGAGTAATTGTCACGGAATTATATTATACTAACATGAAATGTTATATATACTCTTCACAAAATGTATTCCATCCCTTGGTGAAAATAAAGAATATTTGTTACAATATTTAATGTGTTCTTTCTTCCCTACCCTGTATAGTAATATGCGAAAACAAGATTGTTTAAATTTAACAATACTCACAAGTTTTGTGATAAGACAATGACGTTGAGTTGTACTACTGAATTTCGAATACCTCCTTCGATAT